>JAJHSJ010000009.1:71658188-71723471 GCA_021015155.1 Magnolia officinalis | reverse complement strand
CACCTACACCAAATTTTCAGACTTGACTTCTAGACGCGACCGGTGTGGTTGCAAACCTACAAAGGAGGATGTCAAAAGTGCTTCATGTTGGAATTTGATAGATCTGTAAGTGTTAATGCCCACATGAAATCAATATCCCATTATTTCACAAAAATTAATAGCAATAGTGAATCGCTGCCACCATTATTTGATTATGCTATTTTATCCTGATTGAAAATATCAGCTTGGTAGTTGCATCATAGTAGTTCTTGTGACATTATTTCAATGAAATTATTCTTCTCTCTTTTTGTGTGGGGTGGGGAATTTTTGATGTGGAAAGAGAGAGGTGGTGCTGAAAGAGGAGAAAACCGCATGAACTGAGGAAAGAATGAATGTTTCCATCCATAAATAAGCACCCATTACAAGGGTCATTACAAGAGAGCGATGCTCTACCTAAAACACAAATTTACTAGTTCAAATGTTGATTTGATATCCCAAATTCATTTTCCCTTTAGGATTATATTGAACTGCCCATGAAGCTTCATTTACATCACACTAGTTCCGAAGAATGCATGCTCATTCAACAGCTACCTAACACGTGAGGTTAACTTCTTGATGGCTGTAGAAACCCACAAAAGTCAACAACTAACTTCTTGATAGGCACCTACTAGTAGACTTCCTGAGAAAACACCCACTAATACAAACTTCTCAGGTTTAGAGAGTTTATGAGGCTTTTATTTGGCGGACGATAGATATTTGTTGAACAACTGATCAGTTTTCCTTTAAAAAAATTCTCTCCTCCTTTGGAGATGTAACATGCGACCATTGGTTGTTGGGGAGGGTTCAAACTTGAAACCACAGTTTATCAAAGTTGAATTTAGCTGACCTGAACATGCGACTGTAAGTTTATTTGATTGCTGGAAATTCAATTCTGTTACTTTTCCGTTGGATTGCTGATACACAGTTTCTAGTTGCTGGAAGACTAATATGATTTGCTGGAATTGTATTATAGCTGCTCAAATATTGTGTTTCAATTCTGGAGTTCTCTTCTGTGGGTTGGACAATTGTTCCTATTTATGAAATTATTTCACATGACTAGAATTGTGCTTGATTGTAATAGTATATTACATTGTGCCTGTGGGAGTTTTGTGCTCTTAGTGCTGGTCCCCCAGCCCCGATGGAGGGTTGACCGGCGTCGAACTTAATGCTGTAACTTTCATCATGAATCCGATGGCAGACCAGTATTCATGTAGTGACCCCAATGAATTGGGATAATGACCGGAATTGAGAGTTATTTGCCCGATATTGTAATTAAAGTCATGCACTTATGTTCAGAATTTTTTTTTTTTTTTTTGAAGGAAATCATAGGGGACCTATCTTGTATCTATGTTTGAAGAATTCAATCTATCTTGACTGTTAAAATCCTAGATCGACAGAATCAGTGTTTGTCCTCAGAGATCGGCGATTTTAGGTGGAATAGATCCAGGTTTTGTCCCACTCATGCTCTCAGTGGTAGACCCTATGGGTTTCAACACTGAGGTCATGGGTTTCAGTATCCATGTGGTGTGTGTGAGTGTGAGGGTGTGTGTAAAAAAAAAAAAGATCCAGGAAGTGCGTGCAAACTATTTAGCTATGTTCTCCTATATTTCCAGGAAGGGAAACTTCAAGGTGGATGACTTAGTGTATGAGGTGTTTAGAATATCCATAGTTTTTGGGGGAGGTATTCCATCATTGATAATACTGTTGACCTTTTCTTTTAAATAAATAGAGCCTTACTTTACTTGATATTCTCCTTATCTTTTGTTTCTTTTCTCTGTTCTTGCTTGTTGGTTTATGTGGAGGCATTTTTAGTGGCGGTGGTTTTGGCGGCATTCACCGGCGCGATGGGGTGGCTGGTGGACAGGCCCACTCGGGGTGGGTGGCCCACATAACCCATGAGTTCCGGGCCCGTGAGGCTGGCGACTCGTGTGAGATGGAGCCCATGGATTGGGGCCCACGAGGGGGCAGAACTCATGGATTTGGGGCCTAGGAGAAGGGTTTGGTGTCGAGGACCTAACCCATGGATTTGGGGCTGTGGCTAATGAGATAGAAGAAATTCACACCATGTCTCTATTAGTTTCGAACTTTTAGAGCAAGTGGTTAATTGTCCTGCATCAAATTGGTATCAGAGTGGGAGGTCTCGTGTTCAAGACTCCTCATCGGGGTGATTAATGCGGGGCATTTTTACACTGGGCTCGAGTGGGGTGGCTTGTGGGATGTAGGGCACTCAGGGTGGGTGGCCCACATAACCCATGGATTTGGGGGTCACGACGAGGAGTTCGGCCCGAGGACTAACCCATGGATTTGGGGCTTGGGCTATGAGATAAAGGGATTAATTCGCCATGCTCTATCAGTTCGAACTTTTAGAGCAAGTGGTTAATTGTCCTGCATCAAGGGTGTTTAGAATATCCATAGTTTTTGGGGGGAAAGCATTCCGTCATTGATATTCCGTTGACCTTTTCTTTTCTTTTAAATAAGTAGAACCTTATTTTGCTTGATTTTTTCTTTATCTCTTGCTTCTACTTAGTTGCAGGTATTATTTTCTTTTTCCCTTTTTCCTCTCTTTGAATCTATGACTCTCTATATCAGATTTCAAACTCTCTCTCTCTCTCTCTCTCTCTCTCTCTCCTCTCTTTTTTTTATTTTTTTTATTTTTATTTTTTAAATTATAAATAAAATACTCCTATTCTTGCTCTCTATTCTCCCTAGCTTTTTATTCTAATTGGTTGCAGCTATTATTTTCTTTTTTCTTTTTTCCCTCTTTGAATCTACAACTCTACATCAAATTGAAATGGCTGTATACTTCTCTGAATTTAAGAGTTAGAAAGGACAAACATTTCGTTATTACATCATCTCACAGAGCCTGTGTTGGAATTTATTTATCTCCTGTCTTCTGATGGAAACCAAACGTGTGCATCTAAACTCTAATGGATCTCTCCTAATCTTTATCCTCTGAATCTACTTTTGTTATCAATCAATTATATTCCATGGCTCATTTTTCCATGGACTGCTTGTCTTCTCTTTAACAACCCTTGTTATCAACTAAACACTTCTGTTGCAGGCATTCATAATTGCTTCAACCGCCACTGAAGAGGAGATGATGCGCTGGTAATATTCAAGTCTCATGAAAATACTTTTCCTAGTTTGATGGCATCTCTGATAAAAACTGGCATTTGTTGTTTGATAGTTTCCCACTTGTGTATTTGACTGAGACCATAGCTACTTGTTGCTTTGTGCTTCCTCATGGCTAGATGTGGGAACTTGCAGGCCTACGTAGGTTACCCTAAATTTGCACTGCTCAGGCCTTTTCAAATTTTGGCTTCCATAACTGGTGTCACTGAAATGAAAACCTGGACGTCAATTCATAAACCATGCTTAGAAGATCCTCAGGAAGAGGGTTGAAGAGGATCTTCATAGTATACTTGCCAACATGGCACACAATGCAGGTCCAGGCCGTTGATCAGAAGGGCCACCATGAACTTGCTTCCCTTGTAGGAGAAGTTTGGTCCCCTCATCAGGTGTGGGTCACATGTGTATGCTGAATATGAACTGCTGGTCATTCCTTTCCTAATTGTCCTTTTTTCTTGTACACATGGTCCACCTGATGTGGGGATTGCCCTGATAGTTGGGGGCCAATGTGCCCCCCCCCCCCCCCCCCCCCCCCCCCCCCCCCCCCCCCCCCCCCCCAAAAAAAAAAAAAAAAAAAAAAAAAATCAACGGCAAATCCCGCTCCTGACCTAAATTCAGTCTGTAGCTGCACTTGCACATGCATGCATGGAAGCTTGTGGAAATGATGCTAGTTGGCATCTTGATACTTATGTGTAGCGCACTTGTGTATGATCATCTGAAGCAATTAATCTAGTTATGGTTTTAGAACCTGCATTTCTACTTTTATGTGCTCATATTTGCATCTGCTGCAGGTACCGTGAACACATTGTATGGGCTGATAAAGCACTAAACACGAAACTTCTCAGGAAGGGAATCTTGACCCGTATCTATGCCCCAATGGTAAGTTCAACACTTGTAAACTTCAAATTTTTTTTTTTTTTTTGGAATGCCACTACAATTCCAAGAAGCAACGGCCAAAACATCACCACAACATGTGGCCAGTGTAAAAGATCAGATTGGTGGCCTGCAAATGGACAGTTTACAGGGGTAGAAAGCAAGGCATAACTTACAACTGTATGTAATGATTAGGCTTGCACAATCGATTGGCCTTTGGGTTATTCTCATTCATGTAGTGGCTAACCATATCAGTCTGGTCACTATGTGTAGCCATTTGCATGTGGTGGGGGCCATACTTATGGAACTTCCTTGAAACACACATCTCAAAACTTAAAGCTAATTTTTAGTTTTTGGGTTTCGCTGCCCATGTCATAATGGTTGTTTCCAATCCATGCTATGCTCTCTTCTTCACAGGCCATTGTTCAGGGTTTGAGGGAGTCTGGCGTTTTCAGTTCTGCAATTCTCTCGGCAAAAACGCAGCTCTCGAAGGAGAAATTCCTATCTTCTGTTGAACAAAACCCACGGAGAAGCAACTCGTCTGACATCCTCAATGCTCGTGCCAGTGGATCCCAATCACATCCCTCCAAGACTCCAAAAAAGAACAGCATCAGTGGATCTCAATCAGCTTTGAGGAAGATGTTGCAGATTGCGGATGCAGCGGTCCCACCGTTGTCTCCCCCAGGCCTGGACGTTCTCCACATGGGAACATGACCCCTGCCCGTTTGCTTTCATGATTGCTTCTTCCGGTTCGTGTATGGTCATCCAAAAATTTGAGATTCGGATGCGGGTTGTTTTTTCCCCCACAGTGAGAAGAATCAGAAGAGTCAGCAATCTGTGGTTGTTCGGTTTCAGTGGGTTCTTCCCGATCACTTACCCAAGCGCTGGTGTATATTTTCAGGTTTTTGTGATAGTAAGTTGAGGGAGTTGTGGGACCCGGATCACCTATCCTTGGCCCTTGTTCTGGCGGTTTGGAGCTCTGCATTTTGATCGCCTGAGGTTGGTGTACTTAAAAATCATGTTGAGCTGTTTGATTATTATTTGTATAGAAGAAAAGGGAGGGGAAAGAAAAAAAGATGAACCTCAAAGGGGCTGGGTTGTGTTTTTTAACTTTATTCATTGAGACTTTGATGGCTCTTAAAGGAATGGCATAGCCCCATTTCTCTTGTTTTAGTGTCTTCTGATATCAGCATGGCTCGTGTTTCTCTCTTTTAAGAGAGATTTCTAGCAGGGCCCATCCTACCCTAGGGGTGGCAATGGGTCGGGTTGACCTATGGGTCAATTGGCCTGACCTAATTATAGGCTCGGTTTGGGACTAGTCAGTTTTGGCTGCGGGTCAGTACTGGGTAAAAAAACAGTAGCTCATTTAGATTAATGGGTTGGGCTCAATTTTTGGCCAACCCAACCCGACCAAGCCGATATATTGAATCATTGGCCTGGGGCAAATGACCAGATCGACTCGATCCGTTACATGAACCAAAGGTATTCTAATATGCATGTGTGATTCCTCTTCTGTGGGTTTGTAGATGAGATGAAACACAGGTGTATAATGAAAAAACTCCATCCCACAAGTGTTAGGGTGGGTATTGAGCCTGGATTTTGAACTAGTTTGGGTGGGCTTTTGGGCTAATCCTATTCAAAATGTTAATTTTGCTTGACCAGGGCCCCCCCTTGATTAGCCGTAATGTGTAATAGTGAGCTTCATACACATGAAATTTCTAAGAGCAGCGAAGAAGCCTAAAATGAGAGAATACAGTTAGTGTGGAGCCCAACCTGACTGCAATTAAATGGGTCAGGTTGGAGCTCTAGAAATTTTTAGTGGGTCGGGTGGGGTCACTGGGTGCTGGGGAGCAGGTTGGATTAGGGCCAGATTGCTTGGCCTGTTTTAAATGGGTCATTCTGGCACTGAACTTGAACTGGACTGAACCCGACCATTGCCGGGCCTAAATCTATGTGCTTGTGCCGTTTGCCCCATCATGTGATGGTCCCCAAAGCTCATCTTTAAGGTGCATATGGCTCACAAAGCAAAAAAGTTCCATTGATTAGAGCTTTTCACCATCCATTGGAAGTTGGGTTATAGAAACTGCTAATTTAGATGGCTGTTGCTGACAGACTATATGCACAACTAGTGGAATTTTTGTCATGTGTACCAATGGTGGGACCTTATAAGCGAACGGTGTAGATAATCATGTGGCTGGACGGATTGGGTGAGCAGCTTAGGCAGGCATGCGAGCATCTAGGGGTGAGCCTTACAAGCATCTAGTTTTGATGTGTGTGGCGTCCTGACATTACAAGTGGGAATCAGACTACCTTCAATGTGGAAGGATGAAGATTGAATTCCTAGAATTTTCCAATCTGATAAGAGAATTTCTGGGGCATGCTGTGTGGCCCATCAGATCAATGATATGGGCCGACCAATCTATGGGCCCCAATTGTGGTAGTTGAATGATGTGGAGATACTACCAATATCTTTTTGTGGGGTCATCTTCAAAGTCCAATCAAACCAACCATTGGAAAATATGGCATTTGTATTATCAACATGATACCATCAAAGCCCATTGATTTAAACAACATCACTCAAACAAATAATGGAATTATAGGAAATGCAATATGAAAAATGTCATTGCATTTACAAAATGCTGAGAGCAGCTTAAAGGTGCATACCACCAGTCTTTCGGTGAGCTTGCACTACTCGGTAAAGACACACCTGAGATTTAGATCTGATTCAGTTTTTGTATTATTCTCTAAAATGATCTTTAAAAATGTATGAACGGAGTGGATATAAAATAGATGAATCACTGTGGGGTCTACAGCCACGGATCTACCGAACTCGGTGGTTCCGCGGATTACTGAATCAGCGTCTAACAAAAAGGAGCCGAACCGTTGGCCATGCATCGCTGCTCCAGAGCGAAGATGGCAGTTCCTCTCATCTCCCCAAATACGCTTCCGAAAATTTTCCATCTAACAAACAGAAATTCCCTGTCATTCCGACCTTCATATACCTACCTCTCATCATCATCATCATCTACGGCTGCGATTCGTTTGGATGCCTTGAATTGCGGTTGGAAGAGGAGCAGCAGTAGTTGCAGGAAGAAGAGGCTGGTGGTGGTCCGTGCGGGCCCACCTAGCAACACCAGTCTCATCTTCGCATTCGTCTTCCCTCTCTCCCTCCTCATTGTCACCATCTTCACTTCCATCAGGATCGCCGACAAGCTCGACCGAGATTACCTTGAAGAGGTACTGGCAAAAAAAAAAAAAAAACCACGAATTCTAATATGTTTTTCCCATTTTCGATTTGGGTTTGTTTGGTATTCGTAGGAAATTGAGTTTTGTTCTTTAAATTTGTGAAATTTTGGTGGTGGTAGTAGTATCATTTCAACTACATTTGAATCTAGTAGTGTTTGCTTTTCTGGGAATGACTTCCTGCCAAGTGTTCGATGAAAACCCGCAATGTTCTCTTACCATGTTGATTGAGCATGAATATTGTGGGTTTCTGCTTTGTTGGAAATGACCTCCTTCCAATTGTTTGATGAAAATCCTCAATTGTTTAATACCATGTTGATTGAGCATGCAATGTTGTATTTGTTTTTCTCTTGAGAAACATGCCTGTTTATGGAAATTGATTGTTGAATCTAATGTGGGGTCCTTGCTTTGTTGGAAATGACTTCCTGCTAAGTGTTTGATGAAAGTCCGCAATGGTCTTATACCATGTTGATTGAGCATAAGATGTTGTCAGTCTTTGCTTTGTTGAAAACAACTTCATGCCAATTGTTCGATGAAAATTCTTTATGGTCTAATACCGTGTTGATTGAGCATAAAATGTTGTAATTGTGTTTCTCTCGAGAAACATGGCTGTTCATGTAAAGTGATTGGCTTTATAGGCAGAGTTGATTAGTTTGATTTGGTTCGTTATGAAAGATATGTAGTATACTACTTACAAAAGTTTTCTGTTATGAAAGATATGTAGTCACCAAATTTAGAGTAAATTTAGTGGGCTGGAGCTGGTTTTTTGGCTTTGGATTTGCTAGTACAGAGTTGTGTGTTTTGCTTGACCTTTTGGTTTTCCTTCAAGAGAAAATCGAAAATGCTAAAGTGATTCATTCAAGGAGAGATTGAAGAGTTGAATAACAGAAGTAGGGGGTAATCATATAAGATAGGTGAGCCTGACTTATCTGAAGGGCCGAGATCGAGAGGAAAGGCCAAAGATGATCATCTCTATTTTGGTGGTGTTGTTTAGGGAGGGAGGTCATATTAATATTCTTTATTAGTGTTGTTTAAATTCCCTTTTTATGGAGAACCCAACACAGTATATTCCATTCACTTGCAACACTTCTATAACAATGAAATTTGTGCATAAATGGTATTTATAAAAAAAAAAAAAAAAAAAAAAAAACGATTAACCACTGTTAGTTACTACATTTTATTAACACCCATCCCTGAGGTTTGATTTTCCCGAATCGATATCAGTCAACTTGAAACATATTTATTTTCGCTTATCATTGTTCCTTAGTTTGATGTTTATTTTCATTTGCATTTATTGAAGACTACATAGAGGTTAGTTTGATGTTTATTTTCATTTGCATTTATTGAAGACTAAATAGAGGTTAGTTTGATGTTTATTTTCATTTGCATTTATTGAAGGCTACATGGGTGCAATTGGGTGCATGATCAACTGAGTTGCAATTATTCATCTAGTGAAGCAGAAATAACCAAATACCATGTTCTTCTTTTTCATCTTGATCGTTTTGGCCAATGTTGTCAAATGGCACAAGTGATCCCGTGCGACCCAAGGGGGCTGTGCGCTTATGCGATAGCATTGCCACCCAAACAATAAAAAATAAAAGAAAAAGGAAAATTCAAGGAAAAACGAAAAATCATGTAAAAAATACTACAAGTGAAGGGAATTATATATATATATATATATATATATATATATATATATATATATATTGAAAGATGACGATTATATTAATAAATGAAAGGATTACAACAAAAAGAAAAGAGCCCGCTGGGATAGCAGACAAAACTAAACACCTAAGAAAAGGAAATCGCAGCTAGGGGTGGGCATCGAGCCGAGTCGAGTCGAGGTGGGTCAAGCTCAGCTTGGCTTGTCCATGCTTTACTCGAGTTCGAGCTCGAGCTCGAGCTCGAGCTCGAGCTCGAGCTCAGCCTCGAGCTCAACATTGAAGCTTGGCTTGTTTGTCAAAGTTGTCGAGTCGAGCTAGTGGTTCGAGTCGAGTCGAGTTTACCTCGAGTCGAGCTCGAGCTTGTTGGGTGAGAAAGTAATGGATTCTGTTCTTGATCCTCCTCCATTGATTTAGAAGAGAAGCTAAATAAAAAAATAATTAAAGAGGCATTTTACATGACGCTCCACCAAGCGAAATTCATTTTTGGTTTGGCCCAACAACCGAAACAGGGTGTAGTCCATCTTTTAGCAGTCCAGAAAATCCATCCGTGTGGGCCCTATGATAAAAGAACCATGGGGCTAAACGCATCTTCAATTGTATGTTCTGAATTACCCATCATCAAGGCCATACTTTCTAATGCATAGGATTTTGAATAGACCTGGGACCACAGAAAATGAGACCCACCTGTATTGTTGCTGCTCAGACAAAAGCGTAGTTTTCATTACCTTGCAGATGATTTGAGGACTTATAGCTTACAACATATTAAGGAAGGATATGTCTATTCATGTGAGTGCTCCATACAATATACCATTTTGGATTCAAGAGATCATCAACACTAACATCAAACTCTTCGCTGCTGGGGTGAAAGCAAAGAGATCTCACTTCAACTTTCTCTGCATTCCCCACAACTTTAATATATTTATTAATCGAACCGAGTCGAGCTTGAGTTCGAGCTTCGAGTCGAGTCGAGTTGAAATGCCCCCTGGTCGAACTTGGCTTGAACTCAACTCGAGTTTCAAATAATTAGCTTGAATTGGCTTGAATTGGCCATTCAAGCCGAGTCAATCCGAGCTGACTCGAGCCGAGTCGAGCGAGTTTTTCGAGCTAGCTCGACTCGTGAACGGCCCTAATCGCAGCCCTTCATGGAATCTACATGAGTGGCCCATTCAATTAAACTCCGCTTTGCCTTCAACGAGACGACCCCTGCGGGATTGGAGATATTTAGGCTATTTGATTAAAACAAGTCAGCTAACAACTGCTCAAATAAATGCATATGCTAGTATGTGCGTGTGCGTGCATGCGTGAGGGGAGGGAGGGAGGGAGGGTCCCAATGGTTAGAAATCGAACTGATAGGAGGTTATGTTATCGCATACCATGTACACCAAAAAAAGTCCCAGCGGTCAGAAATCCAACCATTGGGAGATTATGCTATCGCATACTATGTACACGGTGGCATAACTGCATAGCTGTCTTATTTGGGTACATGATGGCATAACTGCATAACTGTCTTATGTGGGTAAACGATGGCATAACTGCATGACTATGTCTCACGTGGTCACAGACTTTTCTGTGTGACCGCATAAGCTCTAATGGCACAATGACTGCATATGCCATGACATATGCAGTTCATTGGTCCAAAATGGCATATGCAATGGCATAATCGAGTATGTAATCGCACATGACAACATTAGTCTTGGCTATTTGTTGCTCTCAAGTTGGATGCAAAAGAAACATAATTGCATTTGACTGCTGCTTTCATTGTGAATGCCAGGAAACTAAAGTGAATGTCGCAGCTCAACTCTCTTGTATGACCAAACGCAGCACATGTCTTTTTTCTTAAAACCAAAACTGACCTTTTCTCTGTTTCTGGATTAGCTTGCCATAAACAAGGAGATAATGGAAGAGGAAGGTGAAGATGGAGACATGATCATTCCTGTAGAGGAGGAACAGGCACCGGCACTTCCACGATCAAGAAACCGTCCTAAACGGGAAGCTTAAGGGTTCAAATTGAGTTGATCGGTTTTGTAGTGTTTTTATAGAGGGCTGACCAAATCCATCAGCTCTTGCAACCTAAAATGTGAAACATAAGAAGCTGGTTGGTTCTGGTTTTGTTATGACATATTTTTCTTCAAAATGTGCAAATACTGTAAGATAAGGGATTGCAATAAATTAAAACCATTCCTTTTTTACTTGACATGGCCACAGTTTAAAGATGACGACATCAAGACAACATGCTACGCCATGCATTGATCATTGATTTCCTTAGTAAAGCGAGCCCCACCCGCATGGTGTCGATTGTTTCTTTCTTTCTTTCTTTTTTTGTTTTTTTTTTTCCACCACCTTTGTTTGAAGGATTCAGATTTTGGAGTTCTAAGGACACGAACTGAGCTAGCGGCTCGGCATGGATAAGCTTGACTTGGCCCAACTTGAAAGCTGGTTCAGGCTGAGCCGAGCTGATTTTTTGAGCTCGAAAGAATTTCGAGCCCAGCTCGAGGTGGCTCGAGTTTGACTTGACTCGGCTCGGCCTGAGTTATAATTTAATTATATAACTTAATTAATATATTATATTTTAAATTATATATAATATTTTTTTTAAAAAAGAGCATGCCTGTATAAAAACTAAAAAGAAAATGCATGACTCCGAAGCTAGAACTCAAACTCAGCTCGTGCTACTAGCCGAATGGAGCCGAGCTGGCCAGTCAAGCTCAAGGACCGAGTCGAGCTGAACTCGAGCTGGGGTAGGTTGCTGAGCCGAGCCAATAGCTCTACTAATGACTTTAAAAGTATCCTCATTTGTTGTACCTGAATTGGTGAATTTGCTCATCATCTCGACCATCCATTAGAATCTTAGATAGGTTAATGCCCAAGACCCATATTGGAATGGCCACCTCTTGTGAGCCTAACATATCCATTGTTGGACGGTCCATACAATTTTAGCTTTTATCTACTTTTTAAGGCTTGGTTTTGCATGCTTCAGCCCTATGGAAAGCTGGTGAATGTTAACCAAACCTGTTAAAATCAGATACACAAACACTCTCAAGGGGAAGAGCAGTTGAAGAATCCATGATGGGAACAATTAGGGTTGCTAGTGCAGGATATCCACTCATGTGGCGCTGATGGTTCGATGATCTAAACCACAGATCTGATGGGCCCAGCAGGATTGTGTATGCCCAAGGGATCTCCCAGAATAGAGGATCTAAGCATTCAATGTTTGGCTTTTCTCCACTGAATATGATGGACCTCTCTGTAGAACGGTTGGAGCACAGGAAGTTGGAAGTTCACCAGCCGTTCCCAGGAGATCGATCCAGAGTCTTCTAGGTTTGCTGATTTCTACCTTGGTCCCAGGAAGTCTACCATGATCGACGGTTATTGATGGTTCGTTTCTTGACCGGCTTATGATGGGCCTAGGGCCTACCAGATGGATGGTGTTAGATAATGTATCCCGATCACCCTATCTGTTTGATTAATATCGCATAGGTTGGACGATCCAATCCATTGGATTAATAACTTAGACATAAACAAAAATTGACAAATGATCTGCAGCGTCTGTCCGCATTCGACAGAGAAACTCATGCTGCTAGGATTGATCCAATTAGAGTGATGATAGTTACATATTTCTTTCGAGTAGTCTAAATTTCAACATCATCTAGACCTTATTCCAACTAATAATGTCATATTGTTCGGATTCATGATGATGAACAAATGCGTCCTCATGATAATACCATGTATAATGCAAGCATATTCCGTGCATGAAGTATTAGGAGAGATATGGATTCATGATGATGAACAAATGCGTCCTCATGATAATACCATGTATAATGCAAGCATATTCCGTGCATGAAGTATTAGGAGAGAGATATCTTCTCGACCGAACGCACAACAATATCAGAATCAAAAGAAATCAGGAAAAAAAATGCAAATTACAATGCAGTTTATGTGATTCCCTTTCAGTATGTCCATCGATTCACACCGATCCACTATGTTCAAAGGCAAAAACAAAGTAGTAGCTCTCAATACAATAACAACTCTCTCTCTCTCTCTCATGATTGAATATATATTACCTTAAACGAACTAAGGTTTATATAAAATTTCAAGTGAAAAATGAAATTGTCCTGTGATGGTTGGATGAGCAGTACATCTTTGATGATCAGGCTCCACAAATCCTAATATGAAGTAGCAGTGATACACCACAATCTCTGGTCTACACAAACAGAAAGAAAGAGATGGTTTTATCTGATATATATCACCCCTTATTGATTACAGTTGAAAGATTTACTACACAAGCAGAGAATCAACATGATAATGGAAAGTCGAAGATTACACCAGCACAGGCACCCTTGTCACATGCGGAAGATCTGCCAATGACAAGTGTACAGCACATCTGAGCAATGAATTAGGTGGGCCACATCCTGAAGCTGACCAGGATTAAGAATCAGGCTGGTGCACTAAACAGGCGTGCCACACAGGTACTTTAAAGTAGACCCTCGGGGAACATTGTTTTCATACAGGGATAGCCTCGCTGAAGAGTTGACCAGCCTGAGTTTTTCCGGGTTAGATTCAAGGTGAGGTTAGCATGTGTTCTTGGGGCTGGAAAATCTCAAGGCTACATTGGTGTTGAATCTGTTGATAGAATAGCCAGGGACATGAATCGATGAGCAGAACCTGGATCTAAGCATCCAGCGCCTAAACAACTGGACCGCTATCAAATCTATCTTGACTAAGCTCATCAATTGGTTCTAACATCTTCTCAGGTTTATGTTTTCTGTTTTGCATTCTCTTCACCCCTCTCAGAATTATAAGTAGGGGTGCACACGGTTCGGTTCCGGTTTTGAAACCGAAACCGAATAGCTAAGGAGACACTGCAATTGGTCACTGCCAGCTGTCGATATGGACCATTCATGTGAAGGGGCCACCTTTAGTTCTTGTCCCTTTTGAAACCGGATCCGAACCGTGTGCACCCCTAATTATAAGCCAAGAAGGCCATTCACCTACACAAAATAGCCATGCAGCGTCATTTCTGTTTTAACCACGACACTATTCAACTGCAAGGAACTGCATTTATCTCACCACACTTCAGACTTGAACAGGCATTCAAGGGGTCGAGTTTTGCCACAGAAAGCTCATGTACGTGCTGGACTGGCTGTGCTAGAATGGCACTGGGCCAGTGGCAGGGGAGTAGCCGATCCGTTTCATGGACTTTCTACGTGGCGTGTACATGAGTTTTACTGAAAAATTGCATTGAAAAATCATGATTTCAAGAAATCACATAGAAAAATTTTGCAGTTATAGATGGAATTCACGACAGAACATGTTATTAATTAATCCAATTGTTTCATATGAAGATTGAAAGTAATAAAAAATCTAATACAATAATAAGAGGAAATATTCAAGAAATGCTTTGATCTGCTAGGACATGGGCATCTTGCATTCGGTGCACCAATAAAGCATTTGATCTGTGATGGAATTCGATCCACAGTCCAGATGTTCTGCCAATCGCCTCAGATGATGGAAATGACGACAGGACATGTTAATCAATTTAATGGTTTCATATAAAGATTCAAAAGTAATAAAAAACCAATCTAATAATAAAGACTCAAGAAATGTAAATTTTGAAAATAAATAAAAATGTTTGAGAAAATACTCCATAAGTGAACTGATCTGATGAGACGATGTAAATCCCGCATTTTTTGCACCCATAGAACTCCATTCGATCTTGCGCCCATAGAACTCCATTCGATCAGATCGAATGAAGTTCTATGGGTGCAAAAAATGCTGGATTTACATCGTCTCATCAAATCAGTTCACTGATCGATTCAATCTACTGTTCAAATCGCGTGGAGAGAAAATAGAATTACTGAGAATGAGAAATCGGACATATAAGCCAATGAAAGGGAAAATGAGCATAGAGAGAAAATGGAGTTACTGAGAAGGAGAAATTGGTAACTCCATTTTCTCTCCACGCTCATCTTCCCTGATGCCAAATTTACATCGTCTCATCAGATCAAATTGGACATAGAAGCCGATGGAAGGGAAGATAAGCGTGGAGAGAAAATGAAGTTACTGAGAAGGAGAAATCGGACGATTATTGAAATCTTGGAATTGGTAGGGTACGGGAAGAAATGGAATAATCTTGGAGTTGGAAAGGTACGGGAAGAAATGAAATCTTCTAGTTCGAACAATATTTGTGGAGGGAAGAGCATGAACAATTGTACATGGATTGCGTCCTATCCGCCCGAACGGTAATCTGTACAGGCAGGGCTCTATGGGCCCCACTTTCATGTAAGTGTTTTATCCACGCTGTTCAAAGCTTTTATCATATCATTTTAAGATTCCAACCAAAAAATGAGTCAAGTCCAATGCTTATGTGGACCACAAAGTGGGGATTGAACGTCCACCATTAAAAACTTGGGACCTGGAGGAGTCTCCGATCAATCTGATATTTGTGTTTTCACTTCATCCACGTCTAGATAACCTTATGAATAGGTTGGATGGTAAAAAAAAAAACAACACGTTGGCCCTTTGGTTTCAACTGTGGGTGTCATTATCAGTGCAGCTTCCTTTGGTGTGGTCCACTAGAGCCGTGGACCTTTCTAATTTTTGTGATAATACCTTAAAATGATCTGAAAAAAGTGGTGAACGGAGTGGATAAAACAATTACATCACGGTGGGCCCCAACGGAAAAATCTCCTCAGTCACTTAGCCTTCCCAGTAGGGAAGTTCTACTGAAGAATGTACACCATTGGCATGTTTTGTTTAGACATCATCCAAGTGCTGTCCATTGTCCAGATGGTTAGGATGATCTGATCTGGGAGACTTATCTGTATGGCCCATGGGATGAATCATTTGGACCATGACACAGAGATCCCACAAGCCACAATTTGGTGTGCCAATCAAACCACCATAAGAGTGTTTCTCAATAAACAATCGATCAACTATTCGGAACAAATGGAATATCAGGAATGCTAACCCAAGAAAATCTTTGATTTCAAACATTTAATGTAGAAATTAGTGAAGGCATTAACAAATAGAAGGGTAGTGAAAAACAGCTAACCTGATAGTAAGGATGAGTGGTTCTAATCATCATATCGGCCCTTAATGATGATACGTGGGACATGTGCTACCTTGTGCCAATCTTCGCCCGTCCCCTTCTGGCATCGTCTCTCCAAATGTGGACAATCCTTAATACTCAGATATTCAAGTGCATTGAGGCGTTGCACTGCCGCTGGCAAAGACGCGATAGCAGGGCAGAACATAATCGACAAGTGGCAAAGCAATGTGAGATCTCCCACCCATTCAGGCAAAGAAGACAACTTGGGACATCCCATAATATCGAGCGTTTCGAGGCCAGTGAGGTGTCGCATAACGTCTGGTAAACATGTCAGGTTATCCAAATCCTGAATCTTGATACATTGAAGTGATGTGAGGTTTCTTATCGACTCTGGCAGAGACGTCAGACTCGGACTCCTGGCAATGCTCAGATCTTGGAGGTTGTTGAAATGCGGTAACCACTCTGGCAAAGACGACGTCAGAACATCACATTCACCAATTCGTAAATCTTGGAGAGTGGTGATTTTTCGTAGCCCCACTGGCAAAGATGCCAACTTATCACAGCCATAGATGTCTAGTGTCCTTAGAGAAGTTAGGTATTGCAAACCTTCGGGCAAAGACGGCATATCACGGCAATACCAAATCGACAGAAACCGAAGACATGTCAAACCTTGCCATGGCCAATCATCTGGTAGCGAAATTAGACTCATGCATGCATAAATGTCCAAAGACTCAAGAGAGGTGAGGTTCTTCATTTCCTCAGGCAATGATGTAAGCTCCGGGAATCTACTAATTCTTAAAAACTTGAGGTGAGTAAGATTTCGTAGCAACCCTTCTGGTAGAGACAAAGTCTCTGGAAATTCATCTAAGCGAAGAGAGGAAAGCGAGGTGAAGTTCATCACAGACCTCAATACGTTCCCATTGCTATCTGTTATCTCTAAATCTTCAAGAGATGGAAGCCATGGCAAGGTAGACAATTCAGGACATTCTTCGATGGTCAATTTGCGAAGGCTAGGAAATGCTTCTCTTCCCTCGAATCCTGACCATTCCTCCAAATTGGCCATCCCTCGCAAAGTCAGTTCCTTCAATGAAGGGAATGCTTTCGACGAGCTTGTACCGTAGAATTCAGCACCAATGCACTTCACACCATTCATGTAAGCTATTACAAGTACCTTGAGGAAAGGTAGTTGTCCAAACGGTGGGAGAATCTCACATTGTTCACACGTGAATAGTGAAATCTTCTCCAAGTTCGTGAGTGCGGAGTCCATCATCCAACGTGGAAATTTGATTCCGCTGTAATAGCTTATATCCAATCTTTTCAGATTTGGATGGGGTTCAAGGCCTTCAAGAACCTCCTCATAATTTCCTCTCGCGACAACATTACAATACTCCTGGCAACATAATTCTAACGAGAGGAGATTCTGTTTGGCAATCAAATTTGCTTCCCTGGCATTAGTCGAATTTCTAACATTCCCCACTTTGATTATCTTTAGTACTCGAATGAGGTTCAAGTGCTGAAGCTCTTCGATGCCACATCCACTCTCCTGGCCTACAATGAAAGCAGTTAATGATTGGAGGCAGGTTAATTGCCCAATATTTTTGGGCAGGTGAGACAACAACCAGCACTCGCTGATATCAAGATGTCTAAGCTTGACCATGTTCTTCATGTTCTTGGGTAACTCGCGAAGCATGTCACAACCTCTTAATTTCAATGTCTGCAAGTTTCGGAGGCTGCTAATGGATTCAGGCAATGCTTCAATGTTAGAATAAGATAGATCGAGGTACCGTAAATGTTTCAAATTGTCCATCGGAATTTGCAAAATCTTAATGTCAGTGTGTCTCAGATCCAACACGCGCAAGAATCTGAACTCAGAGATGTAATGAGGAAACAGCAACCTTCTACGCAGACTTGTGTTCTCATCGTAATTCGATAGCAAGAGGAACGAACGCAGTTTTTGAGCTCTGTGCAAGGACTCGAGAGCTTTTGCTGCTGAAGTTACATCAGAAGAAGATAAATGACGGATCCTAGCCGGAGAAAATTTGGGTGCTTCCTCAGCATCCGCTTTCATACATTCAGCTCCCATAACTGATCGTGCGAGATCATATGCAGCATCGTGCAATTTGTACTTCTTTTCGTGGCCATCTTCATCTTTCTCTGTGGCTTGGAAGAAAGACCTCGAGAGCAATTCAACAAACATCTCATGCCCGATATCTTCCAGCTCCATTGTTCCTCTGGATGGAATGAAACCGTTCGCCATCCACAACTGGATCAATTTTTCCTTTTCGATTTCATGACCTCGAGGGAATACACAACAATAAGCAAAGCATTCCTTCGAATGTAAGGGCAGATTATTATAACTCAAAATCAAAGCAGGTAAGAAAATTCCTTCATCTTCAGGTAAGTTCCAAATTTCACTATCTTTGATAATCAACCATTCAATCTCATCTCTTCTGAAGCTGAGAAGGCTTCCTACAGCCTTCACTGCCAAAGGCACACCTCTGCACTTCTTCACAATCTCTTCACCGATCGCAGCCAAATTCGGAAATTCTTCTAAGCTTTCCACCCCAAATACTTCATGCTTAAACAAGGTCCAACAATCATCATCTGATAAATGCTCCAAATGGTATGGGACCGTCATGTCCATGATCGACGCGATCACCTCTGTTCTGGCAGTTACAATGATTTTACTACCATTCGCTCCACATGCGAACAAATTCCTGAGTCGATTCCATTTCCTCCGATCTCCGCTCCACACGCCATCTAACACAATCAAGAACCTCTTCCCGCCTAGCTTTTCTCGGAGGCATCGCTCCAGTTCATACACCCCAGATATCCAATGTTCTCCACCGATCGCACGATCCACGATTTCTTTCGTAAGCGTCTCCAAATCGAAATCCTCCGACATAGAGAACCACATCCGTATTTCGAAATTCCGCTCTACCCTCTCATCATCATAAGCTAACCGCGCAAGCGTCGTCTTGCCAATTCCACCGAGACCCACTATCGGAACGATGAAAAGAGCTCCGCCGTTGATCAACAACTCCACAACATTCTCTGTATCCTTCTCCCTCCCAAAAACTCGAAATTCTTGAGAAACAGAACCCATCCATTGCTCCCCATCGGACTCAAGCCGCTTCTGAGTGAAACCCAAGTCGAACATAGTACCATCCGACACAATCTCATTCACCATTTCCCTGATCTCCTTCATCGTATCCATGCATGACTGGAGAGAGAAGGAGAATTCACGCTCATGACTTTCTTCTGCACTTGCATCATCCGTCTTCGATCGAAGAACTTCGAATGCGAGCTCGTCTATGATGTCATCGGCGATATAGGCCGCTTCTTTGAGCTGTGTAAGCCAAGCTGAAATTCTCTGATCATTTGCTTGCATTGATTCTGCGACCTCGACTGCCGCTTTCATCGAGGAGAAGGAATTCAAGAGGATCTTGAGATCTTTGATTAGATGTCTAAGGAATTCAGAGTCCTGTTGGAGTAAGGAATTCAAGTGGGTTGTGAGGGATGAAAGAAGGGAGGATGCAAGAACTGATGCCATGGCCAGAGAAACCAGAGAGAAGATGGTATTGGGATGTTTGGGGGTGCTGTTGTAGAGATGTTCCGGGAAGTGCTGCTGTATAGATATTCTGGGCTGGGGACCATCACAGCCGTCTATTCGGTGGGACCCACACCTTAATCCGCTGTTTGACTGTACATGAAATTACTTGCAAGTTGGATAATCTGCTGTTTTGGTGCATATGTATGTATCAGAGTTTTGTGTTACCATTGAGCGGTATTTTTGTAATTTTCTCTCTTTTGCATGGGTATTATTGTATTGGGCGGACGGTTCAATGAGTTGGAGGTGGATAGCTCTCATGTAAGCTCGACTCGGCTCGAACTTGGCTCGGCTCGGTCTTGGAGCCTGACTGGCTAGCTAGGTTCATTTCGGTTCGATCAGTAGCTCGGGCCAACTCGGGCTGAGTTCACCATTTAGGCATTTCCACAAACACTTCCAAAATACATCTATATGTGAAACAAAAGCAATAGTTTTACAAATATTTTATCAATCACCTTCTAAAGGATATACAAAACCAAGAAAACCAAATAAAAAAAGGGTATTGATATCATGTACATACCTTCATTGCCACTGGCCACACTTTGTTGAGTCATTTTATCAAACACTTGGTGAGCAACATCAATGGCAAAGTAACCGAGTCAATGAACTGGTTCAATCCAAGTTCAATTCGAGGTGGATTTGATCCGAGTCGAGATGATCTCAAACTCAGCTCGAACTCATTTTCAAGCTAAAAAAATCAGCTCGACTCGGCCCCAACTCAGCTTCGAACTTAAGAGCCGAGCGAGCTAACCGAGCTAGCTTGGTTCGTGTACACCCCTAGCTCTCATAGGATTGTATCTGGCGATCGACCCAACCCAGTGATCTTTTTTCGTTTGGATGATTCAATCGGTGGTTCCCACCTAATGAATGGCTCGGATTTCATATTCAAATGCCAGGTTGACATATCCAGCCGCGTGTAGACGTGCGCGTAGGGACGAGAATTTTGTTCGTCTCTAAGGGCACGCGGATTGCGTGATGACCCTGCCACCATCGCCGTGGCAGGATTCTGCGGGGCCCAACGTGATAGATGTAGTTTATCCACTCCGTCCATCCGTTTTTCCATATCATCTTATGGCATGTGTTCAAAATTGAATCATATCCAACCTCAAGTGGACCCCATCACAGGAACCACTTAGGATTGAACGTCGACTATTGAAAACTTCTTGCGGGCCACAGAAATTTTGGATCAAGCGAACCGTTGATTAAGATTATGATCCGTCCCTAATGGCCCACCCATTGTGGATCCAGCTTCTTGGCATCCTAGATCATCCCTAGGTATGCCAAATGTACGGTGCAGATGCCGAGGTCTACATTGCCAAATGCTCTGCAACGTATTTTTAGTATTTGACTCGGCCAACTCTGGCGGCCAAATGCCAATATTGAAGGAAACGGATTGGCTACTCCCCCGACACTAGCCAATGGCTGATGTTCGGTTCTCTGTGGGCCCCACCATGATGTATGTGTTTCATCCATTCCGTCCATCTATTTTTATAGATCATTTTATGGCATTACACAAAAACCAAGTATTATCCCGATCTCAACTGGACCACATTACAGGAAACAGTTTTGAATGAACGTCGACCATTAAAAACTTTTCGGCGGCCATAAAAGTATTGGATCAAGCTGATATTTGTTTTTTACGATGTCAGATAAACAGTACAGTGGGCCTTAGGACGATTTAAATGATGGATATCCAATCACTATTGTTTTCCTATGGTGTGGTCCACCTTACATTTATATCCCTCTTATTTTTACTTTGAAGGCCTAAAATGATCTTTAAAAATGGATGAACGGAATGGATGAAACACATACATCATGGTGGGGCCCATAGAGCACCGACCACCAGCCACGGGGCTGGTGTCAGGGGGAGTAGCCAATCTGTTTCCAATATTGAAGTTCTCCTCTCGAAGAATGAAGGACAAAACAGTCATTTTGCATGCCTCCACAGTTCCGGACGTGGATTGCGTCCTGCCCTGCTGGACGGGCTCGGTCTAGGCAGGGGCGCTGTGGGGTCCGCTGTGGGGTCCGCTGTGATGTATAGGATTTTATCCAATTCGTCCATCCATATTTTCAGATCATTTTAAGCCATGATCTCAAAAATGAGGCAGATCCAATGCTCAAGTAGGCCACACAGTAGGGATTGAACGCCCACCATTAAATATTCTTGGGAGCCGCAGAAGTTTCGATGAAGTTTTTTTTTTTTTTTTGGGGGGGTTAGGTTGTTAGTACACACCCATGTCAGTACACACACTCTATGTTAGCCACCCCCACTAGGGATGGACGCCAAGACCTCAAGTGTTGAAAGAAGTTTCGATGAAGTTGATGGTTGTGTTTTCACTTCATCCAAGTCTACGTGACCTTATGAATAGGTTGTCACGCTGGCCTTAAAATGGTGTGGTCCACTTGAATCACTGATCTGTGGCGTGGTCCACGGTTTCCTATGGTGCGGTACACTTGAATCACGGATCTTCTTACCCAAAATAATCTGTGAAGTTGGATGGATGGAGTTGGATAAAACCCCATGCATCACGGTGCGTCCCTTAGATCCCCGGAAACGGATTGGCTACTCCCCCTGACACCATCCAATGGCTGATGGTCTGTGCTATGTGGGCCCCACCATGATGTATGTGTTTCATCCATGCCGTCCATCTATTTTGAAAGATCATTTTACGATACGAGACCAAAAATGAGGTATATCCCAATCTCAAGTGGCCCACATTGCATGAAACAGTGTTGAATGACTGTCGACTATTAAAAACATTTTGGGGACCATAAAAGTTTTGGATCAAGTTGATTTTTGTTTTTTCCCTTCATCTGGACCTGTATGACCTAATCAACAGATTGGATGTCAAATAAACAGTACAGTAGGCCTTAGGAGGACTTTAATGGTGGATATCCAATCTCTATTGTTTTCATGCGGTGTGGTAAACCTGAGATTTATATCCCTCTCTTTTTTGGTATCAAGCCCTAAAATGATCTTTAAAAATGGATGAACGGAATGGATGCAACAAATACATCATGGTGGGGCCCACAGAGCACCGTCCATCAGGCCACGGGGCTGGTGTCTGGGGGAGTAGCCAATCCGTTTCCTAGATCCCCTGCCTGGACTGAGTCCGTCCAGCGGGGCAGGACGCAAACTGCGTACAACCTCGGCTGACTTTCTTCTCTTGCAGAATGAAGGGCAAAATGGTAATTTTATATGCCAATAGAATTACCAAATATCAAACTCTTATGTTAGTTCTTTACCATTTAAAAATGGGGAGCAGATTAAGTGTTACCCGGGCAGGTGTTACCTGAGTTGGCGTGGTCCACTTAAACTTTGGATTTATCTAAATTTTTAGTACATGTGTTAAAATGATCGTGAAAAATGGATGGACGGTGTAGATATAATACATCATGATGGGGCCCACAGAACTTGGTGACACTAAAGCACCACCAAGGTCCACCCAATCCGGTTCTTTAAAAATGATGATGACTCATCTAAACCATCCGAATTGTAGATCCTACTGTGGATAGAGAATATATCTAAAATATCACAGATCAAGCAATCCTAGCCATCCAATTGATGGCTATCAAATATATGATTAAAAGTAAAATGGGGAAGGGTCTATATTCGAAGGAAATCTTATGATTCCTAGTATTATATTCTTCATGAAATTTTCGTTTAGGCTCTATCCACAACTAGGTCAGAGATTTGGATGGTCAGGGTTGCCGTAAAACTATGCCACGTGTACATTGCAAGAGTCACCATCATTTTTAAATGGTGCAAACTAACAAAGGAGTTTATCTTCAATTCTTCATGAAGAATCCACCTGCGTTTTAATGGATAGGCTTCTGATCTGAAGGGCTTTATGTGGATGAGATCCACCCCCTCCATCAGGTGTGCCACCCAATGCTTGTATAGGGACCCAAAAATCAGGCCGAATCAAGACTCAGGTGGGCTACACAAGGAGGAACCGTTGAGATGGAAAGTCCCACTATTACAGTGCTTTAAATTGTGGGTCGTTCACTGTCGTGTGTATATGCCATAAATTTATTTATTTGATGCTCTGTAGTAGGATGAATGGATTCTTGAAAATCAGAATATTCCAAGATTAATGTGAGTCACACCATGTGAATTTAGAGCTTTTAGTCATGTTGGACAGAATTCCCTGTGGTGTCAAAATACGTACTGAATCCAAACCGTTCAATGGTAGGACTATTTATCGATGGGGCATTCAAAAAGTACATTTTGACTTGGAAGGCCTGTTTTGGAACCTAGTATTAGGTGGTATGGAATTGCATTTGGTCCAATGGAAATTCCATTCAACTCTTAGAAAAGATGAGAAGGATTGGATTAATCCAGCTGCCAGTCGCAACAGGAAATATGATGAAAATTTTGGTGGATTTCGAAACCCACTACATCTGTGGGTCATACATTGATGCATGTGTTTTATTCACGTTGTCTTACATGTGACTGTCGGTTGTGAAATTCTAGTCTGTGGATTATAATTTCATGGTCAACCAAGCACAAGTTTTATTTAAATATTAATTTTTTTTCAAAGGAAGAATTTGACTTCAAACAAGGGATTGGACAGCCAAAATACTATGGTATTCCTGGACAAATAAATATTACGCAATAAAGGTGTTAATTCCACCTAATGCAATTCAATAACATTTAGTACTGCATTCCAAACAGTTGGATGCTACATAGTTCAAATAAAAAATTGTATCACTCAAGTTCAACAATCCATGGTTAGAATCATCCAACCATGCCTACCTTGGGATACATTTCATCTAAATAATGCTATTAGATGGATGATTCAATTAAAAAATATATATGTTTCTGGCAAGTAGCTTTTTGTACGTTGTCATTCCACCATCAAATTTCCTTTAAATAATCACAAACCCAGTTCAGCAGAGAGCTACTTCCTCATTATGGATGCTAGGAAACATAAGTAGTTCTTGCAATATTCTTGGATTAGATTGAATGTTTGCAATTCAATTCACTTGAGCATCCAAACACAGCACATAAGATAATCACAAACTCAGTTCATCAAAAATTCAAACAGACCCTAGTGAAAGAATGCTCATACGCAGCTCGCACCATTCCCTCTCACGGTACAGGAACACATGTTGTGATTGGGAGTTGTTGATCAAGTGGGCCACCATGTGGATGGTCTAGAGGTAAAAATCACATTGACTGTAGAACTCTGACCATCCATCTGCGAGCTAGTTTGGTTGGAAGTCGATCATTACTCTGTTTCGAGCCGACAGTTCCTTTCTCAAGCTTCCAAAGGGACCCGTAGAACGTCCCTGTTTCAGCCCCTGATTGATAAAACTCTATCGCGCATATCTGGTTGGAAGGCTCGTTTCCTTAATCAAGTTGCCCGCTCGGTTCTCATAAAGCACGTCGTTGCCAGCATCCCTATCCATACCCTTGCTGCGATTGAGGTCCCGAAGAAGACTCTGGCAACGCTGGAAGCTGCCTTCGCTGATTTCTTTTGGGGTTAGTCTGAAGGTAAGAAAAATCTCCATTGGATTAATTGGCGGAAAATTTCTTCCCCTACCAAGGAGGGAGGCCTGGGAATTTCCTCCTTGGTGGAAATGGCGGCTGCCTTGAGGTTGAAGCGGGCATGGACCATTTTCTTCGGCCACGAGAGCAACATCTGGGGGTCGTTCATGCGTTCCAAATATAGAATTACTGACGTTCGAATGACCTCGATTCAGCGGCAGGCCGCCTCCCCTTTGTGGAAGAAGTTGGTGGACTTGCAGGTTCTATTACAGGAGAACTCTCGGCTGCTTGTGGGGGAGGGAAACAGTAGCTTCTAGGAAGCCAAATGGATGGGCCTGGGCCCCCTGTCGCATCTCATGCAAGGAGATGTTCCTCCCCACCTCCGGACCTTGAGGATCAATGACGTCTTGGGCCCTGTGGGGGTTGTGGCTCCCCTCCCTCCTGGTCTTCCTGACTCCGTGGCGCGCCACATCGCAGCTGAGGGCTTGACCTTGACTCAGGGGGCTGACAGAACAATCTGGGCCAGGGAGAGGTCGGGTGCTTTCTCCATCCGTTCAGCTAGGGACCTCATCCGCTCCCGTGGCCAGACTCGTCTGTGGGCCAAGTGGACGTGGTCGGCTCAGCTTCCTCCGAAAATCGCAATGTTTGTCTGGAAAATCATTAACAACGCTATCCCAGTTGACTCCAACGTCCAGTCCAAAGGAGTCCATTTGGCCTCAGCCTGTGTGTGTTGCAATGCGACCAACCTTCACGAGGAGTCCCTTGATCATCTTTTTGCAGGTGGCGATCTTGCGGTATCAATTTGGGGCTATTTCTCGCCAATCCTCTCTGTAACTTTGCGCCCTCATCAACCCATTAGGGGTAGGCTGGCTAGTGGTGGGCCTTGGCAAAAGACTCTTCTCCACAGGGCGTCATAAGAGGGATTCTCCCAGTTCTGATCCTCTGGGAGATTTAGAAATCTAGGAACAGCCGGTGCTTTGAGGGAGTCACGACGAAAACTCAGCAATCCTTGCACAGCACCCTTGCTTGGCTGCCCCTCATCTTTAAGGAGTTCCCCCTCCCCTCGTGCAAGAACAAAGCTGACAGAGATGTTCTCTTTGATCTCAGCCTCCCGGGATCCCATCCGCATCCCCGCTCCCTTTTCGTGGTGAAGTGGTCCAAGCCTGCCCATAGGAGAGTAAAGCTCAATGTTGATGGGTCTTCTAGAGGGAATCCGGGCCCGTCTAGGGGAGGTGGTGTTTGCCTGGGCGCAAAGGGCGAGTTCCTTTTCGCCTTCTCAAAGGCGTTCGGGCAAGGATCCAGCTTCCTTGCCGAAATCAAAGCCATCATTGACGGCCTGCAGATTTGTGTGAGTAAAGGTCTAACTGCGGTGGACGTGGAAAGTGACTCGCTCTCGGCGATTGACGTCTTGTCAAAGCCGGTTAATGGCCCTTGGCGCGCTTATTACTGGAAGAACCAATTCAACTTGATGCGTGCGTCTTCCTCCATTGACATCTCCCATTGCCCGAGAGAGGTTAACAGGGTTGCGGACAGCTTGGCGCGCTGGGCCAGCTTCAACCAGAGCTCTACAGTTTTCGATGTGGTTTCTGCCTTCCCTCGCCGCACCCGTGGGGAGCTGGTGCTAGATAAGACTAGACTTTGATCTGTCCGGTCTTCCTAGGCTCTCGGCTTCCCGTTTGCTTTGGATCTGCCCCCCCTCCAGCCTCTCCCCGCCTACTTTCTCTTCGTGGGGAGCTGGTTGTTGGTTTCGTGTCCTTTTCTTTTGTGCCATTTTGTGTAGTTTACGATAAGAGGGCCCGGTCTTTTTGTATGGGTCCTCCCGAAAAATGTACATGAGCTTCTTGAATGGAATCCAGTGGCAAGAGCCCTCTTTTGAAAAAAAAAAAAAAAAAGAGCTACTGATTGGAATGATTGGAAGGCTACAGCTCCTCCCAATCATCTAAAATGTACACCATGTGACAGTCTCTGGAAATACATCTAAGCAAAGAGAGGAATGTGAGGTGAGGTTCATCACAGACCTTAATACATTCCCATTGCTATCTCTTATAACTAATTCTTCAAGAGATGGAAGCCATGGCAAGGTAGACAGGACATCCGTCGATGGTCAATTTGCGAAGGCTTGGGAATGCTTCTCTTCCCTCGAATCCTGACCATTCCTCCAAATTGGCCATCCCTTTCAAAGTGAGTTCCTTCAATGAAGGGAATGCTTTCGACGAGCTTGTACCGTAGAATTCAGCAGCAATGCACTTCACACCATTCATGTGAGCTATTACAAGTACCTTGAGGAAAGGTAGTTGTCCAAATGGTAGGAGAATCTCACATTGTTTAAACATGATTAGTGAAATCTTCTCCAAGTTCATGAGCGCTGAGTCCATAATCCAATGTGGAAATTTGATTCTGCTGTAATAGCTTACATCCAATCTTTTCAGATTTGGGTGGGGTTCGAGGCCTCCTAGAACCTTCTCATCATTTCCTCTCATGGTAACATTATTATTTTCCCACCAAGATACTTCTAACGAGTGGAGATTCTGCTTGGCAATCAAATTCGCTTCTTTGGCGTCAGTCGAATTTCCACTTTTGTTATACTTAGTACTTCTCTGAGGTTGAAGTGCCGAAGCTCTTCAATGCCACATCCACTCTCCCTTCCCACAATGAAAGTGGGTAATGATTGGAGAGAGGGTAATTGCCCAATATTTTTGGGCAGGTGAGACAACGACTGGCACCCTCTGATATCAAGGTGTCTAAGGCTGACCATGTTCTTCATGTTCTTGGGTAACTCGCGAAGCATCACACAACCTCTTAATTTCAATGTCTGCAAGTTTTGGAGGCTGCTATAATGGATTCGGGCAATGCTTCAATGTCAGAATAAGATAGATCCAGGTACTGTACATGTTTCAAATTGTCCATTGGAATTTGCAAAATCTTAATGTCAGTGTGTCTCAGATCCAACACGCGCAAGAATCTGAACCCAGAGATGTAATGAGGAAACAGCAACCTTCTATAATGACTTGTGTTCTCATCGTAATTCGATAGCAAGAAGAACGAGCGCAGTTTTTGAGCTTTGTGCAAGGACTCGAGAGCTTTTGGTGCTGAAGTTACATCAGAAGAAGATAAATGACGGATCCTCTCCGGAGAAAAATTGGGTGCTTCCTCAGCCTCTGCTTTCTTACATTCAGCTCCCATGACCGATCGTGCAAGATCATATGCAGCGTCATGCAATTTGCACTTCCTTAGGTAGCCATCTTCATCTTTCTCCGTGGTTTCAAAGAGAGACCTTGAGAGCAATTCAACAAACACCTCATGCCTGATGTCCTCCAGCTCCATTCTTCCTCTGGATGGAATGAAACCATTCGCCATCCACAACTGGATCAATTTTTCCTTTTCGATTTCATGACCTCTGGCGAACACACAACAATAAGCAAAGCATTCCTTCAAATGTAATGGCAGATGACCATAACTCAAACTCAAAGCAGGTAACGAAATTTGATGTAGAGCGGGTCGTGGACAGTTTCATGGCCAAGATGGATCAGAAAAAGGCCCGGTCGACGACAGAAGTGATCCGGACCGTCAAACCTTAGATCGGGCGTATCTCACAATCCGAAATGAGTTATCAGGCGTAAAATATATGATTTTGGGGTAGAACGAGCTACTTTAGCCAACCAACCCTGCAACCGGGTTGCGCAACCCGAAATTGCGAAATACCCCTGGATCGACGGTCGTTTTCCTATTTTAATTTCGTTTTTACTATAAATAGTAAGTTTTAGTTTAATTATAACTCTTCATCGTTAGGCTTTAGGAGTTGCGTTGAAAAGAGCTTAGAATAATTAGGAGAGTGGTTTGGTGAAGCCAAATAAGACACTTACTATTTTTGGCCGAAAACCTTGCGCACTAGTAGACATCACGACCGTCTATAAATAGTAAGTTTACTATTTATAGTAAGTCACGGATTCTGGGAGTTTTAGTTATAGTTTGATTCTGATTTCTTTCTCATTGCTTGGTACCCTATTTAAAGAGGTGTGAACTCGTTTTTATGAATTGATTAATCAATTTCAAATTTATTAGAATTTATTTCTATTTTCTACTTTCTTTCCTCGTGGATTCGAGAAGTCTCTGTGAGGAGTACAGAGAAGCTCCGTGAATTCGGAGTAGTTATCTCATCACGTTCATCCCTGCGTCAAAATTCCATCGTCTTCGGGTAAGTTCCAAATTTCACTATCTTTGATAATCAAGCATTCATGCTCATCTCGTCTGAAGCGGAGAAGGCTGCCGACAGCCTTCGCTGCCAAAAGGCAGGCCTCTGCATTTCTTCACAATATCTTTACCAATCGCAGCCAAATTCAGAAATTCTTCTGGTCTCTCCCGCCCCAAATGCTTCATGATTAAACAAGAACCAACAATCATTATCCGATAAACGCTCCAAATGGTATGGGGCCGCCATGTCCTTGATCGACGCAATCACCTCTTTTCTGGCAGTTACGACGATTTTACTACCTTTAGCTCCACATGCCAACAAATTCTTCAATCTGTTCCACTTCTTCCGATCTCTGCTCCACATCCCATCTAACACAATCAAGAACCTCCTTCCACCTAGCTTTTCTCGGATGTTGAGAAGTGGAGCCACATCTGGGGCCGCCCACGACCAGTCGAGGTTGCACGGATTTCGTGTCGCAAGTCCTTTCGCAACTGGGATGCGAAAGAAGTTTCACGGATTTCGTGTCGCAAGTCCTTTCGCAACTGGGATGCGAAAGGAGTTTCGCGGATTTCGTGTCGCAAGTCCTTTCGCAACTGGGATGTGGAAAGGGAAGTTACCAAAACTATAAATTGGGGTCCCTAGGGCTATTCTAGGTTAAGGTGAATTTTAGGAAATTATTCTGAGGTGTGGGCAAAGGATTTTCTCTGTACTTCCAAGGGAGAGGTTAGTATATTGCCTTGTAATCTTCGTTTCTCTTTATAGTGAAATTTTGCATCCGTGGTTTTTTACCCTAGTTTGGGATTTTTCCACATATATCTTGTCTTGTGGTTTGTTTTGGATTGCTTTGATCTATTTCTAGTTTATATTTCTTCCTGTCTATCGTTTGCGGGTGAGGCCTTAGATTGGATCTAGGCTCATTGCGTCGTTGGCGTGCTGCGCAATAACTGGTATCAAAGCTATTGGTTTAGTTCTATTGGGAGCGATGGCAGAAGATGGAAAAACTAGAATTGAGAAGTTTGATGGTTCAAACTTTGCCTTTTGGAAGATGTAGATGGAGGATTATCTGTATCAGAAGGACCTCTATATTCCTCTAGGAGGAAAAGAGAAGAAAGCAAAAAAGTTGACAGATGATGAATGGTTTTTACTGGATAGGAAGGCTTTAGGAATGATCCGACTCTCTTTGTCTAAGAGCGTCGCCTTCAATATATCCAAGGTAAAAACGACAAAAGAATTAATGGAAGCCCTAGCCACCATGTATGAAAAGCCCTCAGCATCCAACAAGGTTCATCAGCTATTCAACATGAAGATGTCAGATGGTGGGAGCGTGGCTGAACATCTAAACGAGTTCAATACAGTCACGAGCCAGTTGGAATCCGTTGGCATTGCTTTTGAGGATGAGGTCAGGGCGTTATTGATCTTATCCAGTTTGCTAGACAGTTGGGATGGTTTGGTGATTGCTGTGAGCAATTCTTCAGGATCGACAAAGCTGAAATTTGATGATGTGGTCGGTCTAATTCTCAGCGAAGAATCTAGAAGGAAGGCATCAGGAGTTTCAGGGGATTCAGGGAATGCTCTAAACGTTGAAGGAAGAGGAAAATCGCTGAACAAATGAGACAATAAACACAGGCGTTCTAAGTCAAGGAATAAGTCCAAGGGACCGAAAGACAAAGACGGGTGTTGGCATTGCGGCAAGAAGGGGCACATGAAACGTGATTGTAGGGCGCTCAAGAAACAAGAAGGAAGCTCTCAAGGTGGGAAAAATTCAGTGAATCTGTCTGAGGAGAGCGATACAGAGGCGTTGACCTTGTCTCTTGATGCGAGGAATGAGTCTTGGGTTATAGACTCGGGTGCTTCGTTTCATGCTACTTCGTGTAAGGAAGTTCTGCGTGATTATGTGTCAGGTGACTTTGGGAGAGTCTACCTGGGTGATGATGAGCCGTGCAATATTGTTGGAAAGGGAGATGTTCATGTAAATCAGAAAGACAGAACGGTCTTGAAATTGAAGGATGTCAGACATGTACCGAGTTTGAAACGTAATATGATCTCAGTGGGACAGTTGGCTGATACCGGTTATGTGACGACATTCACCAGTGACTCCTGGAAGATCACAAAAGGTGCCTTGGTAATATTTCGAGATAAAAAGGAAGGTACTTTGTACGTGACTTTAGGATCGTATAGTTCACTCGCAGTCGCATCAACTGGAGTGAATGGGCAGTTATGGCATCAGAGGCTGGGACATATGAGTGAGAAAGGGATGAAAGTGCTATTGTCAAAAGGGAAGCTACCAGGGCCGAAGTCTATTGACTTGGAATTCTGTGAGGACTGCGTGTATGGCAAGCAGAAGAGGGTAAGCTTCAAGAAGACGGGACGTGCTCCAAAGACACATCTGTTAGAGCTTGTACACATTGATGTGTGGGGATCGGCACAGGTATTATCTCTTGGTGGCTCACGTTATTTTATTACCTTTATTGATGATGCTAGTAGAAAACTGTGGGTCTACTTCTTAAAACATAAATCTGATGTATTTGATGTATTTAAGAAGTGAAAAGTTATGGTAGAAAATGAGACAGGTAAAACAGTAAATTGTCTCAAATCTGACAATGGGGGAGAGTATTGTGATAAGAGGTTTGAGGAGTATTGTGCAGCAAATGTAATCAAACATCAGAAAACGATTCTAGGGACACCACAGCAGAATGGTGTGGCTGAGCGCATTAACAGAACCATCCTTGAGCGCGCCAGAAGCATGAGGTTACATACAGGGTTGTCCAAGACCTTTTGGGCAGATGCTGTGAATACTGCTGCATATCTCATTAATAGAAGTCCCTCAGCACCATTGGATGGTGGGCTACCAGAAGAAACATGGACTGGGAAAGAAGTGAACCTTGCACATCTCAGAGTGTTCGGTTGCACTTCATATGTTCACATTGATGCAGAGCACAGAAACAAGCTGGATGCGAAGTCCACGAGGTGCACGTTTATAGGCTATGGGCAGCATGATTTTGGCTACAGGTTTTGGGATGTAGAAAACAGGAAAATCATCAGAAGCAAGGACGTAGTCTTTAATGAAAAAGTGATGCATAAGGATAGTTTGCAAGAAAATAAGGCCGAGAAAAAGGAATTCGTAGAGTTGGAAGAGTTACCGGACATAGGTGTTACAGCGCCATAGGATGAGGCAGAGCCGCATACACCGGTTGTGAGGAGGTCTACTCGGGAGAGGAGACCCACGGTCCGATACTCACCCTCCTTACATTATCTACTACTGACGGATAATGGTGAGCCAGAGTATTTTGAAGAGGCGTTACAGTCAGATATACGGGTTAAGTGGGAGCAGGCCATGGATGATGAGATGGACTCTCTTGAGTCTAATCGTACATGGGAGCTAGTCATTTTACCCAAGGGTAAGAAAGCTCTTCATAACAAGTGGGTTTACAGACTGAAGGAGGAGCACGATGGTTCGAAACGGTACAAGGCCAGATTGGTTGTGAAAGGGTTTCAACAAAAGGCAGGTATCGATTTCACTGAAATATTTTCACCGGTAGTGAAAATGTCTACGATTCGCATGATCTTGAGTATAGTGGCTTCAGAGGACTTACATCTAGAACAGCTAGATGTTAAGACAACCTTTCTTCATGGGGACCTTGAAGAAGAGATATATAAATGCATCAGCAGACAGGATACGTGGCACCAGGTAATGAGAACAAGGTGTGCAGACTAAAGAAGAGTCTATATGGCCTGAAGCAGCCCCGAGGCAGTGGTACAAGAAGTTCGATAGTTTCATGTTGGGAAACGGTTTTAGGAGATGTCATGCAGACCACTGTTGTTACTTGAAGAAGTTTGATACGTCATACATCATCCTTCTTCTGTACATTGATGATATGCTTGTGGCTGGCTCAAGCATGAAGGACATCTCAGATCTCAAAAGACAATTGTCTAGAGAATTTGCCATAAAGGATTTAGGAGCTGCAAAACAAATCCTAGGCATGAGAATAAAGCATGACAGGGAAAACAAGAAATTAGTTTTGTCACAGGCAGATTACATAGCCAAGGTACTTGATCGATTCAATATGGGAGGTGCTAAGCCGGTTAACACTCCATTAGCCAACAACTTCAAGCTATCTAAGGAGCAAGGTGTAAAGACGCGGGAGGAACAAGACTACATGGCTAAAGTCCCATACGCGTCAGCTATTGGGAGTCTCATGTATGCTATGGTGAGCACGAGGCCAGACATTGCTCAAGCAGTGAGAGTTGTTACCAGGTTCATGAACAACCCCGGGAAGGAACATTGGGAAGCTGTGAAGTGGATCCTTAAGTACTTGGTAGGTACTAAGGACGTAGGGCTATGTTATGGTGGATCGAAAATCAAGTTACAAGGCTACGTGGATTCAGATTTGACAGGAGATATCGACAGCAGAAGAAGCACTACAGGTTATGTTTTTACTCTGGGTAGTGTTGCAGTCAGTTGGGTCTCTCAGTTACAAAAGATAGTATCTATCAGTACGACAGAAGCAAAATATGTTGCAGCTACAGAAGCATGCAAGGAGATGGTGTGGATGCAAGGTTTTATGGAAGAGTTGGGTAAGAAGCAAGCAGATTGCAAGCTGTACAGTGACAGTCAGAGTGCAATACACTTGGCTAAGAATTCAGCCTTTCATTCAAGGACCAAGCATATTGCCATCAGATATCACTTCATACGTTCGTTACTGGAAGATGGATCGATTGCTCTGGAGAAGATTCATACAAGTGAGAATCCTGCGGATATGCTGACCAAGGCGGTCACAAGGGAGAAGCTGAAGCTCTGTTCAGCTTTGATTGGTCTTCAGGCTTGAAGACGGGGAGGTGGTGCACTCCGGATGAAGAAGACAAAGGTTTATGGAGATGTGTCTCCAAGTGAGAGATTGTTGAGAAGTGGAGCTACATCTGGGGCCGCCCACGACCAGTCGAGGTTGCGCGGATTTCGTGTCGCAAGTCCTTTCGCAACTGGGATGCGAAAAGAGTTTCGCGGATTTCGTGTCGCAAGTCCTTTCGCAAATGGGATGCGGAAAGGGAAGTTACCAAAACTATAAATTGGGGTCCCTAGGGCTATTCTAGGTTAAGGTGAATTTTAGAAAATTATTCTGAGGTGTGGGCAAAGGATTTTCTCTGTACTTCCAAGGGAGAGGTTAGTATATTGCCTTGTAATCTTCGTTTCTCTTCATAGTGGAATTTTACATCCGTGGTTTTTTACCATAGTTTGGAGTTTTTCCACGTATATCTTGTCTTGTGGTTTGTTTTGGATTGCTTTGATCTATTTCTAATTTATATTTCTTCCTGTCTATCGTTTGTGAGTGAGGCCTTAGATTGGATCTAGGCTCACTGCGTTGTTGGCGTGCTGCGCAACATCGGAGGCATCGCTCCAATTCATAAACCCCAACTATGTAATGTTCTTCGCCCATCGCACGTTCCACGATTTCTTTCGTAAGCGTCTCCACATCGAAATCCTCCGACATAGAGAGCCACATCTGTTGAAATTTAGTGGTTTTTTGAAAAAATAAAAAGAAAATTCAAAATTTTCAAAATTTCGGGATTTTGCCGCCAAAACGCTTTTTCCGAAAATTTCAAATCTAAAAGTGCGGTGTGTGCTTTATCCCACATCGGAAATGGTTGAAATAATTTTTGTGGTTTATATGAGATGTTGAGAAGGGTATTCTTACTTGGAGCTTTTTGGAGGAGATGAAATAAGGGTTGCGTGTTCCAGTGCGAAGCACTGGAACACACGCACGCACGCACGCGCGCGCGCGCTCGCGCTCGGGCTCGGGCTCGGGCACGGGCACGGGCACGGGCACGGGCACGGCGAGGGCGAGGGCGTGGGCAGTGAGGCAGTGTGGCTGTAGTGGCGCTAGATGGCGCACTTTGCACTTAGGGCTCGGTGCGATCGCGGTGCGATGGGTCTAGTGCGATGGGTCTGGTCAGAGCCTTAGGGCGGTGTGGATCTGAAAATCCGAAAAGAGCCTGGGTTTTATAGGTGACTGAGAACGGTCGGATCTAGAATCCAAAACGTCCAGCCGTTTCTAAAAACGGCTCTCTGCCTTGAAAGCCAAACGGTCCGAAAACGGACGGGCCAGGATGATCCAACGGTCAGATCTTTTGATCTAACGACCAGAAACGTCTGGGATTAATGGACAACGGCCAGAAACGTTTTTCAAACGTTCTGGACCATTGAATACCACATAGCAACGGGTCTAAACCAGAGGCCTATATAAACTGGACCATTCCAGTCCGATTTCATAATCTCAACACACCATCTCTCTCATCAAATCAGAAACAGTCCTTAGCTCCATTGTTAGAATATTGTGATCATCTCTACCGTCTAAATCTGCCAGAAGAAATCTATTGCGTTAAAACTGTTCCTCAGTGGACCTATCGTGATTGCTGCACGCTGGATCCAGATAAGGCTTGTCTTATCCTGGAAGCAATTCGTCTGTAACCCACCAGCAGTGATAAGGGGACGAATCACGCTTTAAGGACAGCGTATTTTATACGTGATTCAGCCTAGTGAAATTGTTCTTTTTCAATTATTATTTTTATATTTTCGGTGTATCCAATCAAATTTTCTAACAACATCTGTATCTCGAAATTCTTCTGCACTCTCTCATCATCATAAGCCAACCGAACAAGTGTCGTCTTTCCAATTCCACTGAGACCGACTATCGGAACAATGAACAGATCCCCGCCGTTTATCAATGATTCCACGACATTCTCTCTATCCTTATCCCTCCCAAAAACTCGAAATTCTTGAGAAACAGAATCCATCCATTGCCACCCATTAGCCGCAAGCCACTTCTCGGCGAAACCCAAGTCGAACATAGTCCCATCCGATGCAATCTCATTCACCATTTTCCGGATCTCCTTCATCGTATCCATGCATGAGCTGAGCGAGAAGGAGAATTCACGCGTATGGCTTTCTTCTGCGGTGCATCCTCCGTTTTCGATCTTAGAACTTGGAATGCGAGCTCGTCTATCATGTCGTCGGCGACATAGGCCGCTTCTTTGAGCTGTGTGAGCTGAACTGAAATTCTCTGATCCTTTGCTTGCATTGATTCTGCGACGTCGGCTACCGCTTTCATCGGTGAGAAGGAATTCAAGAGAAATTTGAGATCTTTGCTTACGTGTCTAAGGACTTTAGAGTCTTGTTTGAGTAAGGAATTCAAGTTGGTTGTGAGGGATGAAAGAAGGGAGGATACAAGAACTCGTGCCATGGCTAGAGAAACCAGAGAGAAGATGGTTTTGGGATGTTTGTGGTGTTGTTGTAGAGATGATCTGGGAGACCTTAAGGGACCATCATAGCCGTCTATTTGGTGGGACCCACAACTTGGATCATCTGGTATTTGACTGAATGAGAGATTACTGGCAAGTTGGATTATCAGCTGTTTTGGTGCGTGTTAACCAATGGGTGGTATTTTTGTAATTTCTCTTTTATGCATGGTTATTTTAGTCTCCGGTGTATAGGCCCGGTACATCGGAGCTGGATAACTCTCATTAGAATTGCAGGCTGGTCCATTACATTTTATAACCTTTACCGGCCACTCTCGCATGGTACTGTACCTTTTTCTATTCATGATGGTTGGAATTGAGATATTTAGAGATTCCAATTGATTAATCTGAACCGTTCAGTAGATCTAGAATATAGCTTTAAAGGCTGCAGACATTGAGCAGATGGTTACAGCATTTCATAAATTTTCCTTCTCTTACATATCCATCTGTTTTTTAAACTGTGGATGGAATGGATAGGATGGCCGGATAAAAGGATTGCTTTAGAAGAGTAAGCCATCTATGATGGTCTCTAATAAATGGATAGCTCAGATTGTCGATTGGATATATCAGCTTGATGAAGGGAAAAAGGAAAAATGTAGCCCCCTACGTTGCACTGGATACCATTTTAGAATTTTATGATGTATGTGTATTATCAATGCCGTCCATTTATTTTTTTCGGATCATTTTAGGGTTTAAGCATACAAATGAATCAGATCCAAGGTTCAAGCGGTTTATTTGGTCTACCTAAAAAGATGAAACTTTGAAACTTTCCTAGGACCCACCGTGATTTTTATTTGCCATCCGGCCTGTTCACAAGGTCACATGGAGGTCGATGAAGGGAAAACACAAATGTCAGTCTGATCAAAATTCTTGTGGCTCAAGATGTTTTTAATGGTAGTTGTTCAATCCCCATTATGTGGTACATTAAAACTTGGATTTGACTTATTTTTGGGATCATACACTAAAATGAACTGAAAAAAATGGATAAACGGTTTGGATGAAACACATATATTAAGAAGGGCCCCACATATCCCCTCCATGGACGTCTCTCCTCACGTGATATAGGCATCTTTCTCCTTCGGTATGATATGTATTTTTATATAGAGAAGATTTCTCTATTTCCTTGAGTTGATTTTCAAACGTATGATATGTCTTTTTATATAAAATATAAGTTTTATTTTAATGTATTTGTATTTTTATGTATAATGGAGTCATTATTTTAATATATTACAGCTAGCATAATGACAGGTTACAAATTCGGGAAAAAAAAAAATGGAAGTTTTATTTTAATATATTTGCATTTTTACGTGTAATGGAGTCATTATTTTAATATATTATAGCTAGCATAATGACAGGTAACTAACTCAGAAAAAAAAAATAAAAATTGGATCACGGGATATACAGTACATTCATCAAGGTGGACCTCACACGGTGATGGTAATACCTATTGTGCGGGTGGATTAGGTGTTATAGTGTTACCCTTACCATGGGGTCACCTTGATAATTTATTATATATCCATGCCGTCCATTAGGTTTTCCTTTCCATTCTAGAATGTAGATTGAAACAGCAAGTATATCCAAATCTCAGGTGGACCACACCACAGAAAACAATGGTTATTGAATACTCACAGTTAAAAGCTTCCCTAGCCTACCATAAACAGATGTATAATATTTATTTGTCATCCAACCTGTTAATAAGGTCAACCAGACCTGGATAAAGGGAAAATATAAATATAGGATTGATCCAAAACTTTTTTGGCCTACACAAAGTTTTTAATGGTCATTTACTTTTACAGTGGTGTGTTCCACCGAAAATTTGGATCCGCTTAAATATTTTTTTTTGGATCTTGCACACGGGTGGCACACCGAGTCAAGTGCATGGATTAAAAAGTAAAAACTTTTCGTGCGAGTAGCCTTAGAGTGCACCACTTACATGAGCAAGATAACAATCATGTTGTCCACACAGGTGGCCCCGTGGCAAATTTTTTCAAGATCTGGTCCATTCATCAGGACGGCCCCACCTTTTATGTTCTCTTGCCAGAAAATAAGGCCAATCCTCTCATCACCTTGATTACACCAGAAAACAGATATCCATATTCAACAATGAAGTGTAGTCAACCTGATGAACAAACCAGCTTGATTTGTGGATTGTGAAATACTCACGGCATTAAACGCCTTCTGAACGGACGGGATCTCTTTGAAATATGATGCCGCGAGTACGATTATTGTTATTCTACTTGCGCGAGTTCCACTTACATGTTATACTCTTCCGTCTAGGATTTTATACTTTCTTACGCGCTGTCCTTGAAATATGCTTGCGGCTTTCGCTTTAGGAGGCACTGGACGCGGTGTCTTAGAATGAAAACGAGTCTTGTATGTAGGGTAACCAACACATGTCGAGTAGAATAGCCCGACGTGTCAAAAAAACAATCAGTCCGTCAGTTGCGGCATCTGATGTTAGGCCATTGACAAAAACAGGGCCAATAACTCAGTTGGGCCCCACCAAAGTGAACAGTAGAGAGGGAACGTTTGAAGTCAAGGACATGATTAGCTGGGATTAAGTACGTTATTAGGTGTAATTATGATGTTGATTCTTTTTAAATGACGTGATTAGCTGTAATTGATATTGATTTTCTTCTTTTATATTTTCTTTTTACTTATGGACAGATGATAAGAAGGGTGTTAAAGAAGAAGATCCATCCTGCAGCGGATGGCTCGATCGAAGCACTGATGGGTGGGGCTCGAGGAATGATGATGGTACACATGAAACTATTTCTTTACTTCAAGGTAGTTTTTTTTTTTTCTTGTTCACGCTTCAAGCAAACGAATCCTGACCGCCCATCTGCAGTATGTTATGGTTCAAAAAACCAAGCGAGCAGTTGTATCCATCCGATTATGCCCTGTAAGTGAATGGTAAATAAATAAAGATATACCAATGCCTACATTCAAAGGGAGTAATTCCATTGATGGCTAGGAATATTCATCCATTTGTTTTTATGCTGTGGGTCATCCATGGTAGGGCCCACCAGGTGGACGGCCTGGATTTATAGACCGTATAAACCCATGTACGTTTGAAGAACGGCTTACCTTGATCAACATCTTCACTGTTTTTTTTTTTTTTTTTTTCTTTTTCTTTTTTTTTTTTTTTTTTCTTTTTTTGGTGCAGATCTATGGCTGTGTGAGTGATTTTCATCTGGAAAAAGTTTTTTTTTTTTTTTTTTTTGTTTTTTTCCCATCATCTGGATCTGTATAACCTTAATTAAAAGATTGAATGTCAAATAAGCAGTACAACGGGCCTTCGGAGGATTTTAACGGTGGACATTAAATCACTAGTGTTTTCAAGTACTGTGATCCACCTAATATTTATAACCCCTCATTTTTTGAATTAATACCCAGAATAATATGTAAAAATGGATGGACGGCATGGACAAGAGACATACATCAGGGCCCACATAGCATCGACTACTAGCCACCGGGCTAGTGGAAGCCACACTAACCAAACCGCGTCCGCAGCCACACTAACCAAACTATTTGGAATTTTTAAAAGGCAACCATTGCTATACTCGTCTTCTCAACCATCTCCACCATTTGGATCCCAGCATTCTTTCTTCTCTTCTATCCTTCTCTACACTTGCATCTCTCTCTCTCTCTCTCTCTCTCTCTCTCTCTCTCTCTCTCTCTCTCTCTCAGCATTCTTTGCTTCTCTTATCCTTCCTCCCTTCTTCCCATCCATATATACCAAAAGGAGAAAGAAAGAAGAAAGAAAATATGGTTGATTCGCTCGTTTCAACCGTGGTAGAGAAGTTGAAGACCGTCCTCCAAGAAGAGGTGGCTTTGTTGGTGGGTGTCAACAGTGAGATCGAAAAGCTTTCCAGCACTTTCACCTTGATTCAAGCTGTGCTTGAAGATGCTGAGTCTCGGCGTGTGAAGGACAAAGCAGTGACGATCTGGTTAGAGAATATCAAAGATGTGGCCTACGATGTGGATAACATACTAGATCAGTGGACGACAGAAGATCGCAGACGACAAGCTCCAGATGAAGGTGAAGTGTCCTGTCTCAGCTTCCTCGTTACTTGCTTCCTCTTCCCTGTTACTTGTTTCAATAATGTCAAGTTACGCCACGAAATTGGGAGTAGGATAAAGGAGGTGAGGGGTAGATTAGATGATATTGAAAATGAGAAGAGCCGATTGAGTCTTAGAGTAGATAGTGGAGAGAAGGAGAGAGTGGATAGTGAAGTTAGGAGGGTTGAGATAAGAAACCGGGAGACAAGCTCCCTACTTGACCAGCCGTTCATTGTCGGGAGGGAAGAAGATAAAAAAGAAGTAGTAGACTTGTTGGTGGGGGGAGTAGTAGAGAGGTAAATGAGGTGCCCTTCGTCATTTCTATCGTTGGAATGGGGGGCTTGGGCAAGACCACCCTTGCGCAACTCATTTACAACGATGAAAATGTCAAGGGGCATTTCGACATGAGGATTTGGGTATGTGTTTCTGAAGATTTTGATGTCACACATATTACAAAATCAATCATCGAATCTGCAACTGGGAAGGGTTGTGAGTTATCAGACTTGGCCCCGTTGCAGGATCGTCTCCATGGTATGTTGCAAGCAAAGCGATTCTTGCTTGTGCTCGACGACGTTTGGAGCCATGATAATAAGAAGTGGGAGAAGCTGAGACTTCCCTTCCAAGCTGGTGCACCCGGGAGTCGAATCATTGTAACCACTCGTTTGGAAGATGTTGCATCGAGGATGGGAAGTACTCACACGCAGAAACTGGATGTTTTATCTGATGATGATTGCTGGTTAGTGTTCAGTCGTAGAGCGCTTGAGCATCGGAGTGCAGAAGCGCGTTCGGCTTTGGAAGAGATTGGAAGGATAATCGTAAACAGGTGTAGAGGGGTGCCTCTTGCAGCGAGTGCAATAGGGAGTGTCATGTGCTCTAAAAGGACGAGAGAGGAATGGGAGCTTGTGCTGGGAAGCGAGATTTGGAACTCAGGTGATGTCCTGCTGAGAAATAGTTGATTGCCAAAAGCTGAAGGAGTTGCCCTTCTACCGCTCCTCCAGAAGCTGAGTTAACAAATAAGTAACCAAGGGATGTTGTCATCGGGAGGGACCTTACCCGTCCTCCCCAACCTTAAACATTTGATTGTATTTTAGTTGGTTGAACGTGTGACCTTGTTCTCTGTTTTGGAGGTCAGGTTCTATGCCCCCCTCCCCTCTATCTTATGTACTCTTTTTTTTTTTTTTTTTTTTTTTTTTTAAATTATTAATAAAGCTTATGATGGTCCCGTCCACTTTCACACACGCACACATGCACACATGTATATTGGATAGTACGTTGGTCACTTTCTCTTAACCGTCCATTTATTTTGTACACGTGTGACAATTTCATTCCAGACATATACACATGCAGGGGCCACCTAGTGAGCCGCTTTAATGTATTACACGAGAGAGATTTTGATTCTCTGGCAGTGTTTCGAGGGTTTACACACAAGCGGGTCGAACCAATTCCACTACAATACATAACTCCAACCTTTCATGCCCCAGCCACATCCAACCCATTCAATAGGTTAGCCTGTCGTGAGGACCACTTGATATAAAAATCAAGTTGATTAGATGATCCAATCCTTCCTTTTTTTTTTTTTTTTTTTTCTAATTCAGGGATGCAATGGTTATAATTGACTAAGAAAAAGTGAATTGAATTGTTGATTTGACTTATTTTTGTGTAGATTGATCTAGACCTTGGATATATATTAAAGGTCATTGGTGGAATAATCAACGTTTGCCAGATTGGTTTGATATTTGCATGCCCATACATCCCATGAAACGTGTGATGGACCAAATAAATAGTCTAAAAATGGATTGGACTGTCAAAGTTTCCCAATGCAACCAGGAGCACTGTAACTTAAGGAGGGCTGAGTGCTGAAGCACTTCTCATAAAAGTTTTTTGGCACGAATACATCCAAGAGGAATCACAATTAGAGGTGTAAGCAAACCGAATCAGCTCCGTTAACTTGCTCAACTTGACTCAGAGAAGCTCAACTCGACTCAGACTTGAAATTGTGTTTGAGCCAAGTCGAACTGATTTTTTGAGCTTGAAAAAATTTTGAGCTGAATTTATATTTTATTACACACGGGTACACACTCCCACACACTCACGCTAGTGGAATTTCACCACCTATGGCTACTCAAACCCTTGACCCAATGTTGGAACTCCTGAGAGTCTACCACCGGAGCAAGAGCAAGGACCCAGATGAATTTGAGCTACACCAAGCTCAACTCAATTTGGCTCAAAACTTGACTCAGTTCGAATAGATTCAACTTGGATCGGGTTTACTTAATATAAATATTTATATATTTAAATAAATTATATATATTATATATTAAAATTTCTAAAATCTAAACTCAAACTCAGCTTGTAGGCTCGAACTCCAATTTGGCTCAAAAGATCGAGCTCAAGCTTGGCTCAAACTCGGATCAAGCTAGCCCGAGCTACTAACCAAGCCAAGCTGGCCAGTCAGGCTCGAGGACTAAGCCGAACTAAGTTCGAGCTGGGGTAGCCTCCCGGCTGAGGTGAGCCAAGCTAGGCAATGCTCGACTTGGTTCAGCTTGTGTACAACTCTAATCACAATGTGATAATATGATATTTAGGGTTGTGTTCGGTGATCCAAACCATATACAAGATGGGCTTCACCATATATGGAATTCAATGCTTTCTGTTGAATTTAGATGATCCTTTTGAGCACCGCTTTGAGTGTTATTGATTTCAATGCCTGTGATTTTCCAATCTTGAAATTCTTTTCGGCAGATTCCTTCATCGTTGTATTTGGACAATATCATTACAAAGTCATGTGCATGTGTCAAATGCAGGCCTCACATTGAAAATGATAATATTGTCATTTCATATGGTGCTTTTTCACTACCCGCCTAAGATCTAATATGGACGCATGGTGCCTTTTAATTGGGTCATGTCGGAGTTACGAGCAACCTCTCTAATGATGGGTTACCGGGAATTTGCATCCCATGCATAAACATGTGATTACATATGTGTGCGTGTGCACGCACAGGCGCAATGTGCCACTATACAACTTCAAGCATATCACACGTGACAGACATATGCCACAATTTAGCTTCAAGTGCCTCGTATATATTGTGAATGCTACATGCGACTATAACTATCAGAAAAATGAATAAATAAATAAGAAAATGTTTGTTTTGCCAAACAACAAACTGAAAAATGTCCAAACTTTTTAGAAAAACCATGTGAAAAATTAGTTAAGGGAAGCATTGTTTCCTTTCCCAGTTTCCTAGAAATAAGTTTCCTAAAAAACACTATTTACTTTCCCATGCTTTTTATAATTCCAAACAAGCCCCAAGTGAGTTTTTCCCATTCCTTTTTTTTTTTTTTTCCCTTCAAGAAAGAGGATCATTTGGTAGCATGGATATTGGGCAGTTAGGAATTAGAATCCAGGATTTTCAATCCAAATCATGTTTAGAACCCTCAAAAAACAAGACTGAAGATCCCCGAAGGAGCCCCATTTAAATTATAAGGGGGAAAAAATGTGTATGTAAAATCCATGGATTTTTAGTTCTCTCCAACTGTAATAACTACTCTCCCCACTTTAAAGGTCTGTTGTCAAACAATTTCTGAATTTTACAAGATTAAAAATCTACATTAACAAACGCAGTTGAAGAATGCTAGTACTACTAAACGACCCCTACATCCATGATAAAAAGATTGGTGACTAATGTGACAAAAGCACATAGCTAAGAAACTACAAGATCAATTCTCAACCAAAACAGAAATAAACAATTGACTAAATTATAAAAATTCCATTAGATTCCGGCAAAATGCATATGGCATAACTGAGGCTGCAACAAGGAGCAAGCATTGCACAATGAGACCCATGAGTAAGCATTGGTCAATGAGGCCCACAACATAAACAAAACTCAAGAAGACTTGGTACCAAAAAAGAAAAGAAAATAAAATAAAATTCACCCGTCTTTGCTTTTCGATAACTTTTTCTTCTTCACCTAACTGGGGGTATGTAGTTCACTTCCATCGCCCTCTGTTGCGCAGCACGCCAACAACGCAGTGAGCCGAGATCTAATCTCTAGCCTCGCCCACAAACAATTAACAAGAAGAAATATAAACTAGAAACTGATTAAAGCAATCTAAACAAACACAACACAAGATATACATGAACCCCAACAAGGGTAAAAAACCACGGATGCAAACTTCCACTATGAAGAACAAAGATTACAAGACAATATACTAACCTCTCCCTTGGAAGAACATAGAAAACCCTTTGCCCAAACATTAGAATTATTTCCCCAATATTTTAATTTTTCTAGAAAAGCCCTAGGAACACCTATTCGCATCCTTGTGAAAGACGACACTAAAATCCGCAGTCCGCATCGGATTCGGAAACGAATCTACGTAACTACGACCGGTCGAGCGACCCCTACGACCGATCGAGCACCTCGAAACCAAAAAATGATGCTCGCTGGACTTTGAAGCGAACCGGTCCATGACCGGTCGAGCGGGCCCCTACGACTGATCGAGCATAGCTCACGACCTTTCGAAGACAGCCCTAGATATAGCTCCATATCTCAACAATCTCCCACTTAGAGACACATCACCTTGAACCTTCGTCTTCTTCATCCGGAGTGCACCACCTCCCAGTCTTCAAGCCTGAAGACCAATCAAAGCTGAACAGAGCTTCAACTTCTCTCGTGTGGCCGCCTTGATCAACATATCCACAGGATTCTCACATGTATAAATCTTCTCCAGAGCAATCGATCCATCTTCTAGTAACGAACGTATGAAGTGATATTTGATGGCAATACGCTTGGTCCTTGAATGAAAGGCTGAATTCTTAGCCAAGTGTATTGCGCTCTGACTGTCGTTGTACGCTTGCAATCTGCTTGCTTCTTACCCAACTCTTTCATGAAACCTTGCATCCATACCATCTCCTTGCACGCTTCTATAGCTGCAGTAATTCTGCCTTTGTCGTACTGATAGATATTATCTTCTGTAACTGAGAGACCCAACTGACTGCAGCACTACCTAGAGTAAAGACATAATCTATAGTGCTTCTTCTGTTGTCGATGTCTACCGCCAAATTTGAATCCACGTAGTCTTGTATCGTGATTTTCGATCCACCATAGCACAACCCTACATCCTTAGTACCTACCAAGTATCTAAGGATCCACTTCATAGCTTCCCAATATTCCTTCCCGGAGTTGTTCATGAACCTGCTAACAACTCCCACTGCTTGAGCAATGTCCGGTCTCGTGCTCACCATAGCATACATGAGACTCGCGTATAGGACTTTAACCATGTAGTCCCGTTCCTCCTACGTTTTTGTACCTTGCTCCTTAGATAGCTTGAAGTGATTGGCTAATGGAGTACTAACCGGCTTAGCACCTCCTATATTGAATCGATCAAGTACCTTGGCTATATACTCTGCCTATGACAAAATCAGTTTCTTGTTTTCCCTATCATGCTTTATCCTCATGCCTAGGATTTGTTTTATAGCTCCTAAATCCTTCATGACAAATTTTCAAGACAGTTGTCTTTTGAGATCTGAGAAGTCCTTCATGCTTGAACCAGCCACAAGCATGTCATCAACGTACAGAAGAAGGATGATGTACGACGTATCAAACTTTTTCAAACAACAACAGTGGTCTGCATGACATCTCCTAAAACCATTTCCCGACATGAAACTATCGAACTTCTTGTACCACTGCCTCGGGGCCTGCTTCACGCCATATAGACTCTTCTTCAGTCTGCACACTTTGTTCTCCTTTCCTGGTGTCACGTATCCTGTCGGCTGATGCGTATATATTTCTTCTTCAAGGTCTCCATGAAGAAAGGTTGACTTAACATCTAGCTGCTCTAGATGTAAGTCCTCTGTATTCACTATACTCAAGACCATACGAATCGTAGACATTTTCACCATAGGTGAAAATATTTCAGTGAAATCAATACCTGCCTTTTGTTGAAATCCTTTCACAACCAATCTAGCCTTGTAGCGTTTCGAACCATCATGCTCCTCCTTCAGTCTGTAAACCCACTTATTATGAAGAGTTTTCTTACCCTTAGGTAGAGTGACTAGCTCCCATGTATGATTAGACTCAAGAGAGTCCATCTCATCATGGCCTGATCCCACTTAACCCGTGTATCTGACTGTAACACCTCTTCAAAATATTCTGGTTCACCATTATCTGTCAGCAATAGATAATGTAAGGAGGGTGATAATCGGACTATGGATCTATTCTCCTGAGTAGACCTCCTCACAACCGGTGTATGTGGCTCTGCCTCATAATGCTCCTGTGCATGATCATCCTGTGGAGCTGTAACGCCTGTGTCCGGTAACTCTTCTAACTCTACGAATTCTTTTCCTCGGCCTTATTTTCTGCACACTGTCCTTATGCATCACTTTTCATTGAAGACTACGTTCTTACTTCTGATGATTTTTCTATTTTCTGCATCCCAAAACCTGTAGCCAAAATCATGCTGCCTGTAGCCTATAAACGTGTACCTCCTGGACTTCGCATCCAGCTTGTTTCTGTGCTCTGCATCAATGTGAATATATGAAGTGTAACCAAACACTCTGAGATGTGCAAGGTTCACTTCTTTTCAAGTCCACGCTTCTTCTAGTAGCCCACCATCCAATGGTGCTGAGGGACTTCTATTGATGAGATATGCGACAGTATTCACAACATCTGCCCAAAAAGACTTGGGCAACCCTCCATATAAGCTCATGATCCTGGCGCGCTTAAGGATGGTCCTATTAATGCGCTCAGCCACACCATTCTGCTGTGGTGTCCCTGAAATCGTTTTCTGATGCTTGATTCTACTTGCTGCACAATGCTCCTCAAACCTCTTATTATAATATTCTCCTCTATTATCAGATCTGAGACACTTTACTGTTTTACCTGTCTCATTTTCTAACATAACTTTCCACTTCTTAATACATCAAATACATCAGATTTATGTTTTAAGAAGTAGACCCACAGTTTTCTACTAGCATCATCAATAAAGAAAACAAAATAACGTGAGCCACCAAGAGATAATACCTGTACCGGTCCCCACACATCAGTGTGTACAAGCTCCAATAGATGCATCTTTAGAGCGAGTCCCATCTTCTTGAAGCTTACCCTCTTCTTCTTGCCATATACGCAGTCCTCGTAGAATTCCAAGTCAATAGACTTCAGCCCTAGTAGCTTCCCTTTGACAATAGCACTTTTATCCATTTCCCACTCAAATGTCCCAACCTCTGATGCTATAACTGCCCATTCACTCCAGTTGATGCGACTGCGAGTGAACTATACGATCCTGAAGTCACGTATAAAGTACCTTCTTTTTTACCTTGAGATATTACAAAGGCACCTTTTATGATCTTCTAGGAGTCACTGGTGAATGTCATCACATAACCGGTATCGGCCAACTATCCCACTGAGATCAGATTTCTTCTCAAACTCGGTACATATCTGACATCCTTCAATTTCAAAACCGTTCTGTCTTTCTGATTGACCTGAACATCCCCCTTTCCAACTATACTGCATGCTTCATCATCACCCAGGTAGACTCTCCCATAGTCACCTGACACATAATCACGCAGAACTTCCTTACATGAAGTGGCATGAAATGAAGCACCCGAGTCTATAACCTAAGACTCATTCCTCGTATCAAGAGATAAGATTAACGCCTCTGTGTCACTCTCCTCAGACAGATTCACAGAATCCTTCCCACCTTGAGAGCTTCCTTCTTGTTTCTTGAGTGCCCTGCAATCACGTTTCATGTGCCCCTTTTTGCCGCAATGCCAACACCCATCTTTGTCTTTCGGTCCCTTGGACTTCTTCCTCGACTTAGAACGCTCGTGTTTATTGCCTCCTTTGTTCAGCGATCTTCCTCTTCCTTCAATGTTTTAGAGCATTCCCTGAGTCTCCCTGAAACTCCTGATGCCTTCTTTCTAGATTCTTCGCTGAGAATTAGACCGGCCACATCATCAAATTTCAGCTTTCTCGACCCTGAAGAATTGCTCACAGCAATCACCAAACCATCCCAACTATCTGGTAGACTGGATAAGATCAATAGCGCCATGACCTCATCCTCAAAAACGATGCCAACAGATTCCAACTGGCTCGTGACTATATTGAACTCATTTAGATGTTCAGCCATGCTCCCACCATCTGACATCTTCATGTTGAATAGCTGTTTCATAAGATGAACCTTGTTGGACGCTGAGGGTTTTTCATACATGGTGGCTAGGGCTTCCATTAATTCTTTTGTCGTTTTCACCTTGGATATATTGAATGCGACGCTCTTAGACAAAGAGAGTCGGATCATTCCTAAAGCCTTCCTATCTAGTAAAAACCATTCATCATTTATCATCTTTTCTGGTTTCTTCTCTTTTTCTCTTAGAGGAATATAGAGGTCCTTCTGATACAGATAATCCTCCATCTGTATCTTCCAGAAGGCAAAGTTTGAATCATCAAACTTCTCAATTGTAGTTTTCCCTTCTTCCGTCATCGCTCCTAATAGAACTAAACCAATAGCTTTGATACCAGTTGTTGCGCAGCACGCCAACAACGTAGTGAGCCGAGATCTAATCTCAAGCCTCACCCATAAACGATTAACAAGAAGAAATATAAACTAGAAACTGATTAAAGCAATCTAAACAAACCACAAAACAAGATATATGTGGAAAAACCCCAACAAGGGTAAAAAACCACGGATGCAAACTTCCACTATGAAGAACAAAGATTATAAGGCAATATACTAACCTCTCCCTTGGAAGAACATAGAAAACCCTTTGCCCATACCTTAGAATTATTTCCCCAATATTCTAATTTTTTTAGAAAACTCCTAGGAACACCTATATATAATTTAAGGAACTTCCCTTCCGCATCCTTGCGAAAGGTGACAGCAAAATCTGCAGTCCGCATCAGATTCGGAAACGAATCTGTGTAACTACGACCGGTCGAGCGACTCTTACGACAAGTTGTGAATGGGCCACGACCGATCGAGCACCTCGGAACCAAAAAACGATGCTCGCTAGACTTTGAGTCGAACCGGTCCACGACCGGTCGAGCGAACCCCTACGACCGGTCGAGCATAGCTCACGACCGGTCGAAGATGGCCCCAGATGTGGCTCCATATCTCGACAACCTCCTCACCCTTATTCTTTTTCTTCTTTTTAGTAGTCCCATTCTGTTCATAATCCAAGCCATTCGTGCCATTGAAAAATTTGGGAACTGGCTCATCCACTAACTTGCACTTCTCTTTCTTTTTCTTCTTCTTCTCGGTTTCACGCTCATCAAGAGCATCTTCATCCACACCCTCACCTTTGGCTTTCTTTTTCTTACTTTTCTTTATTGAAACTTGTGTGGGTTCGCGATCTGTATCCATTTGGGTCTTTTCTCCATCTGTAAGCATTCATAACAAATATAGAACAAATCAAACAACGACATACATGCTTTTCATAACATTCCCCACATTTGTCATACTTAGTACTCCTCTGAGGTTGAAGTGCAGAAGCTCTTCAATGCCACATCCACTCTCCCTTGCTACAATGAAAGTGGGTAATGATTGGAGAGAGGGTAATTGCCCAATATTTTTGGGCAGGTGAGACAACGACTGGCACCCTTTGATATCAAGGTGTCTAAGGCTGACCATGTTCTTCATGTTCTTGGGTAACTCGCGAAGCATCACACTACCTCTTAATTTCAATGTCTGCAAGTTTTGGAGGCTGCTAATGGATTCAGGCAATGCTTCAATGTCAGAATAAGATAGATCCAGGTGCCGTAAATGTTTCAAATTGTCCATTGGAATTTGCAAAATCTTAATTTCAGTTTGTCTCAGATCCAACATGCGCAAGAATCTGAACTCAAAGATGTAATGAGGAAATAACAACCTTCTATAATGACTTGTGTTCTCATCATAATTCAATAGCAAGAAGAATGAGCGCAGTTTTTGAGCTTTGTGTAAGGACTTGAGAGCTTTTGGTGCTGAAGTTACATCAGAAGAAGATAAATGACGGATCCTCTCCGGAGAAAAATTGGGTGCTTCCTCAGCCTCTGCTTTCATACATGTTTAACGTCCAAACCAAATGGACTATTGACATATTCCAGCGACCTCTGGAATTTTCACGTGACTGAAAAACCACACATTATGGAATTTTCACATTTTCCACATGTTGTGGCTGGTGGAATTCCATCCGTTAGAACTTGAGTAAATGTAGTTAATGGAGTGAGGGTATTGTAGTCATTTCACAATTGGCGCAAAAGCCTATAAAAGGCACATTGTATATCCGATTGTAGCATCAGTGCAGCAAGTGAAAAATAAGTAAAATTATTTTTATATCTTTGTAGTGTGTACGATTCTAAGGCTTTGTAAAGCCAACAAACTTGTGGTGTGTACGGTTTTAAGGCTTTATAAAGCCAACAAACTGGTATCAGAGCGAAACGATCCCATGGGACCGGGTATAGTTTGAAAGTTCAGATCGTGTGATCAAGGTGTTGCCACTGCTACGTAAAAAAAAAAAAGCATTGTTGATCCGTGGTGTGAAGAAGTGATGGCGTCCTCGATCGAGCCGCAAATTCCAAAGTTATCTAAGGATAACTATGAAAACTAGTGCATCTAGATGAAGGCTTTGTTCGGATCTCAGGTTCTATGCACTACCAAAAAATCGAGCAAAGGCTATGGAATGTGAAGGCCTTTAGCTACGGATTTAATCCGTAGCAATTTAGCTACGGATCTAAACCGTAGCCAAAGGCGTAATTGATACGTAGCTAAATCCTTCCTCTCATTCCTATTCATGGTGCTTAAGGGGCTCCATGGGGCTCACCGAAATATATGTGTTTAATCTAAGCCGTCTATAAATTCAGATATTTAATTTGAGTGGATTAAGAAAAAAATGTTGTAGATTAAAGGTATAAGTGGACCACACAATAAGAAATCAGAAAAATTAAATTTCCATTGTTAATTTGTTGTGTGGTTTTCTTACAAATCTGATCTGACTCATTTTTTGCAACATCCCTTAAAATAATATTTTAAAATTATTGGACGGAGTGGATTAATAACATACATCATGGTGGGCCCCACGTTTTAAAACCCAAACCGACCTTATGGCCCGTCCGTCACACGCCCCACCCCCAAAAAAACCTCTGCCTCCATTTCTCCCGCCCGCGCACCGAAAACCCATTTCCATTTCCTCTCGCCCGCGCGCCGAAAACCCATTTCCATTTTCTCTCTCTCTCTCTCTCTCTCTCTCTCTCTCAGCCTCTCCCTCTCCATCTCTCGATCTCCCGCTCTCCCTCACCCTCTCCCCGTCTCTCGGCCGCATTCCCCTCTCTCTGTTTCCGAACCCATCTCCGTTTTCAAAACCCACTTTCACCAAGATCCGTCGAGAGTTTTCGCTGGGAAGGTCTCAACTGGTTTGAAGGTTATTCTCTCTCTCTCTCTCTCTCTCTCTCTCTCTCTCTCTCTCTCTCTCTCTCTCTCTCTCTTTCGAAATCAGTTGAGGGTTTTCGGTTGGTTACCACGCTATCGATGTTGCTCACCAAGTGTGGCTGGTGGCAAGGAAAGTATGTACATGAAACAAATACTCTTCTTTTCTTAGTTTTTATGTTGCATAGAAGGTGTTTGATAAAATATCTGTAATGTAAAACCAGTGCTTTTATTTTACTTATAGTGAGATTTTGAAGTTGTAGTCCAGGTGTTTGTAAAAATGCCTCAATGGCGAACTCGACTTGATCTTGGCTCAAACTCAGCCCGAGTTGCTGAGGGTGTGTTTGGACGGGCCAATCCCATGAGATTGGATTGTATTAGGGTGGATGGCAAGTAATGATGGCTCTGTCAGTGGATTGGTGCCAATCCAATGGGATTGCTATATCCAGGGAACTCACCACCGAGTATGTTTGGCTCGCTTGGCCAATCCCAGGATTACACCGGCCAATCCTGGGATTGCTCTGTCTAACCAAACATGTCCCAGGCAAAAAAGATGGGATTAGGAGGGATTGGGTGGATTTCAAGGTAATAACCTAGAAGATAATGGTTTCTCATCTCCTGAATCATCATCAGACTTCTTAATGCTGATTTTTGATATCTTGGAAGATAATGGTTTCTCATCTCCTGAATCATCGGCAGGTTTCTTAATGCTGATTTTTGGTATCTTGGACGATAATGGTTTCTCATCTCCTGAATCATCAGCAGATTTATTAATGATGATTTTTGTCTTTCTTGGAATGGATGAACCTGGAATAGATGAATTGTGATCCCTTGAAACATGGGAAGAATTGCTTTTTTGACCTGCTGCAGGTATTCGAGAGCTCAATGGTATATTATCATCAGAATCTTCATCAGGATCAACGGCAGATTTAACAGGAGACTTATCCAGAGGCTTCTTTTCCTTATTATAAGCTGTTGAGTTCGGTACTGATGAATATTTTGGCCGATCAGGTATTGAAGCTTTCAAATTAGCAACAGTAGACCTTTCTGTTGATACCTTCGCAGGTATTGAAGCTTTCGAATTAGCAACAGTAGACCTTTCTGTTGATACCTTCGCATGTATTGAAGCTTTCGAATTAGCAACAGTTGACCTTTCTGTTGATACCTTCACTGGTGAAACCATCTTAGTCTTTGGCAAATTGGAGTGTTGACGATCAGAAGCACGTGCATCAGAAATGGGCCTTCCTGAAGATCCATCATGCCTCTGAGATGATGGCTTCTTTAGTGCAGAATTCAATTGATTTTGCCTGGATGCCGAGCCATTCCTTTTAAAAACTAAAGGTAAATCATCATCATCATCATCAAGATGATTTTGATTAATACAACCGTGAACAGCCATCATTCCAATCTGCTGTGTGTTATACCATCAGCTGCAAATGGTAGAGCCCCAAAATAACAAGCATCAAAGCATTAGAGAAGCACAAAGTAACACCCTTCTTTCTTTGAATTGGCAGAGTTACTCCAAAGCTAAGGCACAATGCATAACTAGCACAATTTGTCCTGGAAATGAAAAAAAGAAGCTCAAGTATATGGAAGCAGGTATTAAGCTAGGACAAAATAAAAAACATCGTCGGTATGCAAGTGTTGTGGTAAGTTTATTTTCAAATTTTTTTGGGAGTATCATTTTACTTAGAAAGGATGGGTATCGCATAGAATGTGCCTCCTTGCTTTTGGGAGTATCATAACTGTTGCATTAACTGTACACTCTGTACTGATTTTTCTTTTTATGGTAGTGTAATAGTGCTTGAGGAACTACTTACATGTTGTCTATGCAGGATGGCATGTGCACTACATGACTTTGCATGCACCTAGATTGGCTCTAAAAGTCCACACAGTTATTAAAAAGAAAAAGAAAAAGCAAAAGAAAAAAAAACATACCCCAGTGTCAAGGACAGTAATAGAGTACATTTCAGCAAAACAATCTTTTTATGCTTCAGGCTACATTTGGAATGCACAAGTGAATTGGATTGTGAACATTCATTTGCTCAAGAGGAAATGATAGAATCTATGATGTTCAGTACTACTCATATAATGACACAATGCCAGGGAAGGATATCTTAGTTACCACCAATTTCCACTTTGTTAGACTGTTAACTGAAATTCAATTCGATGGTGAATTTCTGAAATTCTGTACTGCTGAATTTCTGTACTGCTGAATTTCTGAAATTATATGTTGATTATGTAGGATCAAATGTCTAGGGACTCCTATGCCCTGCCACCATGCGAAGCAATCCTTTTTGTCAAAGGACTAGCATGAAAAACTATTTGGAATTTGCTGAAATCAATGGTAATTGAATTTTGCAATCTTAGGTACTTGTGGCACAAATTAGGCATCGGCTGCAGCTCTACTTGCAATTCTTAAGGTTGAATTGACTCTGGTACCTTGGTTAAGCTGGTTCCCCAGCAGAGCAATCACTATTCCAAAATATATGTAGGCATATTTTGCATTTGGTAGTTTTTGTCCATGGTGCTTTGCTGCAATGCAACTTTGCTTTTAGCTGTGATAGAATGCATTGCTGTTTCTTTTGTTTGCTCATTTGTTCTGAAAACATAATTTGTAGAAATATATTTTCTTTTGCTGTCAAGGTGTGAATATCCTGTTTCCTCAATTTATCTGGCGAGAATCTCATTTCAAAATTTTGAGTATATTGATTTTTCCTCTGATCTAGTGAAAAAGCTACTGTTTAAATATTCAGGGAGGCTCTCGTTTTAGAAAAAATGATATTTAAGGGAAGCCTCCAGGTCAGAAACACAAGGGAAAACTGAAACTTCTTCTTCTTCTTCTTTTTTTTTTTTCTTTTTTTTTTGGAAGCATGCTGATGTTGATACCCTAGCTGATGTGGTATTGGAGACTGTTTTGGGGTATATGAAATTTTTAGATATCTTGTATGTTTTTATTGATTTGGTCATTTGTCCTGATAATATCAGTTTAAAGACTTGACCATGACCGATAAAATAGCCATGATATATAGTTGATAGTTTAAAGAGTGCAACATCAGATTTGAAATCAGTGTTGATATTACTTCGGATTACAGGTAATGCACTTACATCTTTTTGAAATTTTTATATCTGGTGCTATTTGTTAGGATTTTATAGGGGTGGGCCTCATATTAGTAGCTTAGGATGCTTATGTGTGTGAGGGTGTTGAATCTGCTGGTTTTGCATTGGTCTGATGTTAGATATTATACCTGGGGGCTTGGCATAGCCCAATGTTTTGATAGGCTTGACAGTTGACAGCAAGCCAAACCAAACCTACCATTTTTTTATTTTATTTTATTGCAAAGTCTAATCTATACTTAATCAAAATCTGCAAAAGATGTGAATAGATAAAGGTATTTGACCAACATTTCAGCAATAAAATTCCTCTCCTTTTTTTTTTTCAAAACAGCAGCATGATTTATTTTTTGCGCATATCTTTCAAGATAGCAATGAGAAAATGCAACTTTAATCTGCAAGCCTTGGCTTCTTACCCATCATCATTGTCATCATTTTGACCATCCATAAAAGGCATGTGCTTCTTACCCATCATCATCATATATTCTACCTTCGGGGATGATCTCACATGGGCCACTGCAGCTGCATTGGCTTTTTGGTAGATGTTGTTATATTGGATTTCATGGAACTATCTTATTGTGATAGATTATTGTTTTCATCTGATGCTCTCCCATTTAACGGTGATTTGCAACTTACAAAATGCTTTTCACTAGCATATGCATTTTTCATAAGCACAGTGTTCTTTGTTATTCATCAAACTGTCATCAATAGTAATAGCCTAATAGATTCCTGGGGTTTATTCTAGTTTTATGTAAAAGGACATTTTAATTAAATCAAGAGCTATCTTTGTGTGAATCATTTCATCGTCCTTGAATATCCTTTGCTTTGTTGCATATTCACACCGTTCTATTCATAGTAGCTGCCACTAGATCAATTTGTCATAGCTCAAGCTCATGGCAAGCGACTAGGTGGAAACAGATGCCTAACTGTTTTGAAGAGAAATCAACTATTTTAGAGATGGTGTCAGCATATCTATATCAACCAGTTTAAATTATAACCTCCAATGACTAGTACTGAGCTTTTGTTTTTCCATTGCGCCATGGATTCAAGTGTTTATTTCATACCCTTTCTATTCTCAACTATGTTTCTGCTTACTTGTAAGTTGATCAAATTTTTTTCATCATGCAAGTGGTTTCATCACTGGTACAAAAGTTCGTTTCTGAAGAGTCGACTGTATTTCATGATATCAGGATAACTGCACCATCTTGTCATTCAAGTCAAACTCATGCACAACTCGCCGACTAAAATTAAAGAACTCATTTTTTTTTTTACCCATGAATTTTTCATTTCTTGGGGTGTCCCTACTCCCAAGTTTCTAATCCCACTGTTCTCTTGTTTCTCATGGAATTCGTTTGGCAGTTTGGGTTTATGAGAATTGAATGTTTTCAAAGTTCCATGGATATTTATTCGTCTTTCATTTGTATTTAATGAACACCAGCAAGACCACCAACCATTGAAGTTCAAGAAGCTGATGGTTCATCCCAAGGAGTGAAAAGGAGATTGCCCCCAGAAGTAAAACAAAAGCTTGCTAAAGTTGCTAGATTAGCGGTAATGGATAAGAGCCGTTCCAATGGGCCTAGTTCAATGGCACTTTGATTATTTTAATTGCTTCACTCGTTCAATTCTTTCGTACTTGTAATAGCTCTGGTTGACGGTGTTCATGATAGCAGAATCCCACAGAGCAGAGCAGAGTTGAGGAGAAAATCTCACAAAAATTCCTTTCCTCTTTGAGAAATCTAAGCTTCAAAAATATCAGGTTGGTTTTTTTGGTTTTTTGGTTTTTTTTTTTTTTTTTTTCTATTTCCATTTTTTTTATTTGTTTTCTCCTCTATGGTGGGTGGGAGAGTACGGTAGAAATGATGCTTGTTTTTAGCTGCTGCTTTGCTCTCTCTCTCTCTCTCTCTCTCTCTCTCTCTCTCCTTCTCTCTCTCTCATTCATTTTGGTTTTTTTTGCTGTGAATTTTTAAATGAGATTTTTGATGGGCTGTGTTATGGAAATTGGTGCTTTGGTCTGGTTGTTTTGTTTCTCAGTTTTGTTAGTCTTATTTATTTATTTAATTTATTTTCTGCATTCGTAATTTTTTTGGGGGAATTTGGAACTTATGCTTCAGATGAGGTTGTAAAATTTTCCTGTAATGTGGCTACCCCTGTGATGAAAAGCTGGCAGATATCTTTGTTGAGCATTGAGTAGTCCATCCAAATTTTTGAACAGGTTGACTGAGAATCTGAAACACACCAAGATCCATAACAGTCTGAACAAAATGCCTCCTAACTGATTGTATATGCCTCAACCCTTTCGATTTCCAAGCAACAGTTGCTCGAAGAAGCTTTGCCTCCCTAGTTGCACAAAGAGTGAGAACTACAAAAGCAGATGTGGGGGTGGAGCCATGAAGCAGCAGTTTAATAAAGTCAGGAATGAGGACACCTAGGAAGAGGGAGAGTTATGGTTTAAGTAGAAGATCCACTTACCTAAATCACATTCTAGTCCTATGGACAAGCATAATGTCCTTACAATTCTAAGACTGAGTTCAGTAATGGAGCAGATCATCAGTCAATTGTGATTCCAGTTTGTTTTGGCCTATTGGAGAAAATCCATGCATTGTATCAGGTTCCTATCGTGACCCAGTTATTTGCTAATTTAGTGGATGTTGGCATTTGCAATCAGTGAAAAGCTACTGCAGTTCACTCTAGAGGAATGATATACGGGGACTTATCCTTTTTGATTTGATGATGGATTAGATTTGAACTTCAATTACCACAGATTTTTTGATCATTGGATGGCCCATCCAAGGAGCAATTCCTTGATTAAATGGTCATCCAAGGAACATTGTAAGCTGGAATTTCGTACCAATGAAATGTAGGATTAATTAACATTTTCTCATCCTTATAGAAATGCCCCTTTGCAACCAGGGTAAAAGCCATCCCAAGAACATAGAATAAGCCTTCAGACTCGAGAACTTATAGGATACTGCAGATCGGTGGGGGGTTTAGTTATTTATTGTATGTTTGTTTGTTTGTTCTGCCAATTGTATGAATATCATACATGCTGATTAAACTGTATCCTTTATTATGCTTATTTCTTGTTTCTATCAAAATAAGGCTATGAAATTGGATTGTCATCTGAATTCAATATATAAGATTGAAGTTATACCATATTTAGAAAATGGATAGCAGCCCCGATATGGTAAATTATTTTAGAGTTGTAAGGTCTAAAAGGAGGATAAGAGCAAGATCTAAGGGCCTGTTTGTTTTTTCAAAGAAATGGTAAATACACGGTAAAGGTAAATCCCCCTATTTCAGATGTTTGAAAATTCATAGGAATTCATGTCTTTGAAATTGGTTCAAAAGATGTAACTTTAATTTTTGAACCGCATGATAATGCATATGATATATCCATTCCGTCCATCTGTTTTACTATAATAAGTGTGGGATCTGCTTCATTTTTTGTCTCATGCTCCAAAATATTGTAATAAAATAGATGAATCCAGGGTAACTGGTCAAATAGGTATGGAGTACATTAAGGTGTTACCTGGGTACCATGTTAGTGGTTGTTTCCTTGACCCTGGGGCCCACCTTGATGTATGTGTTGTATATCCATGCCGTCCATCAATTGTCGAGATCATGTTACAACCAGTTATTTCTTTCAGTATTCATGAATTCTGTTAGCAAGAAATTAATTGCTACAGATTGAAAAGCCTTTGGAAAATCACTAACATTAGAATGTCAATCTGAACCTGCCATGTACTGTACTATTTTTAGAGGTAAGTTGAGTTGATTCTTATACTGTTTTTTAAGAAAATGTATGATTCTCTACAGATGAACAATCTAATTCTGCAGAATTGCTTTTCTTGGAAACAGAAGATGTAGAGAAAAGACATCAAAGAAATATTCAAGATCATCACAGTAAATTTTTATGCTTCTATTTAGGTTCTTCTATGAATCAAATATGTATTTGCAAAATGGTCTTGCTTGTACATCTTGATCATTAACTCTGAGATTCTATTTAGGTTCTTCTGTGAATCAAAGACAGTATGGCTGTTCACATGCCAGTTTTTCATTGGTTGGGGAAGGACAACTAGAATAGCTTTAGGTCTAAAACTGGTAGGTCTTTGGTTGTATTTGGGTAGTTGTTTCTAAAAGTTAGGAGTCCTAGTTCTTCTGTGAAGCCCAGCTGTTGAAGGTTTGTGTTGTGTGCTTGTGGGCGGGCGTGTCCATGTGCATGTGTAAATCGTGCATGTGCATGGGCATCTGGATATGGAAACACTTCTCGTGTGCATGGTGTAGAGTTTGTGTGCCTGTGTGGGTGTGTGTGTGTGTGGTGGCTGGTGCAGAGGTCTGTATTTTTTCAACTGTTTCCTACGACTGGAAATACCAAAAGGTAAATGCCTCTAATTGTGGTGAGACTCCACACAAGTAGCTTGGTGAGAGTTCGGGCTATCTATATTTCCATCCTAAATAATTTCATATTTGTTTTATCTTAGTTTACTCAGTCGAATTTTGGATCACCATAAGTACTCGATAACCAATTTAAATGGGAAAATTTAAAGGGTATTCTTAAAATCCTTTTGGAGGTGAAAGCATTTTGCTTTGGAGGTTCATAAAGCATTTTGCTGTTATTCATAATTTGTATGATTCTCTGCAGATGAACAATCTAATTCTGCAGATTTCTTTTCTTGGAAACAGAAGATGTAGAGAAAAGACATCAAAGAAATATTCAAGATCATCCACTATTCTTCGGAATCACATTGGGGCTGTTGGCTGAGATATAAATTCAGGTAAATCCACCTTTAGCTTTTAGAATTATTAGCTATTCATGCAATACAACATGAAGTTGAAGATCTTTCCAAATCATCCAGTTATTTTCTTCCTTCCATATATATATATATATATATATATATATATATATATAATATATATTATATTGTCATAGTCAAATGAATAAACACTGTGTAGTATAGCAATCATTGGCAGCCTTTTTCTGTTCTGTGCCCCCAACCCACTCCACTTACCATTCCCAGGTTACTTATTGAAGGGTTATGACCTGTTTTTGGTTGAATGTCAGCAGCTGCTGTACTTTGCCAGATTTATGACTATGGGGCCCACTCATTCATAGATACTGAAAAGATGCGGGCCACACATAATATATACTGAAGGCCATTCTTCTTCTCTTCTTCTTCTCTTCTTCTTCTTCTTTCTTCTTCTTCTTCTTTTAAAGGCCCAGGCTTATGAAAGGTTGTAGCCTGTTCATGCGACAGATCCATGGATTTGATTCGTGGGCCTGCCTTGAGCATACCTAAAAATAAGAGTTTGATTTACCACCGAGCATAAGTGTAAATGATTGTCTACTGTTGTTCTTTGTTCTCCTCTCAAGGACGTTTCTCTCATTTTCTATTAATCACCATGTTTTTATAGTGTGGACCACCTGATAGTAGACTTACCTATTTTTATAGAGTGCAGCCCACCTGATAGTAGAAGTACCTGATTGTGGACTCGTTTGGATGGTAGCTAGCTCATCTAATGTTGCTGAAGTAAGAAAGTGAAGTGCAAAATGATGGATGAATTAGCTCCGTACCTATACCACATTTGGAGGCAAAAGCGAAGGTTGGCACTGTTAATGCTAGTTTTTTAATATATATCATGTCAAATTAATCATCCTTACTACCTTCTTCTTCTTTTCTTATTTGAAGTGATCAAATTCAAATACCCATGCTTTTTCTTGATTTTTCTGCAGTTTTATCAAACCACCTCCCTCCATTTCTTTCAGAAAGACACAAGCATATATCTCCTTTCTCCTCTTTGGCTACACTAGTTACTTGATCTCAACAACCAGACTCCTTGTTTGGAGGTAGCTGTTTGCATACACACTGATGTTTGCAGTTGTAATGTTTTTGTTCGTACTTGTTATAGATTGAGGTATTGCTGGGGAAGACTGAGAAATTCTAAATTGAAAAATATTGCACTGTGATCTATTGAAGGCGCCTCTTGTACATCTATGTCATTGAAACTATGATCTTCAACAGGAACTATCTGAACTCACAAGCGATGAATATGTTTTGAGAATGTATGGTGACCTTGAATTCCTAACATTATAGGACAAGGTAGAAAGATCACTTCATTTCCTTAAAGTCTTTAAAATTCCCAGTAAGCATCTTGATATAAATGTTATGGGATTTGTCATTGCTAGATGACTCCTAGTATACATGGTATCCAAGGTATTCAATAATGGTAATGGAGATCCAGACTCTTCATTCAGAATTCTGTTCTTACTCCTTTTTATGATGCTACTTCTGTTCAATTCTTACCAGATTTTATGACTAGAGTAGATATGGTCATTGATGAACTAGGAGGTGATATGACAATCTAATCGTCTCCAAATCACACACAGGTTAGCATGCTTCATGCTTGTACAGTTTTTTTTTTTTTTTTGTTTTCAGTACGGAAACTGAAAGCTGTACATGGTGGACTGAGTTAAGTTGTACAGTGGAGAATATACAGCCATTTTAGACTGCCGAAATTTCAGTGTCCATAACTTCTTGGAAAACTACTGTTTTGTACTTATGATTTTCTTTCAGGTTGATGTTATGCGTTGTGAAACTAATTATATTGATGTAGCTTATACCCATTATATCTCACAGTTACAACAAAGTGGGTTGCTTAAAGGGGATGATCTCACGGATCGCTTTTTCCGAATCCTCATGGTAAACTTTATTCGTGGTTTTTATTATGTTTCCATGAGAATCCTCCAGATCCTCACAGTTGTTAAGAGTTTTCCTTCTCTTTCTACCTATAAATTCAGGAAATTTCTGTAGCAAATTGTTTGGCCACTGACATGATTAAATCCAAGCTCATTGTCCCTACAAACGCCACAACAAGTCCAGCATCTCTCATTTGCTGTTATTGATATGTATGCAAAGCTTGTGGTTTTAGTTATTAAGTAGCGATCTTTTTTTCTTCTTCTGACTGAGCTTCATGCAATGAATGGAAACTAAATTGATGAATGTTTCCATCATAGTTTGGGTATCTATGAACAGTATTAGGAGCAATGGGATGATCTATTGCAACCTCATGTGTGAGTTCTCTTTCTTTCCCTGAGGAAATACCAAGTTCATCATTCTTCTCTTCCCTCAAGTGATCATAATAACTATGCTCCTGTCCTAAGAATCCTAAACCATCACGCCATTTCGACTCATGATAGCTTGCAGGTCTCTCCACTTGATGCTTGTAAAATGGACTGTTGTCATAGGCAAAGCTAGAGATAATGATTTTGTTTGCAATCTTGCCTAAGAGTAATTTGGGTTTGTTGTATATGATTAAAGAATTCTTTAGTTGCTTACTTGATTGCTAGTTTAACTGTTGTGGTTTTTTCTTGTCAGGTTGTGGTTTTTTGTATATGAAGTTTGATCAATAATGGTAACTCTTTTTGTAGCATTGTAAAAAGAAATGCATTTGCTTGGTTTGCTAGTTGCAAGTGGTTTAGTTGAAAATCATATCTACTTTGCAAACCATGTTGAGATTTTTGGAGGTAAGCAGGCATGGTCATTGTGGATGGGGCATCCTGTAATTGACAACCCGTGCACATTACGTTACTAGCCATGTATATAACACGTTTTCCCCATTTTAACAATGGAAATGTGGAATTTGTTGCTGTAATTTTTTGTTTGATTCAAATCATACTCCTTCCATCTCATGACTTAGTTGGTATTCTTGTGCTGATAGTGGCAATATATACGGGTCTTTTAATGGATGTTGTGAAATGAGGTTTGTTCATGGATCTATGGAGGTAAGGTGAGCTTTCATCTTTCATGGCTACACCCTACTTGTAAAGGTTTACTAATTCAATAGATAAGCAGACATTCCATTCCAACACATGAGAATGTGGCATGCATCTCACAGGTCGTCAAAATAGGTCGATTCAATTAGCAAGTTGCTAGCATGTGCTTTGAATATCACACAATGGAGACCAACCATGGGCCCCACATTCTATAGCCATGGGCACCACATCTACAAACTTTGATCATCAATGTGGGCCATAGTGGTGATATATGCATTGAATCGATTCATCTACGGATTAATGGATTCCCCATAAATTAAATCTGGACATTCTAATACCATGTGGCCAAATCATCACCACTATGGCCCTTTTTAAAGTTACTATATGTTGTTTGGTTTCGTTTTGTAATTTTGAATGAATTTTATACTCTTTATGTAAACATATTAGACTCCATTGGGTCGTCACAACCAAATGGAGGCTAAGCCCCTTTTTAACTCCGCCAATGCAACTCCTGCATTGCCGGTCCCAAGCCCGGGTAAAGGAGGAGGGAGAATGGGCATCAAGGTGAGTTGTATGCAAGCTCATGTATTTTTAGTTTACTGTCTTCTTCTATTATCATTTGAGGACCTCAAAGGCCCAACTAACTTGAGATTTTTATATGCAGGCTCATGTATTTTTAGCCCCACAGATCAATGTTGCCACTACAAGGTTCATATTGAAATGGTAAAGTTTTTAACTATTTATTTATCTTTGAAATTGTTATTTTTTCATTCATATAATTTTTTTGCTCTTTCAATGCAGCTAGGTACGACCTTAGGCAGTTATCTTGCTCTGGGCACCTATAGTCTCGGTATGTCTCATCCATTATTTGTGCAACTAATGTCTTGGAATGTTTTACAATCTTTAAAATCTTTATATGTAAATTTGTGCCCATTTGCATGTCGGAAAAACTAAAAAATTTACTCATTCTCAGATTGCACTGGGAATATGACAGGAAAAAAAAAAAAACAGCATGGATTCTGAGGGATTTGTGGAGATTTCAATTTTCTAGGATGTTTGGTAGAAAGGATTTTGAAGGACTTGGATTTTCCCCACCTCAAAGCTGATATAAACCCTCTCAATTCCAAAGGGTTTCAAAATCCACTGATTCCAAACAATTTTAAAACCCCACTGCCAAACAACCCCTAATACTATTCTTTAGAACATAACCAATCCATGATTATGTTTTCTTCCTTGCTTTTTAGGCTACTAATAGTTGGATGGATATGGTACATCATAGTACTTCTAGTTCTTTTTTTAACTTCTATTTGAAACATCAGGCATCCATGCCAGGGGCCATGGGGTTGGATTAATTTAATATATTGAGATTTCTTCCCATCATCATTTACATTTTCTTCTTAATCGATACTTGGAAGTTATATAATCATTTACTCTGTTTTACAATCTTTAAAATCTTATTTGTAAATCTGTGCCCATATGCATTTTTTGAAGAAACTAAAAAACTTACTCATTCTCAGATTGCATGTGGAATATGCATCCATTATTCAAAGAAAGGGCGACATTCCAAGCACTCACACTTTCTCTCCTTGCTAGCTAAATTAGTGAGTCTTCTTTCCTTCATACTATATGATACATTGATGAAGTGGCCTGGCCATTTGGACAGGCCCATGTTTATGTATTTGCTCGAGATTAATGGAGCAGACCGGATGTGCGTCGGAGCTATCCGGAAGAGCGGGGGTCCCTGGAAGGTGGGAACCGTTATTATGACTATGATGAAGCTGTCCATTTCCTATGGACGGCATTGGAGGGGCCTGGCCATTTGGACAGGCCGTGTTTATGTATTTGCTCGAGATTAATGGAGCAGACCTGGATGTGCGTCGGAGCTATCGGAAGAGCGGGGGGTCCCTGGAAGGTGGGGAACCGTTATTATGACCATGATGAAGCTGTCCATTTCCTATGGACGGCATTGGAGGGGCCTGGCCATTTGGACAGGCCGTGTTTATGTATTTGCTCGAGATTAATGGAGCAGACCTGGATGTGCGTCGGAGCTATCCGGAAGAGCGGGGGTCCCTGGAAGGTGGGAACCGTTATTATGACCATGATGAAGCTGTCCATTTCCTATGGAAGGCATTGGAGGGGCCTGGCCATTTGGACAGGCCGTGTTTATGTATTTGCTCGAGATTAATGGAGCAGACCCGGATGTGCGTCGGAGCTATCCGGAAGAGCGGGGGGTCCTGGAAGGTGGGAACCGCTGTTATGACCATGATGAAGCTGTCCATTTCCTATGGACGGCATTGGAAGGGCCTGGCCATTCGGACAGGCCGTGTTTATATTTGTATTATATTTGTATTTGCAGGGACCACACCCGAACCCATTCTCAA
>JAJHSJ010000009.1:71597478-71658088 GCA_021015155.1 Magnolia officinalis | reverse complement strand
AAAATGGCCCTTATCACCACTTGGTGGTGCTTTTGGTGGAAAGGAACGACAGATGTTTTCGGGATACTTCTAATTCTTCGGCTTCGGTGTCAACTAGAGCTAAAACTCTAATTATTGAATGGGCCACCCATATTGAATCTATGAAGGATTCCGATCTTTTGTTTCTTGGTTTGTAAGCCTTCTTCTGCTATCTCAGATTTGGCTGCTGTTTTGTAATTTTTTCTGTCTTTTTTTCTCTGCTTCTTTTAATAAAATTTCGTTACCTTTAATATATATATATATATATATATATATATATATATATATAGATATATATATATATATATATTTTCAGGAGTATCTAAAGGGAAAAGCTAATCATATAATAAACTTGATGGTGGAATGAGGATGTATAAAAAGCAATAAATGAGAAACATGCATGTTTCAAAACTTGGCAAGGGACTTGAAACAATGAAATCTTGAACAATATAACAATGCCAAAAAGATTGCTAAGAAAGTAGTAAGCTAAACTTAAGGCTTATGATGATGTTTATAATATATGGGACAAAGGAAGGTGAGAAAGATGTCTTCAAACTTGCAAAAATGAGACAAGCAAAGGAGGATTAGGTACCTAGATCATGTTAGATGCATTAAAAGTGATGACCAGAGAGTAGTAGTCAAGGACAATGAGGATGGGTGAAAGGTGGAGAAGCTATATTTAGAACTTTATTAAATGATAATCACTCAGAGTAAAGAGACAAAGGAACCATAAACTCAAATAACGTCAGATTCCATAGATACTTTGTGGGAGATACCGAGTTATTTTGGGGAAGCTTTTAGTAGAATGATGCAGCAAGGAGAGACGACTGGTTTGATCAACGGTTTTTCAGGTAGCGGAATCGGGACTAACCGTTTCTCATCTACAGTACACCGACAATACCCTATTTTTTTGTGATGCAGATGAAACAACCATTGATAATCTTCGGAAAATCATAGTCTGCTTTGAAGCCATTTAAGGACTTCACATTAACATCACCAAGAGCGAAATGTTGGAATTGGATTGGAGGAAGAGGATTTGGATAAGCTTGCTTTATTATTTGGCTGCAAAAAAGGTTATTTTCCAACAACGTATCTTGGGATGCCTCTTTGCATAGGAAAGCCTCCAAAAACATTATGGGACAAGTTTATTGAAAAAATGGAGAGAGTTATCTATTTGGAAGAGTCGTTATTTATCTTTGGGAGGTTGTCTCACACTTATTAAAGCTGCTCTGTCTAATATGCCAATATATTTCATGTCTCTTTTAAATGTTCAAAATCGGTTTTGAGTAGATTGGAGAAATTAAGGAGAGACTTTCTTTGGTACGGGTCAGCCACTAGAAGAAACTTTCGTCTTTTAAATTGGAAAGAGGTATGTCGACTAGTGCAAGAAGGGGGAGCTGGTATTAGGGAATTGGGTCTCATGAATATAGGTCTCCTTGGTAAGTGGTTATGGAGACTGGGATGTGAAGAGGGCACATTGTGGCAGATTCTCATCGAAAAGAAATATGGTCTTCATACTGGAGGATAGGGAGTTAAACGTTCTACCCTGTATCATGCTTCTAACATTTGGAAAGCTATCGCTCATCAATCGAAATTTTTCGGCAAGATTTTTTTCGCAAGGATTCTCCTTTGGTTTTGGACCAGAATCATATTGGTGGTGCCAGATATATATGGTGTGGTGCAATATCATTTATATAATTTCCTACATTGGCTAAGGTGAGGGTGGAGAGATACATAACAGTTGATCAATGTTATTTTTAGAAATGGACAGGTGGTTTGGGCTCCTTGTCGACGGAATTAGAAGACAGAGAGATTGACGAATGTCTCGGCTTGAATCAATCGTAACTAACTCTCTTGAAAGTGACTTGATAGTTTGGTCTGCTCATAGACCAGGACAGTTTTCAGAGGCATTGTGGCATTGTGGCAATTACTCATCATGGATTATATTTTGGGTAATTTGGAGAGCTCAAAATGATCGTTGTTATATATTTTGGGTAATTTGGAGAGCTCAAAATGACCGTTGTTTTAAACAATAGGAAGGTAACAATATTGGATTGTGTTCATAAGATCAATTTCTGCATGTGGGTTGGGCTACTACTGAAAATATGATTGATATTGGCAAAGCTTCTTTCAGTGATACATTTGTAATTTTGTTCTGTTTTGTTTTCTTTGTAATTTTGCTCACTTCTCACGAGTTTTTAATAAAATTTTGATGTTAATTTTAAAAATAAAAATAAAAATTCATGAGAGTGAAGAGATTGAGAAGGATGTTGCCCACAGAAATCAAGCCAGTGGAACAAAATGGAGATGTGCCTCTGGAGTTTTATGTGATTGTTGTGCACCACTCAATCTGAAAGGGAAATTTTATAGGATGGCTAAAAGACCAGCCATGCTTTATGGGACAATATGTTGGGCGGTTAAGGAACAACGTGTCTGTAGGATGAGTGCAGCTGGGATGAGGATGTTGAGATGGATGAGTGGCAAGAGAAGGATAAAATCAGAAATGAAATGCATTCAAGGCAAGACGAGGAAAGTCGACTAAGATGGTCTGGTCATGTGCAATGGAGACCAAGAACTGCACCAGTAGGTGTGAATTTGTATCAGTTGAAGGCTCCAACATGGCAAGGGGAATGCCCAAAAGGGTGTGGGTGGAGGTAGTAAGAAACTTGATGACCTATGGTCTAACTAAAGTTTTGGTCCTTGATAGAGTGGAGTGGTGGAAAAGGAATCATGTAGCAGACCCCTGTTGGTTGGGATAAGGCTTAGATGATGATGATGATGATGATGATGTTCTCTAGTACTTACTTTCCAGGCATACCGTATTTTCTGAGCTTGCTGAATAACCCTGTACACTCCTAATAAACCGAGTTGATTCACTGTTCGCTGCGAAAATTTGCCAGTTATTTATTTATTTATGTTTAATAGATTGCATGGAATTGATTAGTCGGATGGGCTGAAAATTTGAGAAGACTTAAAACATTAGACTTTCTATAAGATTGAAAATGACCATGAGTACTTGGTAAATTAGATTTACAGATAGTGTGAATTAAGCCTACAGCTGAGAGTCAAAGCCACATACTGGTTGGACTGATGACAAACGGAACTTGGGTTCGTTATCGTTATAGGGCTGTCACTGGACAGAACTGGCCTATTTGGCCTGCAGCATAGACCTCTATGGGCTGGCTGAGGCCTAAATTTAGGCTTGTGGACTGGACCTCGCCTGATTTTCAGACCTGAGCAATCAAAGGTTAAGCCTGACCCCTAGTTTTAGAACTATTCTATCAAGGCCTAGTGGACCTCATGCTGCCAGTGACTGGATTTGAACTGACTTTCAGGCCCGAAAAACAAACAGGCTGGATTCGGGCTAAACTTGGCATGTCACAGGCACACCCATAGTTCAATAGGCTCCCTTGGAATTTGAACAGTAAAACTGGCCCCTGCAATATGGAATAAGAACCTGGTAACTTTGCGGTGGAAATTTCAAGGGAGCTCCCATAGCCAAGTTGACCTGATCTTCTCTTTTACATCCCTTGTTCCCTGATGACCTTTCATGTCCATCTTTTTTGACATTACAATCTTAATCTTAATTTGGGATGAGTTGTTTGATAGTTTGCTCCCCCACTAAGAAACAATGTTGATGACCTTGTCTTTAATACAGCAATGTTACTCATGCACATTTTATTGTTTGATACATTTTGTGTTTTTATTATTTTATACATTTTGTCCTACCAACTGTGTGATTTTCAGCTGACCCGCTTAATCTGTGATGTACAGATGGACAATGCATTGCAACGGTTGCACATGACCGTACTATCAAATTGTGGTCCAGCAGTAGCAGTGGAAAGGATAACACTATGGATATTGATTAGCTCAGCCCCAATTCCATATACCATGCAAAAGAAAAATCAACGGTCAGTGAACAACATCTTGGCCCATTTTAATTGATGTGAAATTTCTTTCGGGATATAATGGTGCTTGTGATGTTGGTTTGAGACTTGCAACCTAGAACTGTGGCACGAAAGTAGCTGCTGTGGTTCGGCGCTGTTTTGCTAATCTCATGCTGACCCGAATTTTTGAGGGGTATTTTTATGATAACCCAGTTTGAGTTCTATCTGTTAAGCAAAATACAAAAAAACCTTGTTAAGTGGTGGTTTCCGTTGTACTTTTACACTTTCATGCATAGTGAAAACTCTCCCATTGTCCTGCTACACAGATGTAGTCAAACATCATGGTGGGCCACTTGAAATCTGTGTTTTTGTGGACCACTTGAAATCCGTGTTTTTGTGTTTTTGTGTGTGTTTCCACTGTTGTTTTATTACTTTCTGGTTTGCCATCACTATCTATTGATCCAATATGCATATGTAGCTTAGCAGTTGCAAAATTGCGAATGGAATATTTTCATGAAATACATTTTTATCCATGCTCCAAAGTAACACCACCTATTGTTATAAACTGGCAACCTTATTCGAATAATGACCTATTTTATGTGGGGATTGCAAATGAGGCACACGGTTTAGTAATCTAGACCATTGATCAGTTAGATAATGCCATGAACACCTCCCAAATTGGAAGATTTTCCACCAACCTTGAGACTCACTGAAGCTGAATGCTGACCATTACTATATTTTTCGTAGCTGTCTATTTGCAGGCCACAGTTTGAAAGGCTAGGATTGCACCATGAAGGCAATTTTCAGGTGTGGTCCATCTACAGTGGCTGCCACATGTATAAACTTGAAAGCTGATTGTGATGGACTATTACATGACTGTCAATGCGCAGCTGGCCTGTCAGGCTTGCCATGGTCTAGGCTGATTTCTAAATTTTTGGTCCACAAGTTGGGCCTGGGTATAATTCTCAGACCTGAAAATAAATGGGCTGGGCCCAGGCCAAGTTTGACAACTTTTCTATCTACCCCCAATCCAAGTCCAGATCCAAGTCTGGCTATTGTTGCCATGGGCTGGACTACTGGGTTTGGTCCATGGTCAAAAGACCGCGACTCGTATCAACTCGTTCAACCCTAAGTTGAGTCGGGATGCACCTGAGTCAGGCTGGACCAGTTTGACTCCTCAAGTTGAGGACGACTCGAGAGGGGTGACTTGTGGTATCAATCCGGATCGGGCACTACTGAGTCTTGAGTCAACTCAAACGAGAATTGTCCGAGTCTTAAAACCATGGTTTGGTCTTCTTTCTGCACCCCAAAACCGAACAGGCAGGCCTGAAGCTAACTATGGCCTGGACCATTGACAACCCCAGTTCAACCTGTGTGGCCTGCAGAATTTGAGCAGTGGACTCTCCCAAACTCAACCTGGTAACCAGGCACTGAAAACTTCAAGCGCGTTGAATTGGCAGCTAACCTCATTAATTCTCTTACAATCCTTGGTCACTGAAATCCTTTACCTAATTGTCATTTTCTTTGACAGCAGAATCTTAGCTGTAATGAGGGAAGGTTAATTTGCTAATTGGCTCTCTGAGTGAGAAATGTCATTGATGACCTTACCCTTAATGCAGACAAACTAATGCATGTTTTATCATTTTTAAACATTTTTTCATGTTTGTTATGCGTGATTTTGTAGTGAGCTCCCTTTATCTGTGCTGTACAGATGGATACTCCATAGCAATCGTTGCACATGACCATATAATCAAATTGTGGTCCAGCAGTAGCAGTGGGGAGGAGAAAGCTAGGGATACATATTAGCTCAGCTCTCTTGGAGAGGCTTTCGGCACAGCTTATGTATTGAAGTCTGATAAATAGAGAGAGTGTTTTTGTTTTTGTTTTTGTTTTTTTCTTTTTCTTCCCAAGTATAAAATGTGAAAATTGCCTGGTTGTTACATGCGGACTATAGTCTGCCTGCCCTGTTGAATGAATGGACCGTGGTTCTGACAAGTTAGTGCCTGCCGTTCATTAATCTAGACTATTGATCTGTTTTGCCAACTGTAGATAGACCATACCCATTTATCAAAGGTGTGCATTCAACTGAAAAGGTACCTCAGTTACTGGCTAAGATCTTCCAATCTGGGAGATTTTTATCACCTGGGTCGACACAGTGGGATGCAACAGATCAAATGGTCTTGGCCACTGAACCATGAGTTGAGGATTGAGGTCAAGGACCCTATAACTCACCCACAATCAAACCTTGCTTTTACATATATTAGAATGATTATGGTACATTGAATAAGTAGTAACGATTTAACTAAAGAGTCATGATTCAGTGAACAGCTCCTCACATGAGGTGCCAGAATATGATTTTTCAGAAATCTGTGCTTACAGCATTAGTGTTAGAAATCTGGACCATCCATCAAGTAGGGCACAGTAGGCATGTCGTGAACCAAATAAGGTTGGTCCTCTAATCAGGCTGATCAAACTTTTCTGACCAAAAAAAAAAAACAACAAAAACAAAACGGCAGTTAGGAAAAAAAGATTTTTTATAGTTAAATTCACCATGCATGTTTGGCTCACTTGATGAGTGTACTAGATTTTTGATCCATGGCATTTTCAGTGCACTCTTACCTGATGAATGGTCTGGATCTGACACATGTTACATACGCGCAGATCTTTGACACGTATTCGGCCCCCTCATAGGAGGGGTGGCTCACTGAACCTCACTATTTTTGGCCAAGGGCTGTTTGGTAGATGCCTGAAAATGAGTTCATCTCATTTTAGTTAATAATAATTATTTATTGAGGCCGGCACCTCTAAAACTCTTGAGAATAATTTTATTCTGTGTGGGGCCCATCATGATGTAGAACCCACACCTTGTCTGTCCACAAGGTTCATGCACCCTATATCCTAAAATCCGGGTGGTCCTAAACACAGGTGCAGAACACAGACAGGGAACAGTTGGGATGGGGAAGCCCACCGTTAAAAACCTTCTAGACTGCTCGCGGGGATCAGCTTGCTTTCTATTTGCCGTCCAATCCATTTATAAGATGAGCTCATTCATTCCAAGAATCAGGCCATTCCAAAAGTGAGGTGAGCCACAACCACATGATTTTAGAGGTTTTAGGCTTGATTTTATACGGTGCTGCCCAACTGAGTTTTGGATGAAGGAGCACATGATAGATGGATTGAATGTAATGCAAGTATCAATTGTAGGGTTAGCTTATTCTGCGAATGTTGCAAGGACCATGCCTCTTATTGATTAGAGATCATGTTTCATTTTGGCAAGGATTAAAGATAATCTTGATAGCCAACATGGCACTTGTGTAGGACGCCTCTGCCATGCAAACGGTGGGCCCCACCGTGAATGAATACCACACGGCAGTGACAGCACCCAAAATCAGGCTGGTGATCAATGGATAATCAGTTGTCTGATTCAACATACAGATGTGGCCCATCTAGGGGTGGATCAGCCTGGTTTTTGTGCCAGGTGATAGGTATCCTACACAAAGTGACATGTTGGAGGGAAAGAGGAGGCTGCATGCTAAGTTAGCATGACATGGCCCAATAAAATAATGCCACGTAGGCCCCACAATTCTCAGCTTTACCACTTCTTTAGAAGAAATAAGTGAGGGCATTTTGGTAGTCTCCTCAAAAAACACGTTGAATAATTTCCACTAGCAGCACTGCTGATGAATTTTGCGGTAAGAATTTCCTTTTAAACATTAATTACAGCTTAAAAGATAATTAATTGGGCATGGAATGTAGCATGTGAAGTGAAAAAGGCTAGATGCATGTAAAGAGGAAGCAGGGGACATTTCAATGATGGGTGCCCAAACCCCACTCTTTGGAATGCTGTGGTCCACTTCGGTTTTGGATTTGCCTTATTTTTTAGCTCATATCCTAAGATGAGCGACAATAACCGGGTGTCACACCCCACTCTTCCAACAGTGTAGCCCAATTCAGTTTTAGATCTGCCTCATTTTTCGGCTCAAGTCCTAACATGAGCTGGCACAATTAATGGACATTGTAGATGTCACACTACATAATGGTTGGCTACATTGAGATTGTTGTTGCACAGGCTTTCTAAGGATTTGCCTCCTAGAGTATTTTGGTACATCAATCCGGTAGGTCTAAAATAGCTCATCCCAATCAAAATGATTTAAATGATGAATAAAACAAGTACAAATGATTTAAATGATGAATGCTTGCTTAAGCATATGGTGATTCCGATATGCCCAATCTTTTGTCAGTTCCTTCCTTACAAATCTGAAACTGAATCTCCACAATTCAATTGGTTCTGTATCCAAACATGGGACTTTTTTTTTTTTTTTTGAAAGATATCCAAACGCGGACTTTTAGTATTCTAATTTAAAATAATAGAAGTTATAATAGCCACAACAGAACTCCCCATAGGCAATGCTCCTCAAGTCCATTCGATCAGTGGAGGTGTTGTGAACGGATGAGATACTTCTCCGCAACTCGAAAACTACGAATTTGAGTTGCTTCTGTAATTAGAACGGAAAAAAGCTGTATTCTAGATTACAAAGAGGTTCAGGCTCAAAGTTCGTGATGGTCGAATTTCCCGCATGTCAGTAGCAGAAGGCTTTGAAGCTTGCCACCTTTTGGTTTATTTGTACCAACCAGTAAGGATGTACCTCAGCCCGAAACAAGCAAGGCATGACAAAGCCTGTTGGAAATTTAGAGAAAATTGAAAAGAAAGGTGAGAACAAAGGTTGTCTGTCGCCCCTAAATAAGAATATACATGAACCACATACATAGTTCACGAAAAAAAAAAAACCTAAATCATGAAACATAATTTATGGGGGAAAAATAATAATTTAAAACAGCAACAGTTATAAAAACTAAGCAAAGAAGTTAACATTGGTTAACCTCTGACAGGACTTCTTTTTTTTTTTCCGTCTCCTGGAGGGTAACCTCTAACAGGATTCATCATTGGTTTAAACCAGTTAGACTAAACAAAGTACATGGAAGGCAATTTTAGTAATAATAGAAGTGGAAACAAGGAATTAGTTAAGATCGCTGACCAAGAAACACTAGAATGACTAATTCAATATCTTCAGTTCATAATTCATGACAGCAAGAGATCGAAGGATGCTGCTCATAGAATTAGCACTACGTGGATGAACATGGAGATGTGCCTTGGAGTTTATGTAATTGTTGCATACCAATCAAACTGCAGGGTGAGTTTTCTAGGATGGCTATAAGACCAATCATGCTTTATGGGACAGTACGTTGGGCAATCAAGGAACAACATGTTCATAGGAGTTTGTAGCTTAATTGAGGATGTTGAGATGCATTAGCAGCAAGACGAATGAGAAATGAATGAATTTGAGGAAACTTATGAGTGTCACAATTCGCAAATAGGTAAATAAGGGAAAGTAGACTTGGATGGTTTGGCCAAGTGCAATGGAGGATGAGAACTGCACCAGTTAGGAGCAAGATCAAGTTGAAGGCTCTAAAAGGGAAAGGGGAAGGCCTGAAAGTGCATGGACGGAGATGGTAAGAAAGGAGTTGATAACCTATGGCTTAACCAAGGATATGGTCCTTGATAGAGTGGAACAGGATTCATCAGGGGTGCACACAGTTCGGTTCGGTCCGGTTCTGGGGTGAAACCGGAACCGAACCGTTCCCTACAGTTCTAGGATTTTTGGAACCGGAACCGGACCGTTAGCACCCTAGAACCGAACCGGAACCAGACCGTGAAAGCCGGTTCGGTTCCACTGTTTTGGGCTTTTTAAACTCCAGCCCAATTGCACTTTTTAAACAATACTATCAAGGTCTTGATGCATTCAAATGTAATTGGGGCCCAGGATCAGAGATTTTATCCGTTGATCTGAGGGTACCAACAGTGAATAGGTGACTCCTAAAAAAAAAAAAAAAACACCAAGTCAAATGAAATGAACGGTTGGATCACAGACAAAGGGATACCATTTGTACAATGTAGATGCATAAGGACCTTCAAAATTCCTCAACACATTTGTTCTATTTTACTTAGTTCACTATACTAGTACAGCAACATTAGTTGGATGGGGCCCACATGGCTGAACGGTGCATAATGTCGTGGATGGGCAATTCTGCAAAGTGTTCCTATATAGGTGAATCCTAGCTGTATGATAATTTGCCTTCGAATTAGATAGTTGAGAATAAAATATAGGTAACGGTCCAAAAGCAACATGTGAAAGTACTGGTCTTATCACATGGAATTTTTTTAATCCATCATCATCAATCCCGGTGGGTCCAAAAGCAACATGTAAAGCTCGGATCGACGGTTTGGATCAATGGTTCGGATCAACGGTTCGGATCAACGGTTCGGTTCACGGTTCAGTTCGGTTCTACAGGGCCCTAAACCGGAACTGATTCGTAATCAATGGTTTTGGAAATTTTGGAACCGGAACCGGACTATTAGCACCCCAGAACCGGACCTATTAGCACCCCAGAACCGGACCAAACCAGACCGATCCAACAGTTCCGGTCCGGTTACACGGTTCCACCGGTTCGATGTGCACCCCTAGGATTCATGTAGCTGACCCTAATTAGTTGGGATAAGGCTTAGATGATGCTCATGTATTTTAAACGCCCATTATAATAGCTGTTCCTGTTACAAAATGATAATGCACCTTTACCCTTGCATTTGTGCTAACAAGCCCAACTTCAAAATCTTGATATGAAGGATAACAACAGCAGCTAGCTAAGAAAGTCTAACAAGCACAATAGGGTGTGCCTTAACATTCCTTGTATGTTGGTTCCCCTTGATCCATTTACCTTAATGAAACGAGAAAGCAGTCTTACCTGAAAAATCAGAAGTCTGATGCAAAGCGACTTTTCCGAGCATCGACCAAACCATCGTAAGAACCCATTCACAAGTGTCAAGTCCTTTGTTCCAGTCAGCAGTCCCGTTTGAGGATCAAACCTGTGAGGAGCCAAATATTCATCAGATGCTATTGAGAAACATTTATTACACAGAAGAAATATACAGTGATTGGTTGAAGTAGCAGCATTTTAGTTTGAGCAAGCATTATGTATTTATTGGCAAGGTCCACCATCCAATGATTGAGACCATTAATCAGGTAGCCCCGCCCTGGATGGTTGATGCTGCAAAAAAGTCCCCTTGGGCAATCCTTTCCATCGTTGGCCTGGTAATGTAGTTGTAGGGAAAATATAGCCAATGCCGTGCATGCAATGGGCAAACATCCATCTACTCACCGGGATTATTTGATGGAGGATATTTTTGGGATGTTGCCAATCCATGTTCTGGATCATGGAAATGTGGCCCCACCTGAATAGAATGGTGGCCAGACCTCAAACACTGGTCGCTCAGATAGCAATCCAAGGGACCTCTTATGTAAAGCACCTGAGAAGAGTTGAGTATGCCTTTACAATGACAATAAATATTACATACATACACATACAGCTACCTACTTTGGCAAGCGATGCCGTGGGCAAGGAATGATCTTAAAAAGCTGGAAGACGAACAAAGTAGAGATGCAAGTTAGGTATCTACTGACCAGAAGGAATAGTTCTATTATAAAATCTACTAGCATGAAAAGGAAATTCCATATCAGAATACCTGAGGCACTGAGTAAAGGAAATTAAGGATCTGGGGCAGGAAGAAGAGCAGGAGTGTTTCGCTGTAAAAGAAATCATATCATCAGTTAACCAACAAATGTTATGTGAAAAACTTATATGCCTACATATACTGCATACAGACATGCATGCAGAAGTACATATATACATTTGTTTGTCTATGGAATGAGTGACACATGAGGATATGCGTACCAAAAATTCAGAAAAAATGAAAGCTTAAATCAGCACAACATTCATTAGTTAGCAAACAGAATTTATATACCATACCCTTTTTATGCTGATGCAAATGAGGCCGATCTCATTGATTCGCATTCAAATTATAACTGTTTGGAGCATAGTTCAAAACCTCAGTGACTGACTCTAAACTCGGTAAAGTCAACTTGACTTGACCAGAAATCAAGCTGTGGCACTGTCAAACTTGCTGAGGAATCCGACTCCGTTCAGACTCAGCTTAATTTGTTGAGTCAGCTCACCCACTCAGTCGACTCCATACGACCCAGCATGACTCGAACAGAGTCAAGAGAATTTTAATTAAAAAAAAAAGTTGGAGGTGGCATGATTCAAACTCACGACCTCAACCAAGGTGCCTAAAAGCATTTCCCAGCTGGCCAACTCGTTCTGTGCTCAAAAGTGCATATTCTCATATTCATATGATTTTAAGTGTCTACTATTATAGTGATTAAATCCTACTTTAATTATTAAATATGGGTCTTGGCCATATTTTTCAAGGCCTTGGCCTTTTCCTGAATAAAAGCATTGCCTTTCAAAAAAATAAAATAAATAAATATGGGTCGAGTTGAATCGGGTCAACCCGACCTGGCTGGGTATTGAGTCGAGCCGAGTCGAGTTTCTGAGATTTTTAAGTATGGTTTGGAGTTGATGATTGAACCATATTGATGATAAACCTTCTGTTAAGCTAAAAGTTACATCAGGCGGAGACGCATGCCCCATAAGCACTTCAGACTATGGTTTACCAATTCTCATTGGATCCAACACTGATGCACGGTCCTTTCTTACGAGTTTTGATCCAATGTGATGCAATAGATCTTCCAAACCCAAAACTCATGATTGATTCAGGAGTATTGGATTAGTCAGAGATCAAAACTCAAGATTCAATGACTATGCATGGATACCATAAAAAGAGGATCCCAATTTCCAAATCTCATAGAGATCGAGGACAGTTACCTTCTAGAAGGTCTCAATTTTCATATTACGTGAGAGAAGCTCACCACATATAGCCATCATACTAAGTGATAATTCTACAAATCTTGAGACATTTTGACAAGGACATTGCCCTCAGATGAGCATATCTCTCTAGGCTCAAACATATGTTATTGGAAATAGCTATTCATCTTTCTCTTGAGTTATATTTTTACAATCTTCAGGATGCATAGATACTGCATTTTCCTCCATTAATCAATTGATTCAAAGGCCCGAATAATTTTTTGTAAGCAAAAACCAGCTAGCAAAACACAATAGTTATGGTATCAATCATACCACTTGACTTGGGGTTCTACAAGTACAACATGAAAGGGAAACCCACCTGTAGTGGCCAAGTATGCCGACTACAGCCATGGCCATTCCAGCAAAGTAAGTATAGGTGTCACCAACAAAAACTGAAGATGGGTACCTAGAATTTCAGGTTAATGAATTAGCTTCCAATAAATCATAGATTAATTTAAATGGGAGGAATTACAAAATCCTCAACCCAAGGATATGCATTGCATCCTCAAGACCTGACTCTGTATAAGTGGGCCCATTGCTTGGTGATCTAGACTGTCAAACTCTGATGGATGCCTTAGTGGATAGATCATGCACCAAAACTCTCTCAAGATTGGAAGATCCCACCGTTCAATCCTTTTCTTTTCACTTGATCTATTTTTTAGGGTCATCTATTTCCATGACACCTATTGATGGGATAGGATTGCCCATTTAGGAAGTTTTTTTTTTTTTTTTTTGGCATGGCATCTCCATGGTGGGTGCATTAGATTAGGCATCTGGATCAGCGAACATAGGGCCTACTTGTACTGACCGAAGATCCAAGGATACAAATATATATGTGCTTGGATTGGGGATGCTATTTTCCTATTTCCACAGGCACATGATTGGAATATTTCATCAATAGAACTACAATGCACAAGAGGCAAACAGAATTACCAGTTATAAGAAAATAATGCTAACGAAGTGGCCAGTAATGGCTGAACAAGATAAATAGAGAAAGCGTGAGCCTGTTGATACTCAGGATCTGAAGATGCTCCAATTTGCATCACATTGTGTATCAAAATCTGTAAACATAGACATGGATTACTTTCAGATATGCTAGCATCTATGATCAAGTAATGCAGCATGGAAGCATCATTTCAATGGAAATCTAATATTATGCTTTGGTCCAAGTCTTGCATGAGATCTTACAGCAGATGCAATGACAATGGTTTGCCCAACTTCGAGGCCATTTAGACCAGCATGAATATTGATGGAGTTTGTGCAGAATACTGCCAAAAGGCCCATATAGAGTTTATAGATCCATCCTGTCCACACAAAGTAATCACCCAAATCAATCACTAAATACCAATTGAATCATAATTTAATTTGAAAATTAAGAATAAAGAGGTGAGAATTTGCAAGTATGCACCCATTGTTTGAGAAATGGTGGAAATTCATGGTTCATAAGTAGTGACTCTAGTGAAATACAAGGAAAGACACTCCTGTTTGCCACTACAAATTTAATACTTAGTTCAGCAAATCATATATGCTAATGCTCTAGGAATTTCATACTTGGCAGCTCAAAAGGGAATCCTGGCCTGGCCAGGATTGGAGGTGTCATTAAAGACAATCAAGGTGGCTTTAGTCTTGTTTTTCCTGGTCTGATTGGTTTCGTAGATTCTTTTCAGGCTGAGATTAGAGCTCTTTGGCAAGACATGCGGCCTTATCATGATGAAAGCTGTCCCTTCTATTTTCAAAGCGGATTCAACCAATGTCATCAGATGGGCAGACTTGTATGATTTCTTTCCTTTCCATGGCATCTCTCCCATCAGATTGAAGTAATTAGGAAGATGAACTGGGACCATCTCAGTATCTTTCATTCATGTCAAGAGGGGTGTAAATGATGTAGCAGATGATATAACAAAGAAGAGCTCTTGCCTCCCAAGCATTGTTCCAGGAGATTACCTTCCTCTTTTGTAACTTATTTTTTATGTTAATGAACCTCAATCTTTAAAAAAGAAAAAAGAAAAAAAGAAAGGAAAAAAGAAACAATCATGCATATTAACTGATAAAAAAAAAAGTCATGGTTATCTGCATAACAATTCCAGCAAAAAACATGGGAAGAGATGCTCGTCATGTTAACATTGTATTAATTTCAGCTACTAGAAAAGTTAATAAATGCTACAAGCTTGAATCAAGAACTGCTTACCGAGATCCAAAACCGCAAACCCAATGTATGGAACAATGGGCTTTGGTATGATTATCGTTGTATGTCCAGCATATGCCATCAACAAGGGCAGTGCTGCAAATGAAGGTAACACCAATTTTCTGTTCTACGCAGTTAAATAAGAGTAAGGATAGTCCAAAAGTCCAAAATCAATTAAGGTAAAGGTCCCAGGCAAAGGGAAAAAGACTGAGTCAAGCTTCTCAAGCACATATGGAAGCCATCAAGGATGAAACCAAAACTTACATTCTCCACGGGACATCAAGGACGTCATCAACAAATCCGAGCAGAATCATGAAGCAGATTGATGCTAATGCTGCATTGTACTCGACAAGCCACTGCATGAATTAAACATCCACCACTCAGCCAGGAGTCCAAACACAATCTGGTACATATTGCAGTAAGGCATATTTTTCGAGCCATATTAGTCAAGGAAATGCTAAAGAAAATTCATACAGATGTTGGCCTTGGAAAACAAGTAGTTGTTTTTGTGGATTAGGCAGTATATTTGAAATTTTCACCATTCAAAAAAAGTATATTTTAAAATTGCAATCAGGTCAGAAAATAAACATTTCATAAATAATAAAGACATAAATAATGGACAGAGTGCAACCAAGACATGGGCTTCTTTCTTAGCACACGGAACCTTCTACACCAACAAACAGTCAATGTAAATTAGAAGCCCATGAATACCTGCAGCATATTACTAATTTCACTTAAGACATAGGTTTCCCACATCGCTCCCAAATCCACATCGAAACATGTCAAATGCAATTCTCGTGCTTAGAAGAATCAATGTAATGTGATTATTAATGGATAAAAAATGTGGAAGGCAAAAAGATAAAAGCAATGGAAGGGTCAAAGGGAAGAAAAACAGAAGACAATCATCCATCCTCCCAACTTGCAGAAGCTCAAAGTTAAATATGTAGAATAAGAAGGTTAGGTAATATCTTATCTCCTCAAAACACAATTTATTGGTCATGCAAACTTTCTTAGGGAAAACAAAAACATGACACACCCAGCTCTAAGGCGACTTGGACCGAGGATCATATAACAACTTTATCAACTATCAGTAAAACTGCCATGGGTAAACTAAACCTTCCATTCTTTGCAAAATGCATCTACTGATCTGCCCCCTCACGTCTGATGTCGGTGTGGGATTTCACTCAATGCTGACTGGGAAAAAAATTCAAGGATCATGCCCCAAGGAACATGCTTACAATTTTCAACAAATTTGTGAAAATGAAGTTTAACCTCCAAAGTAGTGGTAAAAGTGTGATCCATATGCTGGCTTATTTAGACATGGAAGAATACATGAGAGCAACCAAAGAGTTGCAAGTATATCTGAAACACAAATATTTTACATCCTTCAGCCAAAGGGATTTCCATTCCAAGTTTCCAGCATGAATTTAGTGTGACATGATTTTGTTGTCCGACAAGGAAACGAAGTTCCCAGCATAATGAGCACGAAGTCTGCTCCCATTTCTAGGATGCAAGGTTTCCCATGATAAAGACTAATACACTTTCATCATTCCATCAAATTGAGAAAGAAAATGAGCATGCTTTCAATCTTGAAATCCTTTGGTTGCCTAAATTGCCAAATCCCTATGCTCTCATTTCCGAATCATGCGATGCAGATTATGGGTCATCTCAATACAAACTGCTATTTTACCGATCGGAAATTAGGATTATATATTATTATTGTTGATTTGTACTTTAAATTTATATGGTTCAAATGGTTAGAAAAATTGTAATTTAAATTTAAATTTAGAATGTAGACATTTATACTTTGATTTATGCAATATCAGACATATATAATATAATACCACACATGCAGGATTTATGATACTTGAGGTACAGCCGGAAGAACGATAAACTGCGTCAACCAAACCTTTCCCAACAACATACCACCTGTGTAGGAAACCCACAACATGAAAATGGTAGGCCCAACCATGAAGATTAATTGGAACAAAAAATCATGCTTGTCCGCTCATCAGGTGGGCCACACCATTGGAATAAATGGGTTCCAACTAACATTCTAACTCTACATGTAGGTATGGCCCATCTAATGCACCGACCCACTCACACACATACACAACATCAATTTGTATAACTATATTACATATTCTTCCTAGTCTGTACTGGAGCAACCCACACGATCCTTCCTACCTCTTGCATACCCAGTAGCATAGAAAGGTACCCATTCCAGTACCATGTATCCAAATTCTGAAGAAATCTAACCTTGGTTCCTCCTCTACATCTAGCAACCCATAACTCAGGCAAAACAAGACGCCTTTTCATGAGAGGAACACAATTTTCCACCTGTGGATCCTCAAAAACTTTCCATGGAACCAAGAGAGGGGCAAACCTTGGCTCCCATGCTCTCATGAAAAATTCCATGCTCACCATAAAACTCAACTGGGGAGCACCTTGATGGGAAATTCGTTAATGCCCACTGCTTAGATATCGATGGACACAACAAAACAAGAATGCCTACACAACCAAGATATTTAACAGCAATTACATAACGACCATTACATCACAGTAACAGTGGCTGTTACGCAATCTGGAGCTGTAATGCCTGTTTTAGGGAAAAAAAAAAAAGAGGCCCGTAACAGCCCTACAATGGCATATAATTGCTCTTATGGGCCCATAACAGGTCAACATGGGGCTGATACATTTCCTCCTTTAAGAAAATGACAGTTATAGGGTGATGGCCGTTACGGCATGCATAGCAATGGCCATACGGCTGGCTGTTATGACCACCGTTACCATTATTGAATACCTTGTACACAATCTCATCTTCCAAATGAGAACACCCTATATCCCTATTATCCGTTGTTGTTAGTCATATGGTTTCCAAATGAAGAAATAAGTTACACACAATCATTTCATTGTATCCAGATTCCCATGCCTTTATCACAATCCCAAATCCCAATAGAAAATTATAGTAAGAAGATCCAGACAACCAGGTAATAAAGGGCACTAAGAATACTCAAAACCCTACAAAAAATTATGTTTGATTCTAACAAATATGCACTTCGCTCAACATACTAGCTAGGATTTTGCAACTTCCTAGGAAATAAACAAGACAAATCGATGTATGCCTCCCCATGTACATACCATAAATATATGTTTACCAAAATATCCACAATTGAACTCCATAGCTTGAAAGTAAAAACTGAAATTATGGAAGAAAGGAAATTTGACATCCTTACAGTTAACAATTTTTGGAAAAGGGAAAAGAATGTATATACATACGTTGGAGTCTGATGTAAAGTTGAAGTATTGAAATAATATGGCAATGACCAGGTAAACAATTCCAACGACAATGCCCAACGATTCAGGCCTGCAAAAAACACACATGAATTTAAATGGACCTACGTCTTTTTGATTGCCTACAAAACTTGAGCATTTCATTTGGCGTCTTTTTGCATTTAATTATTTAAATGATCTATTACAGCCAAACTATAAGGGATACTACAAAATTTATGAAAGATATGGAAAGTACAATTCAATTACATACATCTATTGAGATATGCTAAATGCTGATTCAGCCAATGAATTTTCCTTAACCATCTAGTTTTTGGTCATCGATCTAAGGGCCCCGAATCAACCATCCAACTGACCTTTGGCGCATCCCTTATTCATGATGAGGCCCATCAAATCAATGGTTTATTGATTAAGATTACTGAACCATGGTTCCCATATGTAGGTGACCCTATGCATTAGCACAATGCACGTTTGGTAAGCACAACCCAATAATTCTACCATAGAAGTTCAAGTGTAGCTCATACCATAATTCAGCCATGAAAAATCCCTTGAAGACATTTACAAAATCCCCACTCAAAATCCCCCCTTCCATATATTCAATTCCATCCACAGAAGCTAAAAAGTGATTATTTGACACCGTAGAAGAACGTGTCAGTTGATACACATGCACTAAAAAATTGCGCACAAAAGTATACATAACCTCCATCATAACCATCCAAATTGCAAGATAAATTTATAAAGAGGTCATGATCCAAAAGTCAAACTGATTAAACGATCCCAACCTCTGATTAATGGGCATTTATTCATTGAACTCACACCACTAACTACTTTTCAATTCGACCGTACATTAAATGTTCCCCAACCAGCTACTGTGGATACCAAATCAGTATAATCTTAGTATCTTAGTGCCTGTTTATCAACCATCACACTCTGCCAGAGTATCAAAGCAATTCACACCAAAAACAATAAAAATTAAAAATTCAAATACCGTAATAAAAAATTTTTTAAAAAAAAAGATTTCAAGACAAACCCAATTCACGGAATCAACGAGTTCAGCGAAATTGAATAGACATATATATCTAAGAGAATTCATAAAAAAGAAAAATCATACACTTTAATGGCGCCTTGGGGAGTTCCTTTCTTGTTGATATCATATCCGAAAAGGTTCCGTCGGAGAACGTATCTAGAAGCGACCGGGATCAATCGGACGGCCGCGACGAAGCCGCCGAGGCTCATCGCGGCGTTGATGGCGATGGACCGCTTCAGGTTGGGATCGATGCGGTAGTGGAAGAAGAGGAGGTAGAAGAAGGGGAGGAGAGAAATGGCCGAGAAGCCGAGGACGACGGCCAGCTTCGGAGGAGCGAGTGAGAAGGTGGAGATGGAAGGATCTGATGGGGCAGGGGTTTCAACGGCTGGGATCTCATCTGAGATTTGAGTCTGAGGAGAGGGTTTTGATGAGACGCGCTTGCGAGCTGCCATTGCAATTGCAGGAGCAGTCTCTCTCTCTCTCTCTCTCTCTCTCTCGTTTGCTTAGCTTGGGGGCGCTGCTTCAGAGAATTTTGCGATGTTCCTTTTGTGTTCGTCGCGACTCAAGATCCAACCGTGCACTTGGGCACCGCATGCTGAGGTGGTCCGATTATTCTAACCGTCCATGTTGTGGGATCTATGTTATAAGACTACCATAAGAAACTTAAGCCGAATGGATGATTGTATCTGTAACTATCTGTAGATGAATTTAGAACAATGAAATGAGAATCAATGGCTCGGATTCAATTCCAAAAGTCAAAGGCTAGGATCATTTGAACTGTGATTATGGGACATGATTATTTTATGATAGTACATATAATACGAATGGTTCATATCATCGGATCATCTCGTCATGTGGGCCCCAGTGGCTGGCGATACACGATGGATTCTGAGTCGCGACTGAGGCAAAATTAACCCGAGAAGTTCTGAGGGGGCCAGACTGCTAGGGAACTTAGAAAGGACTTAACGCAAGTGAAATCCACGCCGTCCATCATGTACATCATCCCTTGTTCCATCTAAAACCTCTAAATTGACATGTTATGGCCCACCTGAGTTTTGTATACTCATTTTTGAGGAATTCTTTCATCCTGATTTGATTAGATGGGCATTCCATCCCAACTATTTTCGGTGGTGTGGCCTAGCTAGATTTTTTATGATCATGATTTTTAGGTTTAATGGTTATAATGAGGCATCATACCTGATGGACGGTGTGGATCTCATGAAAGATCTATCCACGTGGCTCTAGCTCTGTGAAAGTAACACCGGTGCGTACCAAGAACGGAGGTTGAGTGGTACAAAATATTTAAAAGAAATAATAGTTCCGCACTTATTAAGTGCGCTCGAGCGGCCAATGTCCTTAATCGTGGAAAGGAGGCATACGTGTGTGATATCGTATCCGTTCATCGGGCCATCCCGAATATGTAGATGACAGATCTTAGAAGTCGGGCCCATCTGATCATCATGTACGCTGCATATTTACATCGTATTTGGACCGTTGGTTGGTTTCTATTGACGGTTCGTGTGTTTTCTAAACGTGTATTTAACCTGATGATTGTATTTTGGCTTTTTTTGAGTCATGGTATCCAGACAGTAGTGATGAGAGGTTGGGATTTCACACGGTTGTTTTTCATTTACACGTGCGCGCTCAGCATTTCCCTTAGTTTTCCTGAGGTTTTATAACCCAAACGCAGCACTCCTCTCAATGACGTGGTGCAAAAATCTGATTGGTCCACTTGGCGCTAGTGCTCGTTGATGGACTCTGGATAGCCTGGAAACGGATTGGCTACTCCCCCTGCCACCAGCCAATGGCTGATGATCGGTCCTCTGTAGGCTTCACCATGATGTGTGTTTCATCCATGCCGTCCATCTATTTTTCTAGATCATTTTATGGTACGAAATCAAAAATTAGGTATATCCCAATCTCAAGTGGACCACATGACAGAAAACAGTGTTGAATGAACGTTGACCACTAAAAACTTTTTGAGGGCCATAAAAGTTTTTTGTTTTTTCCCTTCATCTGGGTCTGTATAACCTAATCAACAGATTGGATGTCAAATAAACAGTACACCAGGCCTTAGAAGGATTTTAACGGTGGATATCCAATCAATATTGTTTTCCTGTGTTGTGGTCCACCTTAGATTTATATCCCTCTCATTTTTGGGGTCTCAAGTCCGAAAATGACCTGTAGAAATGGATGAAAGTAAGGGATGAAACACATACATCATGGAGCACCGACCAGCACTGGTTTGGCGGCAGGGGGGAGTAGCCAATCCGTTTCCAGGCTATTCGGGAGCGAATCAGCTTCCGAATATCCTATGCCGGCCCGCATACGGGGAGCGAATTAGCTGTTACCCGGGTAACCGCCTAGTGGGTGTTACCATAACCGTTTGGGGCACGTTGATTCATTTTTTGTATATCCATGCCGTCCATCTGTTTTTTAATCTCATTTTTAGTATTACATATAAAATCATAAGAAGATCCAAATATCAGGTGGACCATACCATTATAAAAAGTAACGAATAACCATTAAAAAGTTATGGGCCACAAAATTTTTGGATCAATATGATCTGTTTTCTCATCATCAAGATCTTATTTACATTATAAACAGGTTAGATTTCAAATAAAAATTACTAAAACCTTACCACGAGCCCTTTGAATTTTTTAATGGTGAGGCACTCGATCACCACTGTTTCCTGTGGTGTGGTCCACCTTATATTTGAATATACATAATTTTTTTTAATTCTTTAACAAATTGGACTGGAGAAACCAATGGACGGCGTGGATATACATAACATCATCAATGTGGGCCCTACGGTAGGGATAACAACCAATAAGCCGTTACTCAGGTACCACCTAATTCGCTCCCGCCGCATACAAAGCTATGTGGGGCTCACTGAAATGTCCTTTAAAAATCCACTCCGTCCGTCGGTTTCTACAGCTCATTTCAGTACATAATTCTAGAGCTGGGCATCGGACCGAGTCGGATCGGGTTTGGTCCAACCCGATCAGGTTCGAAATTAATAGGTACGGACCCGAATCCGATCAGATTCGGGACCGGATCCGAGTAATTGAACTCGAACAGATCCTAACTCTTGCTGGCCTAAATCGATCCGAGTCTGACTCGGTCAGAAAAACCGAGTCGGATCGAATTGAGTAAGGTTCGGATAAAAACTAATGAACGGTGTGATAAACAAAAAAAAGTCCAAAATGACCCCACATAATTTATAGGAAAAAACGGACGGCCGGTTAGCTTCTTGAAGAAGCTTTACACCACACGTACATAGCTTCTTGAAGAAGCTTTACACCACACAGACATAACTCCCAACAAGTGTATAGTGTTCGGTATTCAATGGGGCCACCATGATGTATGTGGGTCATCCATGCCGTCCATCTATTTTTATATATTATTTTATGATATGAAAAAAAAAATGAACTATATCTCAATCTTAAGTGGACCATATTACAGGAAACAGTGTTGAATGAATTTTGACCATTAAAAATGTTTTAGGGGCAATAAAAGTTTTGTATCAAGCTTATATTTATTGTTTCCCTTCATCTGGGTCTTTATGACCAAATCAATCGATTGGATTTCAAATAAACAGTACAGTGGGCCTTCAGAGGATTTTAATGGTGAATATCCATTCATTATTGTTTTGCTATGGTGTGGCACACGTAAGATTTATATTCCTGTACTTTTTTTTATGAAGCCCTAAAATGACCTGTAAAAACGGATGAACGGAATGGATGAAACACATGCCTCATGGTGGGGCCCACAGAGCACCGACCATCTGATGTACTTGCTCTTAGCTAGAGCCAGCTAGCCTACCTAGCTGATATAGGTACGTGTCGTGTGAAGACGAGCCTGACGCTCCTCGAGCTCCGGGTTGTACGAACGGGTGACGGCTACGGAAGTGACGTCACCAAGTTCTGTGGGCCCACTATGATTATGATGTATGTGTTGTATCCACACCGTCCATTCAGTTTGAGATATCATTTTAGACTATTAAGCAAAGAATGAAGTGGATAAAAATTTGTAGTGGACCCCACCACAACAAACAGTGAGGAGAGTGATTCCCACCGTTGAAACTATCCTACGGCCCACCATAATGTTTATTTGAAATCCAACCTGTTCAAAAGTTAAAAAGTAAAGTATATGAAAGAAGGGAAAACACAAATATCAGGTTGATCTAAAGCTCCTGTAGTCTTGTGGCTCTTAAAAGTTTTTAATGGTGGGCGTCACTGCCCCACTGTTTTCTCTGCTGGGGTCCATTAGAGCTTTGGATTTAACTCATTCTTTGGATCTTGCCCTAAAATGATCTCTTCAAATGGATGGACGGCCTGGATACAAAACATACATCATGGTGGGCCATGTACCTTTGATCTCATTTAAGCCGTTCGTACAACTCGGAGCTCGAGGCGCGTACGCGCTCGTCTTCGCACGACACGTATGCAGCGCAGCACGCGGATTAGCTACAGAGGTTGGAAGCGGATTGCGTACTGAGTAACCTCTATGGGGTCCACCGTTATTTATGTATTTTATCCACTCCGTTCATCCATATTAACAGATAATTTTAGGACTTGAGCCCAAAACGGAAGCATATAAAAATTTCAAGTGGACCACACCACAAGAAACAGTGTGATTGAACCTCTACCATTGAAAATTTCTTAGAGGCCACAGAAGTTTTGGATCAAGCTGATGTTTGTGGTTTCTCTTTATCCATGTTTCTGTAATCTTACCAACGTGTTGGATGACAAATAAACATTACTGTGGGCCTTCAGAAGGTTTCGACAGTGGAAATCATTATTCCACACTGTTTCTTGTGGTATGGCCCACTTGAGCTTTGGATTTACTTCAAATTTGGGATCAACCCTTAAAATTAGCAGTAAAAATTTATGGACTGTAATACCCGGTTCTTTTAAAACGGTGGGTTAACCGTTAACCCACCGTTACATATGATGTGGCCCACATGAGTTTTGGATGGCCCTCATTTTTGGGCTTAGGCCCTAACTCTGATGGGCAAAATGAATGAGCGGTGTGGATCTATCACATGATGCCTATGGGGCCCATTCTCAAAAAAAAAAAAAAAAATCAAACCACAAGGTGACGTGCTGACGCACGTCACCCCATGAAACACTCTCCCCACGACTCTCTCTCTCTCTCTCTCCACGATTCTCTCTCTCTCTCTCTCCACGATTCTCTCTCTCCCACTTCTCCACAACTGTTACGGATGGGAACCCATCACCCATAATTGCCATCATCATGGTGGGACCCACTTCTCAATCTAAACCGCCCATTAAACTCCCAACCCACTAACTCACATGACACCATTTTTTTTTATCCTATTTCTCATGCCATCAAGAGAAAATCAAAAAAAAAAAAGAAAATCACAAAAGAAAGATCTTGAGAAGGAAAGAGAAATCAGGAGGAGGGAGAGTATACGTAAGGGTTCAACATCGAGTTCAGAGTTGATCAATCCAAGCTAGTACACGTAGAAATCAACGTCGCTTCAGATTATTGTCATCTCATCATACACAACAGGTAGGTGATCATTCCTTATTTGAAAATTTCATAAGTAATGGCCTTAGTCAATCTAGACATTAAGATATTTTTTATTTGATTGAACCAATGCAAATATCATTTTTTTTATTTAATATTTTCTAGTAGTGATAATGAATATTCATTATATGAATATAAATACTCTATCTGTCATACTTCCTTGTAAATTAGATGTATTTTATGTTAACCATTTTTATGCAATGATTTTTACTGGTACTCTGCCATAAAAAGATCACTATATTAATTGTTATGGGTGATCTGATATTGTTTATTACAATGTTTCCTTGTAAATTAGATGCATCATATATGAATAATTATTTTTTTTTTGTACAATGATTCTTACGGGTGCTCTGCCTAGGGTCATTCCCGAAATGATCAGCACGACACGGGTGCTCTGCCCAGGGTCATTCCCAAAAGGATCAGCACGGGTGCTCTGCCCTGGGTGATTCCCAAAAGGATCAGTACGCACGGGTGCACTGCCTTGGGCTTTTGTCCCTAAAAGGGTTATACCGGTGCTCTGCCGAGGGTCATGCCCTAAAAGGATCAACACCGATGCTCTGCCGTGGGTCATCCCCTAAAAGGATCAACACACATGAGTGTTTTGCCCACTCCAAATCTTAACATCTTTAGAAAAGTTATGTTAAATGATTTATTTATTTCATGTTCATGAATGTCTTATTATGTCTTATTATTTACTATGATTTTATATTCAATGTTCTTCTCATTTTGATTAATGTGTCGAGATTTAATTTGGTAATATTTGTGAGATTTTCAACGTGGGATTGATGTGATCCTATTGAGTTGTCAACTCATTATGTGTTAACCGTTTCAGGTTATGAATATTTTGAAGATGCAGGGTACTTCTATTAGTAGTGGAGCATGGAATGTGATTTGATGCACGTGGCATGTCATTCTACATAGGATAGATTTTATTTTATTTTAGAACTCTAAATGTAGTAATGTTAGCTTGATTTTCTCACTTCAAGTTAAGTTAAATAATTATGCATCGATGAATAAAAGAGTATGTAATTAGTTATCTTAATATATGTTTGAATTTTTAAGTTTTTTTGGCTATGGTGGGAGAAAATAAATGCACATGAAATTTCCATACTTTATTTGTATTTTTATTTATTTATTTATTTTATATAGGTCACGGTTTGAAATTCGGGTCCTGGACACCCTATTCGGGTACTCGAATTTTGGGGCGTGACAAAGTTGGTATCAAAGCCAGGTTTGATCTTAAACATTGGACCTAAAATAGAAATTTAGCTCTAAGTCTTCATAAATAGCCTTAACTAGGAGATGAGAAATTTAGAATACATATGTAGGACATTTTAATTTATTGTGATATAATACTTAGATCCTATTTAGGCTGTATATTAACATACAAAATTAAATCTGGACGTTAGGAAATTTCTGAGAATTTTTCTAACTATTTATTGAGTTGGACAGCAATAATTCATATAAAATGTCTGACTTTGAAAAATCATAACTATTTAAGTAAAACTCCGATTGAGTTGATTCAAAAACTCAATTGAAGCTTGATAAGTATAATTTTATAAAAAAATATATAAAAATTAAAATATACTGATATTTCAGGTGTGTATTTGATGTTAAAAAAATCTGTCCAGAAATCGTCCAAATCTGGACAGCGTGTACTCTCTGAATTCTTAAAAATTTTACAGGCGTCGAAATATTATGAAACTTTACAGAGATATAGTATACTTATAGATGTATTTATATAAAAATTTTTAAGTTAAAATAATGTCTTAAAATATCAAAAATATCAAATAGAATAGCACCCTTATGACCAGAAATTTCTGCACATAGTTCTAAACTACATTTTAGTTCAACTTCTCTTAGATCTTCATGTATGCCTACATTGAACCGTCTAATTTCTTATAATCTTAAAATTATTCAGTAAAATTCATAATCCCCTTTATTTATCCTAGGTATGACGGATGAAAGTATGAACCTCGGGCCGCATCGGAGACTCAAGTACCCGATGCAGCTAGGCAAGGAACAATTATTGACAAGATCCTCCAGGCGATGGAAGGATTTGCCTCATTTATGGGAACACAAGTGCTTATAAGTCAATCTCAGGAGCAGACTCAAGCGACGCATGTAGCCGCTGAAGGGACGGGGTCCTTATTGGAAAAGTTTAAGAGGCAGAGACCGCCTACGTTTAAAGGTGGGCCTAACCCAAGTGAAGCTGAGGGTTGGAAAAGGCAGATGGAGAAAATTTTCACAGCTATGAGATGTAACGAGCAACAAAAGACTGAATTAGCAATATCTATGTTTGAAGGAGAAGCCGATCATTGGTGGGAATCTACGACTAAGGAGAACCCGAGCATAGAAAGGTGGACATGGGACCAATTCTGCACAAAATTTGAAAATAAATACTTTCCAGCCTATGTGCGTGATCAAAAGGTTACAGAATTCATGAAATTAGAACAAGGAGATATGACGGTGCGTCAATATGATGCAAAGTTTACAGAGTTGGCACGATTTGCGACATTTCTCATACCTGATGAACTTCGTAAAGGGCAGAAGTTTGTTGAAGGACTGAAACCTTCTATCCGTACTCGACTGGCGCCATTTCTTATTAAAACGTATGCAGAAGCAGTGGAACGCGCCAGCGCAATAGAAAAGGACTTTGATGAGCATTGGAAGAATCGCGAGCCGAGGAAGGACATGAGGAGTGGAGCCAGGACCACGCCCCATTCATCTCTCACACAACATGAAGCGACTAAGCGTCAGAAGATAATGCCAACATTAATACCCAGTCATACCACTATGCAATTTTCAACGCAATTCACTGGGACTTGCCATAACTGCGGAAAGGTGGGCCATCCTGCCCGCCATTGTCTTCTACCACCTCGTCACCAATATCCAGGGAATCAAGGACCGCCACGATCGTTTTACAGGCCGCCTCTTCATTATGCACCGTCTACATCATATCAACGACCTCCGCCGCCGCCTCCTCAGATGATGCATCCAGCTGCGAGACCAGCACAACCTTATCCTCAGAGGCCTGCACAGCTACATCCACGATTCCAGCCACCTGGACCCCCTCAAGCTTTTCCGAGACCACCTCAACAATGGCAACAACAGGTCAAGCCTCCCCAATACCAGCAACTGAGGCCAGAAAGTCAGGCGCCCCGACCTCAAGCTCAAGGACGTGTTTACGCTCTATCTTCATTCACAAATGATCCAGCCCAACTTCAAGAGTATGAGGATCCAAATCGAAGCTATGAAGATCCAACGCCACCTCAAGATGATGCTGCACAAATGTATGAGACTACTGCTTCTGCTTATGGGGACCCAGCACAACCTGCAGATATCACTCCTCAACATGGTGTTGAAGCTACTAATGATGTGGTGGAAGGTACTATCTTGGCTTACACCTCTCTTGCCAGAGCATTATTCGATTCAGGAGCTACACATTCATTTATATCTTATTTCTTCGTATGCTCACTTGGTATATCACCCGTACGATTAGATAAGAAAATTATCGTAGCAACCCCTCTCGGTAAGTCCATGAATTTAGAGCAAATATGTGAAGAATGCCCCATCATAATTGAAAATGAAATACTGCTAGCAAATCTCATTATTATGCCTATGAAGGAATACGATGTCATCTTAGGAATGGATTGGTTGTCCCAGTATCGTGCCAAGATAGATTGTTTCAGGAAGACGATTACGTTGAACATAGAAGGACGATCTCCACTGAAATTTTATGGGACACGAAGAAGGAAAGCGCCGATTGGTTTGTCGGCTATTGTGGGAATCGAGCAATCAGAAGAAGGGATTGAACAAATACCTGTGGTAAGGGAGTTTCCAGAAGTTTTTCAGGATATTCCAGGTTACCTCCAAAGAGAGATGTGGACTTCGGTATCGATCTAATGCCCGGAACTGCACCTATCTCTAGAGCACCTTATCGCATGGCTCCGGTAGAATTAAAAGAATTAAAGGATCAGATCCAACAGTTGCTAGATCAGGGTTTCATTAGACCCAGCACGTCGCCATGGGGAGCACCGGTCTTATTTGTAAGGAAGAAGGATGGAACTATGAGATTATGTATCGATTATCGTCAGTTGAATAAAGTAACAATCAAGAACAAATATCCTCTTCCTAGGATTGAAGATTTATTTGATCAGCTTAAGGGAGCGAGGTTCTTTTCTAAAATAGATTTGAGGTCAGGTTACCATCAGTTGAGAATAAAAGATGAAGATGTGCACAAGACGGCTTTTAGGACTCGTTACGGGCACTACGAGTTCTTGGTAATGCCATTTGGATTGACAAATGCTCCAGCGGTATTTATGGATCTTATGAATCGGGTATTCAAACCTTATTTAGATCGATTCGTTATTGTATTCATCGATGATATTCTTATATACTCCAAGACTCATGAGGAGCATGAGGAACATCTCAGGACCGCTCTGCAGACGTTAAAAGATAATCAATTGTATGCCAAGTTATCAAAATGTGACTTCTGGAAGCATGAAGTAAAATTTTTGGGGCATGTGGTGTCAGAGAAAGGGATATCTGTGGACCCAGCTAAAATTGAAGCAATATTAGAATGGGAGCAGCCCTCGAATGTGTCTGAAGTGCGAAGTTTTCTCGGCCTTGCTGGTTACTATCGAAAATTTATAGAAGGATTCTCTAATATATCAAGACCCCTAACTAATCTAACTAAGAAGAATACGAACTTTAAGTGGGATCAAGATTGTGAGCAGGCATTTACCGAACTGAAGAAGCGGTTGACATCAGCCCCAATTCTGGCATTACCGACCGAAGGAGAAAGATTCGTCGTTTATACTGATGCGTCATATCAGGGATTAGGATGTGTTCTTATGCAAGGAGGCAAAGCTATCGCATTCGCATCACGACAGTTAAAGACTCACGAGAGAAATTACCCGACGCATGATCTGGAGTTAGCAGCAGTGGTTTTTGCTTTGAAAATTTGGAGGCACTACCTATATGGGGAACAATTCGACTTATATTCAGACCATAAGAGTTTAAAGTATCTCTTTAATCAGAATGAATTGAATATGCGTCAGAGAAGATGGATGGAATTTTTGAAGGACTACCATTTCGATATTTCATATCACCCAGGAAAAGCAAATGTTGTGGCCGATGCCTTAAGCAGAAAGACACGAAGATTTGTGGCCAGCCTAATGATCAAAGAGTGGGAGATGCTAAATGTTATCAAGGATTTCGATCTGCAACTTCAGCTTGAAGAACCTCAGGCGCATCTAAGTAACCTAGTAGCACAGCCTGCCCTGGTGTGTAATTTTATTTATTTACTTATTTAATTATTTTCTTAATGTTTAATAGCTAAGTTTAACTTATTAACCTCTAGAATTGAGATTAGATCATGATAAACTTTTCTCTTAGATTCGACGTATTCTAGAAGCTCAGAAGAAAGACGTTTGGCTACAAGAAAAAGGAGCAGAAGAAATGGGGAAGGAGAATGCAGAATGGCGAATTAGCACTGATGAAGGGATTAGGTTCCGTGGAAGACTATGTGTTCCAAATGAACCTGATTTGAAGCAAGAGATTTTGGACGAGGCTCATAGATCAAGATTCACTATCCATCCAGGGGAGACTAAAATGTATCACGATGTTAAGCGCCAATACTGGTGGAACAACATGAAGCGGGAAATCGCCGAGTACGTATCTAAATGTGCGACATGTCAACAAGTGAAGGCAGACCATCGCAGACCACCAGGACTCTTGCAGCCGTTACCGGTCCCCAAGTGGAAATGGGAGCATATATCCATGGATTTCGTAGTTGGATTTCCGAAGACAGGTCGACACCATGACACTGTATGGGTGATCGTGGACAGATTAACCAAATCCGCACACTTCATCCCGATAAAGATTTCTACATCTGCAGTGGAGTTGAGTAAAATTTATATTAAAGAAATCGTCCGACTTCATGGTACTCCAGTATCCATCGTCTCCGACCGAGATCCCAGGTTTAAATCGCGGTTTTGGGCAAGTCTACAAGAAGCTTTGGGAACTACTCTCGATTGCAGCACAACATTTCACCCGCAGACTGATGGACAAACAGAAAGGACGAACCAGATTTTAGAAGATATGTTACGTAGCTGCATTCTCGACTTCAAGGGCAATTGGGACGATCATCTGCCGCTGGTGGAATTTGCATATAATAATAGCTACCAAGCCAGCATTGGTATGACACCATTTGAAGCTTTATACGGAAGACCCTGCAGATCACCAAGCTGTTGGACCGAAGTAGGAGAAAGGACATTGTTGGGACCAGAACTTATTCAAGAGACCTCCAAGAAGATTGACATCATTCGGGAACGTATGCGCGCCGCTCAGAGTCGCCAAAAGAGCTATGCAGATAATCGACGCAGAGACTTAGAGTTTTGTGTGGGAGATCATGTGTTCATAAAAGTTTCCCCAATGAAAGGAGTTATGCGTTTTGGAAAGAAAGGGAAGCTCGCGCCACGTTTTATCGGACCATTCGAGATCCTACAAAGAGTAGGAGTTGTAGCATACAAGCTGGCTCTACCACCTCAGTTATCCAATATCCACAATGTATTTCACGTTTCCATGCTTCGAAAGTACAAGCCGGACGATTCTCATGTCATCGAATGGGAGCCGCTAGAGATTCAAGAAAATGTCACATATGAAGAGCAACCTGTGCGCATTCTCGATCGTAAGGAGCAAGTACTTCGGACGAAGGTTATACCACTTGTGAAGGTACAGTGGAGTCATCACAGCGAGGAAGAAGCATCGTGGGAGCGAGAGCAAGAAATTCGAGAAAAGTATCCTAACCTCTTTTAGGTATGTAAATTTCGAGGACGAAATTTTGTTAAGGTGGGTAGAATGTAATACCCGGTTCTTTTAAAACGGTGGGTTAACCGTTAACCCACCGTTACATATGATGTGGCCCACATGAGTTTTGGATGGCCCTCATTTTTGGGCTTAGGCCCTAACTCTGATGGGCAAAATGAATGAGCGGTGTGGATCTATCACATGATGCCTGTGGGGCCCATTCTCAAAAAAAAAAAAAAAATAAAAAAAAAATCAAACCACAAGGTGACGTGCTGACGCACGTCACCCCATGAAACACTCTCCCCACGACTCTCTCTCTCTCTCTCCACGATTCTCTCTCTCTCTCTCTCCCACTTCTCCACAACTGTTACGGATGGGAACCCATCACCCATAATTGCCATCATCATGGTGGGACCCACTTCTCAATCTAAACCGCCCATTAAACTCCCAACCCACTAACTCACATGACACCATTTTTTTTATCCTATTTCTCATGCCATCAAGAGAAAATCAAAAAAAAAAAAAAAAAATCACAAAAGAAAGATCTTGAGAAGGAAAGAGAAATCAGGAGGAGGGAGAGTATACGTAAGGGTTCAACATCGAGTTCAGAGTTGATCAATCCAAGCTAGTACACGTAGAAATCAACGTCGCTTCAGATTATTGTCCTCTCATCATACACAACAGGTAGGTGATCATTCCTTATTTGAAAATTTCATAAGTAATGGCCTTAGTTAATCTAGACATTAAGATATTTTTATTTGATTGAACCAATGCAAATATCATTTTTTTATTTAATATTTTCTAGTAGTGATAATGAATATTCATTATATGAATATAAATACTCTATCTGTCATACTTCCTTGTAAATTAGATGTATTTTATGTTAACCATTTTTATGCAATATTTTTACGGGTACTCTGCCATAAAAAGATCACTATATTAATTGTTATGGGTGATCTGATATTGTTTATTACAATGTTTCCTTGTAAATTAGATGCATCATATATGAATAATTATTTTTTTTTGTACAATGATTCTTACGGGTGCTCTGCCCAGGGTCATTCCCGAAATGATCAGCACGACACGGGTGCTCTGCCCAGGGTCATTCCCAAAAGGATCAGCACGGGTGCTCTGCCCTGGGTGATTCCCAAAAAGGATCAGTACGCACGGGTGCACTGCCTTGGGCTTTTGTCCCTAAAAGGGTTATGCCGGTGCTTTGCCGAGGGTCATACCCTAAAAGGATCAACACCGGTGCTCTGCCGTGGGTCATCCCCTAAAAGGATCAACACACATGAGTGTTTTGTCCACTCCAAATCTTAACATCTTTAGAAAAGTTATGTTAAATGATTTATTTATTTCATGTTCATGAATGTCTTATTATGTCTTATTATTTACTATGATTTTATATTCAATGTTCTTCTCATTTTGATTAATGTGTCGAGATTTAATTTGGTAATATTTGTGAGATTTTCAACGTGGGATTGATGTGATCCTATTGAGTTGTCAACTCATTATGTGTTAACCGTTTCAGGTTATGAATATTTTGAAGATGCAGGGTACTTCTATTAGTAGTGGAGCATGGAATGTGATTTGATGCACGTGGCATGTCATTCTACATAGGATAGATTTTATTTTATTTTAGAACTCTAAATGTAGTAATGTTAGCTTGATTTTCTCACTTCAAGTTAAGTTAAATAATTATGCATCGATGTAATAAAAGAGTATGTAATTAGTTATCTTAATATATGTTTGAATTTTTAAGTTTTTTTGGCTATGGTGGGAGAAAATAAATGCACATGAAATTTTCATACTTTATTTGTATTTTTATTTTTATTTTTTTTTATATAGGTCACGGGTCTGAAATTCGGGTCCTGCACACCCTATTCGGGTACCCGAATTTTGGGGCGTGACATGGACGGTGTGGATAAACTACATACATTCACAGTGGCCCAACTGAGTTTACGTAGTACGATAAAAGCGTACAGGTGTAACTCAGTACGTAATCGATTTTTGACGGATAATTACATATACAGCAGGTCTTAAGTCCGCGGGTTGGACCGTAAGCTACGGTATAACTAGTAGAAACTTCCAATCTTTCATGTTTGTACAACATCCAAACATCTAATAGGTTTGCACCAACATGATGATCACCTTATAAGTAAATATTCCATATCGAATCATCAGGTGGACCACATTTACATTTTTCTATTTATCAATGGCTACACATTATTCTCATGTGTGGCCCACCTGAGGAGCAGATAGGGTTGATTTCTGCCCCAGATGAACCCCATGATGGTTCTAACTTCCAACCTAGTAGATCTGATTATTTGACTTAGGTTAGGGTTTGGAATCGTTCGGTTATATACACAGGGAAAAGAATTTTTTTTTTTTAAAAAAAACAACAATACATACCTGTCTTCTTCGAATCAGGGACGGCCGGACTTGTTGCCCTTTAGAAGAAGAGAGGATGGATGGACGGTGGACTTGTTGCTCTGGGTTAGAAGAAGAGAGGATCTATGGACGGCCGGACTTGTTGCTCTGGGGTTAGAAGAAGAGAGGATCGTTCATAGGGTAAGGTCAGAAAGAGAGAGGGTAAAAGTTCATTCGATGGGTAGGGTAAGAAAAAAAGAGTAGTAAAAGTAATAGGGTAAAAAACTTGAAAGTTATATATACAGGAAGTACCCGTTCCGGGTCGGGTAGGATCGGTTCGGGTCGGATCCATTCGGTTCGGGTTTCGGATCGGGGCGGTTCAGATGGACCATGATCCGGCATCGATCCGAAAAACGGTCGGATCTGATTGATCCTACTTGATCAGCACCGATCCAGGCCGTCGGTTCTGTTCTGATCAGGTCGAATCGGGTCTGATCGGGTCGGATCCACCGAATCGGGTCAAGAATGCCCAGCTCTACATAAGTCCAAAAACAAGGTGGATCCAAAAATCAAATGGGGCACACAGCAGGAATAAACAGTGAGGATTGAACTCTTACCCTTGATACCTTCGTGGGGCAACGTAAGTTCTGCATCAGGCATATGTTTGTGTTTTGAGTTCATCCCAGTGAGAATAATCTTATGAACGGTTTGGATGACATATCAACATCATGGTGGCCCTGGAAAGGTTTCAACGGTGGGCATTTCCAATTTCACGTCCTCGTTTGATGTGGGCCATTGGTGAGTTTTATTCAACGGCCATTGGTCTCTTTCCCAGAGGGTCCACATTATGGACGTCCGGATGTTTAAAATTCGAGCCAGATCGGCGAATGTGGTCAGTGTTTTCGGTGCATGTGAAGATATAGAGTGGCAAATACTTGCAACCGGGGAATGAAAATATGGAGCGCGGATTGGATACTGACAAGGTCAATAGCCAAATCCCTACTGAAGTGACGTCACCAAGCTCTGTAGACCCCACCATGATGCATGTACTGTATCCATACCGTCCAAACATTTTTAGAGATCATTTTATGGCTTTACAAAGAGAATGAGATAGATGTAAAGTTCAAGCGGATCCCACCATAGAAAATATATAGTGAGGATAGTGCCATCCACCGTTCAAAACTTTTTTGGGGCCATAGTAGTTTCCAATCAAGCCAATATTTTTTTTTACTTCATCTATCTCTATGTTAACTTATGAATAGGTTAGATCTCAAAACTATATCACGGTGGGCCCTATAAATGTTTCAACGGTGGGTATGACTGTTCCCCAGTTTTCTGTGGTGGTCCACTTGAAATTTAGATCTATTTTGTTCTGTTTGTAATGCCATTAAACGATATCTAAAAAATGGTCGGAAGGTATGGATATAACACATGCATCACGGTGAAGTTCACAGAGCTTCATGACGTCACTTCAGTAGCGATTTGACTACTGACCTTGTCAGTATCCACATCCCCGCCCGAAAATATGTAGGCTTTATAACTGGCTTCTCTTTACAAGAGCTTCGAGTGATACAGACCGTTAAATATGGTGGACCTGTGCAGCAAAAGAGTACCAGATGGGAAGATCACGGTTATGGGAGCGGATTAGATGGGTAACACTGTGGCGCCTACCTTGATAATGTTTTATTTATCAATGCTGTCCTTCTTCCTTATCCGCGTGAACTTATGAACAAGTTGATGACAAACAAGCATAGCTAAATAGGATTACGTGCTGAGTAACTCAGTACAATCTTATCATACTATGTGGTCTATCCACTCCATCCATCTGTTTTTCTATCTAATTTAAGGGGGTTGAGCCCAAAGCACCACCGTTGCTACCTTTTTAGGCCTCACAGTGATGTTTATTTGTCATTCAAGCTGTTCATAAGAACATATATGCATGTATAAACCAAAAACACAAATACCCTAAGAAATTTTCAATGCTAGAAGTTCAATAGCCCTGAGAACTTTTCAACGGTAGAAGTTCAGTTCAACTGTTTCTGTGGTGTGGTCCATTTGAACATGGTATATGCTTCATTTTTGGGCTAAAGCCCTAAAATTATTTGTGAAAATGAGTGGACGCGGATAAAATACATAAATCATGGTGGACCTCACAGAGCTTACTCAGTACGTGAGTTAAGTCATACTGCCTTGTGAAGATTTCAACGGTGAATGTTATTATGTCTTTTGTTTCCTGTGGTGTGGTCCACTCTAACTTTGGATATGGTTTAAAATTTGTTCTGGTGACCTAAAATGAGCTGATAAAACGGATGGACGGCATGGATAAGACAGATACATTACGGTAGGTCCCACAGAGTTTACTCAGTGTGCAATCCGCGTCCCTTCCAAGAGATAGAAAACTTAGTTGCCAAACGCTACTGAAAGAATGGAAAATCCTGGATTTGGATTCTCGACACGAAATCCAACCCCATTCTGCCAAACAGTCCATTCGCTTCTGATCTGATTCTCTCTCCTGTAAAATTCCCGATCATGGATCAGCAGCTCGAACAGGAGCAACACCATCCACTCTCATTCCCGGCTCTAAAACCCCTCTCCTTCTCTTCTCCTTCTTCGTCATCCTGATCGTCCGATCAAGATCCAATTCCCATCACTTCTCCAGAACCCTCCAAAACCAGCCATCTTTCGATGGATTCCATCAAAAAGCTCCACGCCCATCTCATCAGGACAGGACTCTACACAAACCCATCTTCCATGTCCGATGTCATTTCCTCCTACGCTCTCTCACCTCCCCATCTCAACAAAGCCATCCTCCTCTTCGCTCTTATTGAAAAACCCACCACCCCAATCTGGAATTCCATCATCCGGGGTCTCGTGCAGAACGGCCGTCGGAAGGAAGCGATCCTTTTCTACACCCGAATGCGCCAACAAAGCTGCCTGCCCAACCATCTCACCTTCCTCTTTCTTCTGAAGGGCTGCGCCCGCAAATCGGGATTGGAGATGGAAAGAAGATTCATTTGCAGATTCTGAAACTTGGGTTTGGATCGTATACATTTGTTTCCAATGCATTAATTCATATGTACGGAGCTTGTGGTGATTTGGGCTGCGCGCGGAGGGTGTTCGATGAGATGTCCAAAAGGGATTCGGTCTCTTGGAACTCTTTGATTTGTGGTTATAGCCAGAAAAATAAATTGAGGGAGGTTTTGTCTCTTTTTGAGGCAATGCAGTCGGAGAATGTGAAGCCTGATGAGGTGACAATGGTGAAGGTTGTCTTGGCTTGTATGCATTTGGGTGATTGGGAATTGGCGAATTCGATGGTTAAGTATATTGAGGAGAATCATTTGAAGATTGATGTTTACTTGGGTAACACTCTGATTGATCTTCATGGGCGGCGAGGGTCTGTTGAATTAGCTAGGAAGGTGTTTGATAAAATGCCTCGAAAAAACATTGTCTCTTGGAATGCCATGATCATGGGGTACGCAAAAGCGGGGGATTTAGTTTCTGCGCGGAAACTTTTTGATGAGATGCCAGAGAAGGATTTGATCTCTTGGACCTCTATCATTGCTGGGTACTCCCAGGCGAACCGTTTTGTTGAGGCATTGGAATTTTTCCGTGAAATGATGTTAGCTAATGTGGAACCCGATGAGATTACAATAGCTAGTGTGATCTCAGCTTGTTCCCATTTGGGGGCACTTGATGTAGGGAAAGGGATTCATGATCACATTCACAAGAGCAATATAAAAATGGATATTTATGTGGGGAATTCTCTGATAGACATGTATTGTAAGTGTGGATGTATTGAGAAGGCATTGGAAGTGTTTAGCGAGACGAAGGAGAAAGACGTTGTGTCATGGACCTCAATCATATCAGGAATGGCTGTGAATGGCTATGCTGAAGACGCACTAAAATTCTTCTCACAGATGTTGAGTGAGGGTGTTCGGCCAAACAGTGTGACCTTCATTGGGGTCTTGCTTGCTTGCAGCCATGGCGGGTTGGTCGATAAAGGATTTGAATATTTCAAAAGCATGACTGAAGATTATCAAATAGAACCACAGATGAAGCATTATGGTTGCATGGTAGACCTCCTTGGCCGCTCTGGCCATCTAGATAGGGCATATGACTTCATTACAGAATTGCCAGTAGCCCCAGATCCCATGATGTGGAGAATATTGCTGAGTTCTTGTTTGCTTCATGGAAATGTCAGTCTTGCTGAGATAATCGCCAAAAAGCTTATTGAATTGGATCCTGGTAATAGTGGAAACTATGTACTTCTATCAAAGACATATGCAGGTGCTGAGAGATGGGATGATGCGACAGAGGTGAGGGAGATGATGGAGGAGCGTGAAGTGCAGAAGGCACCTGGGTGCAGCTCCATCGAAGTAAATGGCACAGTACATGAACTCATGGATGCAGATAGGACTCATGTTGGCTAATCCATGAGGGGTTTCCATGCCATGCCCCTTTTTACAGATGTGAGGCTGAGCAAATGAAAGACCCACCCATTGTTTGGAAGTTAGTGCATCTATCTTTTCTTTCCTTTGACAATGTGCCACGAGCCAGATACCTCACTCCATAGAAACTCATGACTTTGCAATCATCAGGTGATGGCGGATCAAATGTGCTTGATTGCTTTGCTAGACCAAATAACATCATGGTGGATTGGAATGGTTTCGAGAAGCACCTGGACCTCAAGGAGGACTTCGTGCCAAGAACTGGTCCATCCTTGAAGATATATTGAAATGCCTCATGAGTTTATTATTGCATCTGTAACTGCCTTCATTTTTTTATGGCAAGCAGTTCAGTGAATTCGGTATGGGCCAGCCATTTTCTTTTGGCGGCCAGAAATAACTACTAATCCAGCCATTTTCTTTTGCTTCGCCTGGCTGGCCTCCAGAAATCGGATTCTCACCATCGATAATCTTATGACGAAGGTCTTACAGCTTCCCAACATCTGCCTCTGCTGTATGAACAGCGCTGAATCAGTCGATCACCTTCTTATTCATTGCCCGCTTGCTACTGAGATCCGCCAGGACTTTATATCCCGATTCAATGCTGTGGGATGTATTCCCTACTCTGCGTCCCCGCTCCTTGCTTACTGGCATGGGTTTAAGATGGGGAAAATGAAATCCAAGGTGTGGAAAATGGCAATCGTCGCCATCTGGTGGGCCATCTGGAAGGAGCGAAATGACAGATGCTTCAACAATCTTCACGCTTCCCCCCAGGCTGTACAATTGAAAGCAAAGAATCTGCTTATTGAATGGGCTTCGAATGTGCCTTCTCTTGTGGGCTTTGATTTCCTCTTCCTTGGGTTATAGTTTTGTTTTTCTTTTCGTTTTTCCCTTTTTCTTCTTTCTTTCCTGCTATCTCAGCAGGTTCTTTTGTTCCTCTTCTCTTTTCGTTCTCAATATATTTTTGTATCTTAAAAAAAAAAAAAAAAAAAATTTTAAAATGAAATAACTACTAATCCAGCCAAATGTTTGATTCCTGATTGTGAAGCTTCAACTAAGGTACTTTGTCACACAGCTGAATGAGATGCATTCAGGCAGTCAGTATCCGTGGATGGGAAATGAAAGAAGTTCATCGATTATGCTTTTCAGAAAACCTCCATTTCTGCGCCGAGATGTTACTGATTTTACCAGCTTGTATTTGTGTTGGTTTCCAGAGTTTGCCTGGGAAGTTCAACAATCTATGTTGAGTGAGCTCATTTTTGTAGTTTTCTGTGTAATACTGAGATTCAATTTCACGTTCCTATTATTATGGAATGCTTTTACCTGTTGTTACAAATGATTTGAATTTGCCTTAAAATAAGGCTTTCATAATCCTAGTTATTTCGTTGCATTGTTACCCTTGTCTTACTAGCAAATCAACTCCTCATATCTCTAACAGTTATTTATTTATTTATAGGTAACGAGAAAATTCATTAAAAAAGGAAAAAGGAGAACAAGAGGAGAAGGCGATAAAGAGCAAAGCTGCTGAGATAGCAGACAAGCTCTAAATCCCTAAAAAACAAAAATCAACGTCTTTTTAACCCCTTGACATTAGTTGCCCATTCCACTATAAGCCTCTTGGCTCTAGACCCAACAGCTGAAGGAGGGGAAGAGGTGTTATTAAAGCATCTCTTGTTCCTTTCAAGCCACACTGACCACCAAATGGCTAAAATAGCCATTTTCCAAATGGAAGATCTTTGCTTGCCGAGCCTGAAACCGTGCCAATAAGCCAGAAGGAGATGAGCTGATTGAGGTAGGCACCAGGAAATGCTGAATCTTTGACAGAAGTCGATCCATATTTGGGAGATGAAAGGGCAATGCACCAGAAGATGATCCACCGTTTCCGCGTTTTGCATGCAACACAAACAGATGTTCACAATCTGCATACCTCTCTTTCTAATGTTGTCTATTGTTAAGATACGATTACGGTCCACTAACCAACCGAAGCAAATAACTTTAGGAGGAGCCGGGGTTTTCCAAATGAAGGGGGAAGCACGAACTGGGGAGGATGGGGAGGGGGATAGGGAAGCGTAGAGGGATTTTACCGTGAAAGAACCTGACTGATGAATGTTCCGGATAAGTTTATCTCTAACAGGTTTTGCAGTGAAGAGATGGAAGTAAACTTGTTTTTAACTACTGGGTGGTATGGTATGTGCAATGCAAATGGACACACACACACAGAGAGATAGATATATAGATAGAGGTGTTCTCTATTGAAGGGCCAGCCAAATTCATTCCCTTTTAAAATTTGGTGAGTCAACTATAGACTCGGCCGAGTCATTGTGGTTTTGTGCCATCCCCACGGCCACGGGTCACAAACTCAAACTTGACATTTGAAGAAACCTGATTTGGCCATGTGATGACTGCGCAAACTCCAAACTACGCGCTGAGGTATTTCAAAGCATAGTTCTAAAACTTCGTGACTCGACCTAGAATTCTGACAAGTCAAACTCGACTCAATGGGATTTAGAGCCGAGTCACTAGGAAACTTACTCAGGAGTGTGACTTACTCTTCGCTCGATGAGACCCATTGAGTTGTCTCACTGAGTTGGTTGACTCGACGCAACTCGAAGCAACTTGAGCAGACAACTCAAAAAGCAAACATTTGTATCAGCAAATCACAAGCTGACTATTTATTCATTTTAACTATTTTATATAATTTAACATTACCATTCTATTATTTATTACTAAATAATTTGAAGTTAATTATTAAGTACAGAATTGAGTCGACTAAATACTCGGCAGTCTTTAACTCAACAGGAACCTGCAAGAATTGAATTTTGTGCTTAAGCCGACTGCTTAATGGCAGACAGGAAGTGTTCCAATATTGATGTCTGAGGTTATAGTCCGACTCAACACACACACAAACTTATAATACTCACGGAAATTTGGTTCTCACGAACTCATGAGAACCCTTTCAGGGCAAAAATTATGCTGTTGTGCAACTCAGGTAGGCCTTGGTGAAAATCAAGGCTGGAAATCCTTTCACTTTGGTATGGCTCACTTGATTTTTGGATGATGTTGATTTCTAGGCTTTAGGAGTTTTATGAAGTGACTCATCTAGTGTAGATTAGATTATAGGCACACATGATCCAAAAATCAATGGGGGTGGACAATAATCAGGTGCAATTAGAGGTGTACACCAGTTGAACCGAGTCGAACTTGGCACAACTCGACTTGGCTCGGCCACTAGCTGACCCCAGCTCGAACTTAGCTCGGTCTTCGAGCCTGATTGGCCAGTTCGGCTCGGTTCGGTCAACAGCTTAGGCCGGTTTGAGCTGAGATCGAGCCTGAGCAACATCAATATCAAAGTAACTGAGTCACCGAACGGGTTTGATCTGAGTTCAATTCGAGTTGGGGTCTTGGGTATCGATCCCTAGTGGGGGTGGCTAACATGGAGTGTGTGTACTGACATGGGTGTGTACTAACAAGCTAAACCGCCCCGCCCCCCCCCCCCCCCCCCCCCCCCCCGCCAAAATAAAAATAAAAATAAAAAAAAAAGAAGCTCGGGCAAAGCTTGAACTCGGTTCGAAATTTTTTCAAGCTCAAAAAATCAGCTCGACTCAGGCTCGAATTCATTCAGTTTCGAACTGAGTTGAATCGAGCTTTTTTGAGTCGAGTCAAGCGAGCTAACTCGGTTCGTGTACAGCCCTGATTTGAACCTTACCCAACCTGTTGGCTTTTTAGAAATATTGGAATATAAGACGTTTTCAAAAGTCCAGATTTTAAAATTCCCCCAATGAATATCAATGCACACCATGCTTCTCAAAACACAAAAAATGCACAAAATCAATAATATACCTTAATATAGAAAGGGTTTGACTTTACCACTGTCAACCGTCTAATGTTACAAGGGTGAGGAGGGTGATGGAAGTGAACTACATACCCCCAGTTAGGTGAAGAAGAAAAAGAAGTTGTCGAAGAGCAAAGACGAGTGAATTTTATTTTCTTTTCTTTTTTGGTACGGAGTCTTCCTGAGTTTTGTTTATGTTGTGGGCCTCATTGATCAATGCTTTTGAGTTTTGTTTATGTTGTCTGCCTCATTGACCAATGCTTACTCATGGGTCTCATTGTGCAATGCTTGCTCCTTGTTGCGGCCTCAGTTATGCCATATGCATTTTGCCGGAATCTAATGGAATTTTTATAATTTAGTCATTTGTTTATTTCTGTTTTGGTTGAGAATTGATCCTGTAGTTTCTTAGCTATGTGCTTTTGTCACATTAGTCACCAATATTTTTATCATGGATGTAGGGTTCGTTTAGCAGTACTAGCTCTTCAGCTGCGTTTGTTAATGTAGATTTTTAATCTTGTAAAATCCAGAAATTGTTTGACAACAGACCTTAAAAGAGGGGAGAGTAGTTATTACAGTTGGAGAGAACTAAAAATCCATGGATTTTACATACACCTTTTTCCCCCTTCTAATTTAAAAGGGGCTCCTTTGGGGATCTTCAGTCTTGTTTTTTGAGGGTTCTAAACATGATTTGGATTGAAAATCCTGGATTCTAATTCCTAACTGCCCAATATCCATGCTACCAAATGATCCTCTTTCTTGAAGGGGAAAAAAAAAAAGGAAAGGGAAAAACTCACTTGGGGCTTGTTTGGATTTATAAAAAGTAGGGGGGAAAGTAAATAGTGTTTTTTAGGAAAATTATTTCTAGAAAACTGGGAAAGGAAACAATGCTTCCCTTAACTAATTTTTCACATGGTTTTTCTAAAAAGTTTTGCACATTTTTCAGTTTGTTGTTTGGCAAAACAAACATTTTCTTATTTATTTATTCATTTTTTTGAAAGTTACAGTCACTTGTAGCATTCACAATATATATGAGGCACTTGAAGCTAAATTGTGGTAAACGATGTCTGTCACGTGTGATATGCTTGAAGTTGTATAGTTGCACATTGCGCGTGTGCGCGCACATGCACACATATGTAATCACATGTTTATGCATGGGATGCAAATTCCCATTAACCCATCATTGGAGAGGTTGCTCGTAACTCCGACATGACCCAATTAAAAGGCACCATGCGTCCATATTAGATCTTAGGCGGGTAGTGAAAAAGCACCATATGAAATGACAATATTATCATTTTCAATGTGAGGCCTGCATTTGACACATGCACTTGACTTTGTAATGATATTGTCCAAATACAACTATGAAGGAATCTGTCGAAAAGAATTTCAAGATTGGAAAATCACAGGCATTGAAATCAATAACACTCAAAGCGGTGCTCAAAAGGATCATCTAAATTCAACAGAAAACATTGAATTCCATATATGGTGAAGCCCATCTTGTATATGGTTTGGATCACCGAACACAACCCAAAATCTCATATTATCACATTGTGATTAGAGTTGTACACAAGCTGAACCAAGTCGAGCCTGGCCTAACTTGGCCGGGAGGCTACCCCAGCTGGAACTTAGTTCGGCTTACGCCACGAGCCTGACTGGCCAGCTTGGCTTGGTTAGCAGCTTGGGCTAGCTTGATTCGAGTTTGAGCCAAGCTTGAGCTCGATCTTTTGAGCCAAATTGGAGTTCGAGCCTACAAGCTGAGTTCGAGTTTAGATTTTAGAATTTTTAATATATAATATATATAATTTATTTAAATATATAAATATTTATATTAAGTGAACCCGATCCAAGTCAAATCTATTCGAACTGAGTCAAGTTTTGAGCCAAATTGAGTTGAGCTTGGTGTAGCTCAAATTCAGCTGGGTCCTTGCTCTTGCTCCGGTGGTAGACTCTCAGGAGTTCCAACACCGGGTCAAGGGTTTGAGTAGCCACAGGTGGTGAAATTCCACTAGCGTGACTGTGTGGGAGTGTGTGCGTGTGTTAAAAAAAATAAAATAAATTCAGCTCAAAATTTTTCCGAGCTCAAAAAATCAGCTCGACTTGGCTCAAACACAATTTCAAGTCGAGTCGAGTTGAGCTTCTCTGAGTCAAGTTGAGCGAGTTAACGGAGCTGATTCGATTTGCGTACAGCTCTAATTGTGATTCCTCTTTGGATGTATTCGTGCCAAAAAACTTTTATGAGAAATGCTTCAGCACTCACCCTTCCTTAAGTTACAGTGCTCCTGGTTGTATTAGGAAACTTTGACAGTCCAGTCCATTTTTAGACTATTTACTTGGTACATCATACGTTTCATGGGATGGGCATGAAAATATCACACCAATCTGGCAAACGTTGATCATTCGACCAATGACCTTTAATATCCGAGGTCTAAATCAGTCTACGAAAAAATAAGTCAAATCAACAATTCAATTCACTTTTTCTTAGGCAATTATAACCATTCCATCCCTGAATTAGAAAAAAAAAAAAAAAGGATAGATTGGATCATCTAATCAACTTGATTTTTATATCAAGTGGTCCTCACGACAGGCTAACCTATTGAATGGGTTGGATGTGGCTGGGGCATGAAAGGTGTTTTTTTTTTTTTTTTTTTCACACACGCACACACCCACACACTCACGCTGGTGGAATTTCACCAACTATGAATACTCGAACCCTTGACCGGGTGTTGAAACTCTGGAGAGTCTACCACCCGATCAAGAGTAAGGATCCTGGGGCATGAAAGGATCCTGGGGCATGAAAGGTTGGAGTTATGTATTGTAGTGGAATTGGTTCGACCCGCTCGTGTGTCAATCGTCAAAACACTCTGCCAGAGAATCCAAATCTCTCTCGTGTAATACATTAAAACCGCTCACTAGGTGGCCCCTGCATGTGTACATGTCTGCAATGAAATTGTCACACGTGTGACCGACTATCCAATATACATGTGCGCGTGTGTGCGTGTGTGAAGGTGGACGGGACCATCATAAGCTTTATTAATAATAAAAAGAAAAAAGAAAAAAGTACATAAGATAGAGGGGGAGGGGGGCATAGAACCTGACCTCCAAAACAGAGAACAAGTAAAATACAATCAACATCTGATAAACAGCTTATTTTTTTATTTTTTTATTTTTTTATTTTTTTTATTTTTAATTTTAAATACAGACCAAAAAGAAAATGAATAAAAAAAAGAAGAGGAATTACAGGGACAAACAATACATTTCCTATAAACAAAAGCAAAAGAAAATCCTATGCACCTTTTACTCAACAATTGATATATTGGGGATTTGAGCAAAATCTTGTCCATGTCTTCTCCTCCCATCTCCGTAGCGCATTCTTAAGAGTGGACAGCCTTCGATCTGCAGTTCTTGAAGCATGGTGAGCTGTTGCAACTCCTCATCTGGTAGAGACTCCAACTCCTTGCAGTACTTGATTTCCAGAGTCTTGAGGGCTTTGAATTGTCCCAACCAACCACAAGGGAGCGATTTCAGCTCATCACTCCACCAAATCCCCAAATGTTCAAGGTTGGGGAGGATGGGTAAGGTCCCTCCCGATGACAACATCCCTTCGTTATTACTTATTTGTAAAGTCAGCTTCTGGAGGAGCGGTGGAAGGTTGGTTGGCAACTCCTTCAAATTTGGGCACCATGTTACTTGTAATTGGAGGAGAGATGGCATAACCTCTCCAACTCCACCTCTCAATTCCCACTCCTCCCAATTTGGCAAGCCCCAGAAGATGAGGGTCTCCAACTTGGGGAATGAGACAACACATCCACTTCCGTCATTGTTATCAACCCCACTAAACTCAACACCCACCTTTCTTACCTCTCCTATGCCCATTATATCAAGGTATTTAAGGAACGGCAGTTTCCCAAAACCTGGCAATTGTTTACACTCCCAACAACAAGAGAGTGTCATCCTGACTAGATTGGAGAACACCGGATCCTCTATCCACTTGGGAAGCTTCGAACCTCTGTAATCACGTATCGCCAACTCTTTCAAGTTGGTGTGGGGCTGGAGAATTTCAAGCACGTCCTCCATTCTCTTCACCTGATCTTCATCCAACAGCTCATCATGTTCATCCTTGTACACGAAGGATAGAGTATGAAGGTGCTGCTTCTTATTCAGTTCTGCCTCTCTAGCTTCGTCCCTGCTCCTGTTTTTGTCCAAGCCGATAATCCAAAGATGTCCTTGAAGATGATTGAGGTGTCTCAGTTCTCCACATTCACATCCTTCGTTGCCACCCCCAACAATGAACTCTGTTACCGTCCGAAGGCTAGTTACTCTCCCTATACCCTGCGGTAAGTACTTCAGATTGTGACACCATTCAAATTCTAGATGTCTGAGGTTAATCATTTTCTTCATCCCTCCAGGCAGTTTTTTTAGCTTCTGACAATGATTGAGTCTCAATGTTTGTAAATTTAGGCAATTACACACCTCCTCTGGCAACTCTTCTACGCCTGTGCCAGACAAATTAAGAAATCTCAAGTGTTTCAAATGTCCCACCGTTGGAGACAATTTCTTAGTGCTGGTATAACTCAAGTCCAATGCCCTAAGGTATCTCCAATGATTCCAATCATGGAATGACATTCTTGGCACCATGGAGATTCTTGAGTCAAGGAACAACGTCCGCAGCTTGTGGGCCTTATACAAGGTGGCCAAAATGTAAGCCACTTCATCAGCTTCATCAACAGCTTCATCACTGGAAAAAAAATAATGGCGGACATTGTTGAAGTTTAATGAAGCTTGCCTTCCGATCTGCACCAGTGAACAGTCACTTCCTGCAACAGATTGTGCAAGATCATGAACTAAATCATGCATCTTGTAGTAGCATATGTTACCGTCATCATTGAGTTCTGCATCTTGGAGTAATGAGCGTCTTAGTAGATCATCAAAATACAGTCCACCAATTTCCTCCATGTCTTCACTTCCCTCCGAGCAGATGAAACCTTGAGCCTCCCATAATTTGACTATCGTATCCTTCTCTATCTTCCAATCTTTCGGGAAAATAGATAAATACGTGAAGCACTGCTTAAGAGCTGGAGGTAAATCATGGTAGCTTAGTAACAAAGCCGGTAAAATGCCTCCTAAAACATCACCTGACTTCCATACCTCGCTTCTCAAGACAAGCTCCCACTGGCTTCTCGTCTTTCTTGAGCACATGGCACTCCCCATTGTCTTTGCTGCAAGAGGCACCCCTCCACACCTGTTTACGATTTGCCTTCCACTCTCTTCCAAAACCGAACGCTCTTCTGCACTCCGATGCTCAAGCGCTCTACGACTGAACACTAACCAGCAATCATCATCAGATAAAACATCCAGTTTTTGCATGTGAGTACTTCCCATCCTCGATGCAACATCTTCCAAACGAGTGGTTACAATGATTTGACTCCCGGGTGCACCAGCTTGGAAGGGAAGTCTCAGCTTGTCCCACTTCTCACTATCATGCCTCCAAACGTCGTCAAGCACAAGCAAGAATCGCTTTGCTTGCAACATACCACGGAGGAGATGTTGCAAAGGGTCCAGGTCTAGATGATCACAATTAGACCCATCTGCAGATTTTATGATTGACTTTGTAATACGTTTGACATCAAAATCTTCAGAAACACATACCCACATCCTCGTGTCAAAATGCCCCTCGACTATTTTATCGTTGTAAATGAGTTGAGCAAGGGTGGTCTTGCCCAAGCCCCCCATTCCAACGATAGAAATGACGAAGGGCACTACCTCTCTACTACTCCCCCCCACCAACAAGTCTACGATTTCATTTTTTACATCTTCCCTCCCAACAATGGACGGTTCAGGTAGGGAGCTTGTCTCTCGGTTTCCTATCTCACCCCTCCTAACTTCACTATCCACTCTTTCCCTCTCTCCCCTATCTATCGTAATAAAATTAAATTGGTTCTTCTCTTTTTCAATAGAATCTAATCTACCCCTTACCTTCTTTATCCTACACCCAATATTGTGGCGTAACATGACATGATTGAAGAAAGTGACATAGGTGAGGAAGCAAGTAACAAGGAAGCTGAAACAGGAGCCATCACCTTCTTCTGGAGCTTGTGGTCTGAGAGCTTCTGTCCTCCACTCATCTAGTATGTCGTCCACATCGTAGGCCACATCTTTGACCTTCTCTAACCAGATCTTCACTAGTCTGTCATTCGCGCGGCTCCGAGACTCAGCATCTTCAAGCACAGCTTGAATCAAGGTGAAAGTTCTGGAAAGCTTTTCGATCTCACTGGTGACATCCACCAACAAAACCACCTCATCTTGGAGGACGGTCTTCAACTTCTCCCCCACGGTTGAAACGAGCGAATCAACCATATTTTCTTCTTATTTCTTTCTCCTTTTGGTATGTATGGATGGGAAGAGGGGAGGAATTTGATGTGTGAGAGAGCTCGGAAGGCTTAGCTTTCGTGAGTCAAGAAGAGAGAGGATAAGAGAAGCAAAGAAGGCTCTGTGAGAGAGAGAGAGAGAGAGAGAGAGAGAGAGAGAGAGATGCAAATGTAGAGAAGGATAGAAGAGGAGAAAGAATGCTGGGATCCAAATGGTGGAGATGGTTGAGAAGATGAGTATTGCAATGTCTAAGAAGCGTGGTTGCTTTATAACAATACCAAATAGTTTAGGTCATGGTCTACAGAACGCGGTTTGGTTAGTGTGGCAGCCATTAGACCGGTGGCTAGTGGTTGGTGCTATGTGGGCCCTATGATGTATGCGTTTTGTCGATGCCGTCCATCAATTTTTACATATTATTTTAGGTATTGATTTAAAAAATGAGGGGTTATAAATCTCAGGTGGATCAGTACTGTACAGAAAAACACTAGCGATTGAATGTCCACTATTAAAATCCTCCTAAGGCTCATTGTACTATTTATTTGACATCCAATCTTTTAATTAGGTGATACAAACCCGGATGAAAGGGAAAAAAAAACAATGATCAGCTTGATACAAAACTTTTATGGCCCCAAGAAGTTCTAAATGGTGGACGTTAAATCAACACTGTTTCCTTTGATGTGCTCCACCTAAGATGGGATATATCTCAATTTTGAAATCTTACAATAAAATGATCTATAAAAATAGATGGACGGCATGGACGAAACACATACATCATGGTGTGGCCTATAGAGCACCGATCATTGGCTAGTGGCGGGTGACTAGCAAATCCGCTCTCACGCTCTACACACGGTGTTGTCGAACCAGATATTCTTCCAAAAGCTGTTCATCTATGGAACGGCTAGGATAAGTTGACTATCTAAAATTTCTGTGGAGCAGATTAGCTGTTACACCTTGTGGGTATTATCTTTTCCCTGGGGCCTACGTTGAAGAATGTGTTGCATATATCCACGCCACCCATCCTTTCTTTAAGTTCATTTTAGCCCCGGATCCAAATCTTCGGACCACACCACTGTAAAAAGTAGTAAATGACAATTGAAAACTTTGTGTAGGCCAAAAAAGGTTTTGGGTCAATCCTATCTTTATATTTTCCCTTTACCCAGGCCTGGTTGACATTATTAATAAGTTGGATGACAAATAAATATTATGCATCTGTTTATGGTAGGCCAGGGAAGTTTTTAATGGCGAGTATTCAATAACCATTGTTTTCTGTTGTGGGCCCACCTTGATAAATGTACTGTATAGCCACATCGCCATCCATTTTTTTTTCTGAGTTAGTAACCTATCATTATTCTAGCTATAATTTATTAAAATAATGACTCCATAAAACCAAAAATTACAAAATATTAAAATAAAACTTCCATTTTTTTTTTCTGAGTTAGTAACCTGTCATTATGCTAGCTGTAATGTATTAAAATAATGACTCCATTGTACATAAAAATACAAATATATTAAAATAAAACCTTCATTTTATATATATATATATATATATATATATATATATATATATATATATATATATATATAACATTTCATACATTTGAAAATCAAATCAAGGAAATAGAGAAATATTCTCTTCTTTATATGACTCAACAGACCCATCGGTGTGGAGTAGCCAACCATGGCCCCCACATGTTAGAACCATCTATCGCACCCCTTGGACAGTTCAATCCATCAGCCGGGCTTCCAGTTAGCTCCTAAAAGGCATGTAACATGTTGCCAAGAAAAATTCACACTCATCAGACAACTCCAGGCATACATATCCAATCAATAACTTAAAAAATGGGTGGTCAAGATTGTTCACATATATAAGCTAAATCAACAATCTAAGCCATTCATTTGTTAGCGACCACCATTGACTGCTTATTGTTTTAAATAGCTACTTTTATCAGGCAATCTATCTATTCCATCCACCGCATTAAAAAACAAACGGTGTAATAGAAGGAAAACTTATAGAATGATTCAACCATCCGATTGGTGTTAATTTAAATTGTAGCTCTTAAAAACTATGTTCCAGATCTAGTGAAGAGTTTAGATTGTTCCATTGAAATCTTCAAATATCTCATGTGAAGAGGGACGTACATGAAGGGGTCTGTGGGGCCTGTCTTAATGTATGTGTTTCATCCACACAGTCTATCCAATTTTGTTGGATCATTTTAAGGTTAGAGCCCAAAAATATAGAATAATCCAAGCTCTAGTCTACCACACAGTGGGGATTGAACAACTACCATTGAAAATATCTTGGGAGCCACAAAAATTTTGATCGGGCTGATATTTGTGTGTTCCCTTCATTGACCTCCATGTGACCTTGTGAACAAGCCTGGGAAGGTTTCAATGGGGGAGCATCATTTTCAACACTGCTTCTAGTGGTGTGGCCACTTGGATCTGATTCATCTGGATGCTTAAAACCTAGAACCTTGGATCTGATTCATCTTGACGCTTAAAACACCTAAAATGATCCAAAAAAATAAATGGACGGCATGGATAAAACACATCAATCACACAAATTATAATACGGTAGATTGGTATCCAATGCAAGGTACACGACAGCAGATTAGGTGCGCCTCTGCGTCACCAAGGATGGTGCGGCCATTATCTGGGGCACCCGGATGCATGTATCTTATATCTGTGCCGTTCAACCATTTTATCAGATCATTTTAAAGCATTAACTAGAAAATGAAATAGATCCAAATCTCAAGTGGACCATCTCATTGGAAACAATGGTGATTGACCGTTTAAAACTTCTTGTGGCCCATAAAGGCCTTGGATCAAGCTTATATTTCCTTTTTCCCTTCATCAAGCTGATAAATCCAATCAAACAATCTGTGCTATCCATTATTAGAGACCATCATCAATGGCTTACTCTTCTAAAGCAATCCTTTTATCCGGCCATCCTATCCATTCCATCCACCGTTTAAAAAAACAGATGGATATGTAAGAGAAGGAAAACTTATGAAATACTGTAACCATATGCAGGTTCTGTAGCCCTTAAAAGCTATATTCCAGATCTACTGAACGGTTCAGATTAATCAATTATCTAAATATCTCAATTCCCGAGAATCCTAATCCACCTCCGTGGGAAACGGATTTGGCTACTCCCCTCGGCTAGTGGTAGTATTTCTTTTATCTATGCCGTTCATCATTTTTACGGATCATTTGAGGGCTTAAAACCAAAAATGAGAGGGATATAAATCCCAGGTGGACCACACCACAGGAAAACAATAGCGATTGGATATCCACCATTAAAATCCTCCTAAGGCTCATTGTACTCTTTATTTGACATCCAATTTGTTGATTAGGTCATATAGTACTAGATGAAGGGTAAAGATCAGCTTGATTCAAAGCTTTTATGGCCACATAAAGCTTTTAATGTTCAATGTTCAATCAACACTGTTTCCTATAATGTGGTCCACTTGAGACTGTATATACCTCATTTTTGAATCATTTCATAAAATGATCTAGAAAAATAGATGGACTGCATGGATGAAAACACATACATCATGGTGGGGCCCACAGAGCACCTACCATTTGCCATTGGCTAGGGGCCAGGGAGTAGCCAATCCGTTTCCACCGCGGTGGGTGGGACCCTGACTGTGGGTCCATTGTGATGATGACATCCACGTACTGTTCATACGTATTCAAACTTCATTTTAAGCTATGATATCCAAAAAGAAACAATTCCAAATCCCAAATAGACTGTAGTACAAGAAACAATGGAGATTGACCATTAAAAACTTCTTGTGAGCCACGAAAGCTTGGATCATGATAATATTTATGTGACCTCTTCATTTAGGTGTTTATGACCTATGAAAAGGTTGGATGGCTAATAAATACTTTGTGGAATCCATGAAGTTTTTGTAATAGTGGGGATTCAATCACAACTGTTTCCTGTGGTGTGGTCACACATAAGATTTGAGTCAGCTTTATTTTGATATCATGAACTAAAATAAGCTTTAAAAAACGGTTGGACAGTTGGATTTTAAGTTTAATACATCAAATTGGTCCCCACAGTAAGATTACCACCCACCTAATCCACTCCGAAAATACCTAACCGAAGGATTGCATCCAGCATCCGTGGCAGACGCACCGTGGGACCGTGATGTATTTGTTTCCCCACACCACGACAATGACGACCAATGATGTAGGTCCTACCATGAATTTTATTTTCCGTCCAACCTATTCATACATTCTTATAGATTTGGGCGAAGGGAAAAAATAAACCTAAGCTTGGTATAAACTGTTGCTGCTCTTAATTTTTTTTTGTTAATGGTAGCCGTTCAATCCCTACTGTGTGGTTCACTTGAGACTCAGATCAGTCTCATTTTGGCTCATAGTATAAAATGATTTGAAAAAATAAGTGGACAGTATGGATAAACACATTCATCAAGGTGGGCCCTACAGAGCCTCTAACTTAATCCAAATCCTAGAAGGGTATAATCCAATTTCCAGAAGGGGTACCCACGGTGGTGAAATCCCACGGTGTGCGTGTGGTGGGGTGTGTGTGCGTGTGGCGTGAGTGTGTGGGGTGTGTGTGTTAAAATAAAAAATAAAAAAAATCCAAATTCTAGAAGGGGTATCTCAGGCGGCTATTCTTTTCTGGATAGATCAGACACGAGGAAGACTCGAAATCAACTTGATGCATTCACACTAGTAGGCCCACCGTGGATGTGGTCGGTCAAGATAGATTATATTTGATAAATGATGAGGTTGGCCCACCAAAGACAGAAAACAGACGTTTGAAATTAAGATGAATAGCCGGTCCACTAAATTGTTCTTTATTGAGAGGAATTTGCACGGACATAGCAAGTTTCTTTGTTGAAAGCTACATGGAGCCCACATAGATTCTTGTGCTGAATCCGCTCCGTCAGTTAGTTTCTAAACATCTTAATAAGACATGAATCCAAGAATCAGGCAGATCCGTAAGTTGGGTGTGGTACAAAACACGAAAGAGTGAGAACTGAAACTTCACCAATGAAATCTTCTTGGAGCTGACCATGATGTTCATATGCCATCTAAACCGTTTATAGAGCCAAGCTTTTCCGAGTCGAGTGAACTGACTGAGCTAACTCGACTGGTGTACAGCTCTTATATCATTATGGCTAAATAGTGTGGTTGCATTTTAACAATATGAAATAGTTTAGGTCATGGTCTACCCACAGCATTGTGGAACCAAATATTCTTCCAAAAGTTTGGACCGTTCATCTATGGAACGGCTGGGATAAGTTGACTATATAAATTTTATACCGAGCAGATTAGCTGTTACACCTCGTGGTTGTTACCCTTTCCATGCGGGGCTTACTTGGACGAATGTGTTGCATATATCCACGCTACCCATCCGTTTTTCGAGTTCATGTTACCCCTTTATATGAATATTTTAGCAGATCCAAATCTTCAGTGGACCACACCAATGGAAAAAGTGGTGAATGGCTATTAAACATTTTTTGTAGGCCCAATTTTTTATTTTTATTTTGGGATCAATCTGATCTTTATATTTTTCCTTCATCTAGGTCTTATTGACCTCATCAACATGTTGGATGGAAATAAACATTATGTATCTGTTTATGGTGGGCCCAACTTTTTTTTTAATGGTGAGTATTCAATAACTATTGTTTCCTGTGGTGTGGTCCACCTGAGATTTCGATATGCTTATTTTTTGAAACCATATCCTAGAATGGAAAGAAAAACTGGATGAACGGGGTGGATATATAATAAATATCAAGGTGGGCCCTATGTAAGGGTAACACCATAACCCTAATCCCCTCGCGGAATTGCTGTATCGAAATGTACATATATTAAAATAAAACTTCCAACTTCCACTGTATATAATAATACTCTATCATACATTTGAAAATCAACTCATGGAGATAGAGAAATCTTCTCTCCTCTCCTCCGTCTTCTTCTCTCTTCCTTTTAGCTATATGACTCAAAGGACCCATGGCTGTATTAGCCGACCATGGCCCCCACATGCTCAGTGTTCAGATTGATGATTGGAATTTTAAAACAGTAGCTCTTAAAAACTATGTTCCAGATCTAATGAAGGGTTCAGATTAATCGATTGGAATCTTCAAATATCTCAATTCTAACAATCATGAACGTAATAAAGTACACTCCCATGCCAGAGCCAAGCGACCAGTAAAGGTTATGGATGAGTTTGGTTAGCGACGCTGCTACTAGACGGGTGGCTAGTGATCGGCGTTCTGTGGACCCATCATGATGGATGTGTTTCATCTATGCCGTCTATTCATTTTTCTAAATCATTTTAGGGCTTGATCCAAAAAATTAGGTAGATCTAAATCTTAAGTGAACCACATCATAGGAAAACAGCAGTGATTGAATGTCTACCAAATTAAAAATCTCTTAGGGCCCACTTTAATGTCTATTTGACACCATCATGTTAATTTAGTCATAGAGACCTAGATCAAGGGAAAGTACAAATATCAGTTTCATCCAAAGCTTTCATGGCCCCAGGAAGTTTTTAATGGTTGGCGTTCAATCAACGTTGTTTCCTTTGCTGTGGTCCACTTGATATTTGGATCAAACTAATGAACAGTGCGGATGAAATACATTATCATGGCAGGCCCACAAAGCACCGACTACTAGCCAATCTGTGTCGTAAATGGACAATTATAAAATGTAATGGGTCCCACCGAAGGAGAAAGATGCCTATATCATGTGAAGAGTGGATGTCCAGGCAAGGGTTTTGTGGGACCCGCCGAAACCTAGCCTAACCTGATTGGAAGCGGATTAGCTGGTGTACCTCCCACCAGCTATATAGGTGTTGTAGGTACGGTGTTGTAGGTACGTGTCGTGCAAAGACGAGCAATGACGCTCGGTGTTGTAGGTACGTGTCGTGCAAAGACGAGCAATGACGCTCCTTGACCTCCGAGTAGTACGAACGGTTCAAAAGAGATCGAAGTTACATGGGCTCTGTATTTATTATATCTACACCACTCATCTATTTTTAGAGATCATTTTAGAACATTATCCAAAAAATGAATCATATCCAAAGTTCATCTGACCTCACCATAAATAGCAGCGGATATAATGATTTTCAACCCGTTAAAAATCTGTAGGGCCGACCATAATGTCTATTTTACATTCAATCTGTTCATATGTCAAAATACCTGAAGAAGAGGAAAGAAAAAATTTCATATTGATCCAAAACTTCTGTGACCCTAAAAGGGTTTTAATGGTAGACGTTCAATCCCCTACTAGTTTTTGCAGTGTGGTCCACTTGATAGTAAGATTTGTCTTATTTCTCGCTCAAATCTTAAGATGAGCTCGCAGAATGGATGGACGGTTTAGATATAACACATACCTCATGATCAGACCCACAGAACTTGCTGATGCCAATACAACAGCTATATTGCTGGTGTGAGGTATACTAGACACTAGCCAATCTGCTTCCAACCTGATTCGGATGTGCTCAAACCATAACTCGACGGTAACTCGACCTGAGGATCTTGACAAACAGACCCAGCCTAACTCGAACTCGGGCTGTTTCACCGAGGTGCGGGTCACTCTGAAAACAAGTCGCAGCCCTTATTAGGGTTGTCCAGTTAAGGAGCTGTTGCTTCCACAGTCTATCTACTGTGGGGCTTATAATAGAAATTACATTTTAAATCACCAACGAATATCTTGAGTTAGAGGATCATACGGGTCTCCTAGTAATGAATTACTAATGAATACCATGTGCTCACCACTTTCTGCAGCAGCATTTGCACATTTGGAGGGTTTTTCTCACCTTGGTTTTTGCATATTGAATTGTTCACCATTAATATGGGGTCATAGTGCCCCTGTATCAGGCCACTACAGTTTGTATTGTTCATGGACGACACTGGTATGTCCGAAGATTACATACTGGCATCCAACAGTATGTCAAACTGGCATCCAACAGTATGTCAAACATTGGTTTTGACAAATACTGCACTCCCTTTTGGCATAAAGATAAGTAACACCCTCCCTCATGTATTTTCCCCAATAATCCCTCCTGCTTTCCATTTCAAGTATAGGTTGTCAGTAAAATGTGACTGAAAAATGTCATAGCTGTTACAATTGACTGTACAACAAGGAAACAGACATTTTTATCCTCAAGTTGGGAGAGGGTAGGGTTAGGCCTTGTGGTTGGGAGGAAAGAGAAGAGATTTTAGGGGTGGGGTTAGGGTTTTTGTTGATTTGGGAGGGGTAATATTGTCATTTAAAAAAAATAAAACAGCAACATGTATTTTGGCCACATTTGGAAAAATGCTTGAGGGTGGGTGCTATTTATCTTTGGGCTGAAATAGAGGGTGCTATATGTCAAAACGTTAATAAATTTAAATTTTAAAATAAAACACAAGACAGAAGTCAGGGTTCTCTTTTTAAATTTATGTGGACATATGATCTGATGCAGATTTATGAAAAGCACGTATGTCGTTGTTTGATTTGTTCTATATTTGTTATGAATGCTTGCAGATGGAGAAAAGACCCAAATGGATACAAATCACGAACCCACACAAGTTTCAGTAAAGAAAAGTAAGAAAAAGAAAGCCAAAAGTGAGGATGTGGATGGTGTTCCAATGGCAGAGGATAAACTAGCTTAGACTGTGGATGGAGATGCTCTTGATCAGCGTGAAACCGAGAAGAAGAAGAAAAAGAAAGAGAAGCGCAAGTCAGTGGATGAGCCAGTTCCCAAAATTTTCCAATGGCATGAATGGCTTGGATTATGAACAGAATGGGACTGCTAAAAAGAAGAAAAAGATAAGGGTGAGGAGGGTGATGGAAGTGAACTACATACGCCCAGTTAGGTGAAGAAGAAAAGAAGTTGTCCAAGAGCAAAGATGAGTGAATTTTATTTTCTTTTCTTTTTTGTTACGAGTCTTCTTGGTTTTTGTTATGTTGTGGGCCTCATTGACCAATGCTTACTCATGGTCTCATTGTGCAATGCTTGCTCCTTGTTGTGGCCTCAGTTATGCCATATGCATTTGCCGGAATCTAATGGAATTTTTATAATTTAGTCAATTGTTTATTTTCTGTTTTGGTTGAGAATTGATCCTGTAGTTTCTTAGCTATGTGCTTTTGTCACATTAGTCACCAATCTTTTTTCATGGATGTAGGGTCGTTAGCAGTACTAGCAATCTTCAGCTGCGTTTGCTAATGTAGATTTTTAATATTGTAAAATCCATAAATTGTTTGACAACAGACCTTAAAAGAGGGGAGAGTAGTTATTACAGTTGGAGAGAACTAAAAATCCATGGATTTTACATACCTTTTTTTCCCTTTCTAATTTAAAAGGGGCTCCTTTGGGGATCTTCAGTCTTGTTTTTTGAGGGTTCTAAACATGAGTTGGATTGAAAATCCTGGATTCTAATTCCTAACTGCCCAATATCCATGCTACCAAATGATCCTCTTTCTTGAAGGGAAAAAAAAAAGGAAAGGGAAAAACTCACTTGGGCTTGTTTGGATTTATAAAAAGCAGGGGAAAGTAAATAGTGTTTTTTTTAGGAAACTTATTTCTAGGAAACTGGGAAAGGAAACAATGCTTCCCTTAACTAATTTTTCCATGGTTTTTCTAAAAAGTTTGGACATTTTTCAGTTTGTTGTTTGGCAAAACAAACATTTTCTTATTTTATTTATTCATTTTTTTGAAAGTTATAGTCACTTGTAGCATTCACAATATATATGAGGCACTTGAAGCTAAATTGTGGCATACGTGTCTGTCACGTGTGATATGCTTGAAGTTGTATAGTGGCACATTGCGCCTGCGCGCGCACACGCACACATATGTAATCACATGTTTATGCATGGGATGTAAATTCCCGTTAACCCATCATTAGAGAGGTTGCTCGTAACTCCTACATGACCCAATTAAAAGGCACCATGCGTCCATATTAGATCTTAGGCAGGTAGTAAAAAAGCACCATATGAAATGACAATATTATCATTTTCAATGTGAGGCCTGCATTTGACACATGCACTTGACTTTGTAATGATATTGTCCAAATACAACGATGAAGGAATCTGCCGAAAAGAATTTCAAGATTGGAAAATCACAGGCATTGAAATCAATAACACTCAAAGCGGTGCTCAAAAGGATCATCTAAATTCAACAGAAACATTGAATTCCAATATGGTGAAGCCATCTTGTATATGGTTTAGATCACCGAACACAACCCAAAATCTCATATTATCACATTGTGATTAGAGTTGCACACAAGCTGAACCAAGTTGAGCATGGCCTAGCTTGGCTCAGCTTAGTCAGGAGGCTACCCTAGCTCGAACATAGTTCGGCTTAGTCCTCGAGCCTGATTGGCCAGCTTGGCTTGGTTAGCAGCTCGGGCTAGCTTGTTCTGAGTTTGAGCCAAGCTTGAGCTCGATCTTTTGAGCCAAATTGGAGTTCGAGCCTACAAGCTGAGTTCGAGTTTATATTTTAGAATTTTTAATATATAATATATATAATTTATTTAAATATATAAATATTTATATTAAGTGAATCTGATCCGAGTCGAATCTATTCGAACTGAGTCAAGTTTTGAGACAAATTGAATTGAGCTTGGTGTAGCTCAAATTCAGCTAGGTCCTTGCTTTGCTCCGATGGTAGACTCTCAGAGTTCCAACACCGGGTCAAGGGTTTGAGTAGCCATAGGTAGAGGTGGGCAAAATGGACCCGATCCGACCCGATTCAAATAGAACCGATGGCCTGGATCGGTCAGGTTCGAGTAGGATTAGTCAGATCCGAACGCTAATCGGATTGGATACGGGTACGTAGCAAAACCGCCGGAACTGAACCGAACAGAAATCCGATCCGTTTGGATCCGATCTGATTCGATCCAAGCCGTACCGGTGTAGTAACTAGTAAAAAAAAAAAACCCACCCAACCCATCTCTCTCTCTCTCACACACACACACACACACACACACAAAGATTCATCAGCATTTCCTCGATATTTCAAGACCCAAGTCAGGTACAAAACCCAACTTCAAATTCTCATCAAAGGCACGAATTTCTATAAAAGCTCTCTCAGGATCCTCTCTCCCAAGCTGCTGTAAACACCACAGCGCTTCAAAATTTGATTTTTTCAGCTCTAAGAAAAGAACTTGGAAGATGGATAGATAGGTACCGACAACACCCAGGTCCATAACTCAAATGGCAGACTGAGTAGAGATACCTTGTTTCAACACTTTGAGTCTTGGTATCTATCCCTAGAAGGGGTGGCTGACATGGAGTCTGTGCACTGACATGGGTGCATACTCACAAGCTAACCTAAAAATAAATAAATAAATAAATAAATAAATAAAGAAGGAGAAGAGAAGACATTCCCATATTAGTCTTTGAAAGTGTAAATCCCAAAATGCTTTCTTAGAGTGCTCTGTGGACCCCACCATGATGTATGTATTTCATCTATTCCGTTCATCCATTTTATAGATCATTTTAGGGCTTTATGTAAAAAAATGATAGGAATATAAATCTCTGGTGGACCACACCATAGAAAAACAGTAATGATCGGATATCCACCATTATAATCCTCCTAAGGCCCACTGTACTGTTTATTTGACATCTAATCTGTTGATTAGGTCATAAGAACCCAGATGAAGGGAAAACAATAAATATCAGTTTGATCAAAAACTTTTATAGCCTCCAAAATGTTTTTAATAGTCAACGTTCATTTAACACTGTTGCCTATAATGTGGTCCACTTGATATTTTGATATAACTCATTTTTTTTTTTTCTAATAACATAAAATGATCTATAAAAATAGATGGAGGGCATGGATGAAACACATACATCATGGTGGGGTCCACAGAGTACCGACGACGGGTGGCAAAGGAGTAGCTAGTCCGTTTCCACTTTCCAGTATGACATTACAGCTGTACTGGCGCAAGGCGCTCCTCTAGCTCCGAGTTGTACGTACGGTTCAAAGGAGATCAAAGTTATATGGGCCCCACAGTGATGTATTTATTATATCTA
>JAJHSJ010000009.1:71452317-71597378 GCA_021015155.1 Magnolia officinalis | reverse complement strand
GGTGAAGTTTCAGTTCTCACTCTTTCGTGTTTTGTACCACACCCAACTTATGGATCTGCTTGATTCTTGGATTCATGTCTTATTAAGATGTTTAGAAACTAACTGACGGAGCGGATTCAGCACGAGAATCTATGTGGGCTCCATGTAGCTTTCAACGAAAGAAACTTCCTATGTCCGTGCAAATTCCTCTTAATACAGAACAATTTAGTGAAACGTCTGTTTTCTGTCTTTAGTGGGCCAACCTCATCATTTATCAAATATAATCTATCTTGCCCGACCACATCCACGGTGGGCCTACTAGTGTGAATGCATCAAGTTGATTTCGAGTCTTCCTCGTGTTGATCTATACAGAAAAGAATAGCCGCCTGAGATACCCCTTCTAGAATTTGGATTTTTTTTTATTTTTTATTTTAACACACACACCCCCACACACTCACGCCACACGCACACACACCCCACACACACGCACACCGTGGGATTTCACCACCGTGGGTACCCCTTCTGGAAATTGGATTATACCCCTTCTAGGATTTGGATTAAGTTAGAGGCTCTGTAGGGCCCACCTTGTTGAATGTGTTTTATCCATACTGTCCACTTATTTTTTCAAATCATTTTATACTATGAGCCCAAAATTGAGACTGATCTGAGTCTCAAGTGAACCACACAGTAGGGATTGAACGGCTCCCATTAACAAAAAAAATTCAAGAGCAGCAGCAGTTTATAACAAGCTTAGGTTTATTTTTTACCTTCGTCCAAATCTATAAGATTGTATGAATACGTTGGACGGAAAATAAAATTCATGGTGGGACCTACATCATTGGTCGTCATTGTCGTGGCGTGGGAAAAACAAATACATCACGGTCCCACGGTGCGTCTGCCACAGGATGCTGGATGCAATCCTTCGGTTAGGTATTTTCGGAGCGGATTAGGTGGGTGGTAATCCTACTGTGGGGACCAATTTGATGTATTAAACTTAAAATCCATAATGTCCAACCATTTTTAAAGCTTATTTTAGTTCACGATATCAAAAATAAAGCTGACTCAAATCTTATGTAGACCACACCACGGGAAACAGTTGTGATTGAATCCCCACTATTACAAACTTCATGGATTCCACCAAAGTATTTATTAGCCATCCAACCTTTTCATAAGGTCATAAACACCTAAATGAAGAGGTCACATAAATATTATCGTGATCCAAAGCTTTCGTGGCCCACAAGAAGTTTTTAATGGTCAATCTCCATTGTTTCTTGTACTATAGTCCATTTGGGATTTGGAATTGTTTCTTTTTTGGATCATAGCTTAAAATGAAGTTAGAATACGTATGAACGGTACGTGGATGTCATCATCACAATGGACCCACAGTCAGGGTCCCACCCACCGCGGTGGAAACAGATTGGCTACTCCCTGGCCCCTAGCCAATGGCAAATGGTAGGTTCTTTGTAGGCCTCACCATGATGTATGTGTTTCATCCATGCAGTCCATCTATTTTTCTAGATCATTTTATGAAATGATCCAAAAAATGAGGCATATCACAATCTCAAGTGGACCACATTATAGGAAACCGTGTTGATTGAACATCGAACATTAAAAGCCTTATGTGGCCATAAAAGCTTTGGATCAAGCTGATCTTTATTTTTTCCCTTCATCCAGGTCTATATGACCTAATCAACAAATTGGATGTCAAATAAAGAGTACAATGAGCCTTAGGAGGATTTTAATGGTGGATATCCAATCACTATTGTTTTCCTGTGGTGTGGTCCACCTGAGATTTATATCCCTCTCGTTATTTGTTTTAAGCCCTCAAATGATCGTAAAAATGATGAACGGCATAGATAAAAGACATACTCCATAGTGGAGCCCACACGGAACACCTACCACTAGCCGAGGGGAGTAGCCAATCCGTTTCCCACGGAGGTGGATTAGGATTCTCTCCTAGTCCGCTCCGGGCATTAAGGTTTTTTTTTTCTTTTTTTCCTTCGGTGGTCCCAATATATTTTATAACCTTTTCCACCCCCTATCGCACGGTAGCATACCTTGTTCTATTCATGATTGTCGGAATTGAAATATTTAGATAATTGATTAATCTGAACCGTTCAGTAGATCTAGAATATAGCTTTTAAGGGCTACAGTCACTGAGCAGATGGTTACAGTATTTCATAAGTTTCCTCCTCTCTTACATATCCATCTGTTTTTTAAACGGAGGATGGAATGGATAGGATGGCCGGATAAAAGGATTGCTTTAGAAGAGTAAGCCATTGATGATGGTCTCTAATAAATGGATAGCACAGATTGTTGATTGGATTTATCAGTTGATGAAGGGAAAAAGGAAATATAAGCTTGATCCAAGGCCTTTATGGGCCACAAGAAGTTTTAAACGGTCAATCACCATTGTTTCCAATGAGATGGTCCACTTGAGATTTGGATCTATTTCATTTTCTAGCTAATGCTTAAAATGATCTGATAAAATGGTGAACGGCACAGATATAAGATACATGCATCCGGATGCCCCAGATAATGGCCGCACCATCCTTGGTGACGCAGAGGCGCACCTAATCTGCTGTCGTGTACCTTGCATTGGATAGCATATTAGAATTTGTGTGATTGATGTGTTTTATCCATGCCGTCCATTTATTTTTTCGGATCATTTTAGGTTTTAAGCGTCAAGATGAATCAAATCCAAGTGGCCACACCACTAGAAGCAGTGTTGAAAATGACGCCCCACCATTGAAACCTTCCCAGGCTTGTTCACCAGGTCACATGGAGGTGATGAAGGGAAAACACAAATATCAGCCCGATCAAAATTTTTGTGGCTCCCAAGATATTTTCAATAGTAGTCCTTCAATCCCAATGTGTGGTAGACTAGAGCTTGGATTATTTCTATATTTTGGGTTCTAACCTTAAAAGGATCCGATAAAATGGATAGCCAGTGTGGATGAAACACATACATTAAGATGGGCCTACAGACCCCCTTCATGTACGTCCCTCTTCACATGAGATATTTGAAGATTTCAATCGGACAATTTGAACCCTTCACTAGATCTGGAACATAGTTTTTAAGAGCTACAATTTAAATTAACACTGAGCGGATGGTTGAATCATTCTATAAGTTTTCCTTCAATTAAGTTGTTTGTTTTTTAATGCTGTGGATGGAATGGATTGGATTGCCTGATAAAAGTAGTTATTTAAAAAAAATAAGCAATTGATGGTGGTCTCTAACAAATGAATGGCTTAGATTGTTGATTTAACTTATTTATGTGTGAACAATCTTGACCACCCATTCTATAAGTTATTGATTGCATATGCCTGGAGTTGTCTGATGAGTGTGAATTTTTCTTGGCAACATATAACTGCCTTTTAGGAGCTAACTGGAAGACGGGCTGATCGATTGAACTGTCCAAGTGGTGCGATAGATGGTTCTAACATGTGGGGGCCATGGTTGGCTACTCCACACAGATGGGTCTGTTGAGTCATATAAAGAAAGAGAATATTTCTCTATTTCCTTGAGTTGATTTTCAAATATATGAAATGTTTATATATATAATATATATATATATATATAATTATATATATATATATATATATATATATATATATAAAATGAAAGTTTTATTTTAATATATTTGTATTTTTATGTACAATGGAGTCATTATTTTAATATATTACAGCTAGCATAATGACAGGTTACTAACTCAGAAAAAAAAAATGGAAGTTTTATTTTAATATATTTGTAATTTTTGGTTTAATGGAGTCATTATTTTAATAAATTATAGCTAGAATAATGACAGGTTACTAACTCAGAAAAAAAATGGATGGCGATGTGGATATACAGTACATTTATCAAGGGCCCCACACAGTAATGGTAATACCTATTATGCCGGTGGATTAGGTGTTATGGTGTTACCCTTACCATGGGGCCACCTTGATAATTCATTGTATATCCAAGCCATCCATTAGGTTTTCCTTTCTAATCTAGGACATGGTTTGAAACAACAAGTATATCCAAATCTCAGGTGGACCCACACCACAGAAAACAACTATAGTTATTGAATACTCACCATTATTAAAAACTTCCCTGGCCTACCATAAACAGATGCATAATATTATTTGTCATCCAACCTATTAATTAATAATGTCAACCAGAACTGGGTGAAGGGAAAATATAAAGATAGGATTGATACAAAACTTTTTTGGCCTACACAAAGTTTTCAATGGTCATTTACTACTTTTTACAGTGGTGTGGTCCGAAGATTTAGATCCAGGGCTAAAATGAACTTGAAGAAAGGATGGGTGGCGTGGATATATGCAACACATTCTTCAACGTAGGCCCCAGGGAAAAGATAATACCCACAAGGTGTAACAGCTAATCTGCTACAGAAATTTTAGATAGTCAACTTATCCCAGCCGTTCCATAGATGAACGCCCTAGGTTTTGGAAGAAAATCTTGTTCGACAATACCGTGGGTAGAGAGTGAGAGCGGATTGGCTAGTCACCCCGCCACTAGCCAATGGTTGGTGTTCTATAGGCCACACCATGATGTATGTGTTTCATCCATGCCGTCTATCTATTTTTATAGATCATTTTATTATAAGATTTCAAAATTGAGATATATCCCAATATTAGGTGGAGCACATCAAAGGAAACAGTGTTGATTTAATGTCCACCATTAAGAACTTCTTCGGGCCATAAAAGTTTTTTATCAAGCTGATCATTGTTTTTTTTTTTTCTCTTCGTATTGGTCTGTATCACCTAATCAAAAGATTGGATGTCAAATAAATAGTACAATGAGCCTTAGGAGGATTTTAATGGTGGACATTCAATCACTAGTGTTTTTCTGTACAGTGATCCACCTGAGATTTATAACCCCTCATTTTTTAAATCAATACCTAAAATAATATATGTAAAAATGGATGGACGGCATCGACAAAACGCATACATCATAGTAGGGCCCACATTTGCATCCCACTCTCTCTCTCTCTCTCTCTCTCTCTCTCTCTCTCTCTCTCTCTCTCTCTCTCTCTCTCTCTCTCTCTCTCTCAGAGCATTCTTTGTTTCTCTTATACTCTCTCTTCTTGACTCACGAAAGTCCTTACCATTGGATATTTCTAATTAAGCCTTCCGAGCTCTCTCACACATCAAATTCCTCCCTTCTTCCATCCATACATACCAAAAGAGAAAGAAATAAGAAGAAAATTGGGTGACGCTGTTTCAACCGTGGGGGAGAAGTTGAAGACCGTCCTCCAAGATGAGGTGGCTTTGTTAGTGGGTGTCACCAGTGAGATCGAAAAGCTTCCACACTTTCACCTGATCAAGCTGTGCTTGAGATGCGGAGTCTCGGAGCCGCCGCGAAGACAGACTAGTGAAGATCTGGTTAGAGATGGTCAAAGATGTGGCTACGATTGTGGACGACATACTAGATGAGTGGAGTGATGGGGTTTTTTCCCCGTCTTCGACCGGTCCTGAGCCCCGCTCGACCGGTCGTGGGAGGCGCTCGACCGGTCGTAGGTTCGAGCCCTGGCACGACTCAAAGTCCAGCTAGTTCGTGCTGTTTTTCTTGGAGGTCTTCGACCAGTCGTAGGTGAGCTTCGACCGGTCGTAGGTGGTCTACGACCAGTCGTAGGTGAGCTACGACCAGTCGTAGGAGGCTAAGACCAGTCCTGGGATTTCCAGGACTAGTCGTAGGTTACGCAGTTTGTTCCGCGATTTTGCGCGAAACTGCGGATTTGAGTCCTTTCGCAACTGGGATGCGGAAAGGAGTTTCCCAAAACTATAAAAGGGGTTGCCTAGGGTTTTTCTAGGTATCACAAAATAGCAAGAGGGTTTCCTAAAGCTTTGCAAGGGATTTGCTAAAGGGTTTAGGGCTATCAAAGGTGAGAGAGAAGGAGAAAGAGAGAGAGGAAGCTTATAGAAGGGAGGTTCTGCTCGTGGAGGTTCTCTACTTTGCAATCTACATCTCAGCGCTTCTATGTCCTCGTAATCGGTTAGATCTCTCCTTTTCTCTATTTTCTCTTATTGTTTATCCACTCCTGCGTGAGTGAAGAAGGTTGTAAACGTTCTACTTCATAGTGGATTGTTGATCTGGACGAGGTCCCGTGGTTTTTACCTCTTTGAGGGTTTTCCACGTAAAAATCTCTTGTGTGGTGTGTGATTGATGCTTTGATTTTTTCATTGCTTTATTATCCATAATTCTGGTTTGTTTCGGGAGGCTAGATCCTAAGGTTTGTGCAAGGCATCCCAACAAAGTGGTATCAGAGCTAAGTTCATTGAACGGGTAGGATCGGTTTTGAATTATGGAAGGTGGCTCAAGGATGATCAGCCTCAATGGTTCTAACTGGACCATATGGAAGGCTAAGATGGAGGACTTGCTTTATTGCAAGGACCTATATTCTCCAATCTCAGGCATATCAGCAAAATCCAAGGATATGACTGATGATGATTGGAAGAAGATGGACCGAAAGGCGGTGGGGTTTATTAGACAATGGGGATGATTCTGTGTTCCACCATGTGTCTACGGAAACCTCAGCCGCTAGCCTATGGCTAAAATTACAAGGGCTGTATGAGAGGAAGACAGCCGGTAATAAGATATTTCTGATAAGGCGACTTGTGAATCTCAAGTTCAAGGATGGTGGTTCTGTGGCCGAGCACATGAATGAGGTCAGCAATATAGTGAACCAACTCACCTCTATGAAGATGGTCCTGGATGATGAATTGCAGGCTTTACTATTGCTTAGTTCATTGCCTGACAGTTGGGAGACATTGGTGGTGTGTCTCTAAGTAACTCCGCGCCAGACGGAAAGATATCCATGGAACAGGTAACCAGTTGTCTCTTCAATGAGGAGACAAGGAGGAAGTCTCAGGGGTCTACTCAGCAAGAGGCTCTTGTGACGCAAGAACGGGGGAGAGGAAAGAACAGGAAGGGCGGGAAGGCCCGAGATAAATCAAGAGGCAAGTCGAGCAACAGAAAAGATGTTGAATGCTGGAATTGTGGCAAGAAGGGCCACTATAAGCATGAATGTCGTAAGAACGACAAGAAAGGAAAAGGGAAGGAAGATGAATCAGATTCCACTGCGGTCGCTTCAGATGGCGACATGGTAGTTATTCTTTCTACAGATCACAATGTATGTCTCACGGCTACGAGTCAGGGCACCGACTGGGTGATAGACTCGGGAGCTTCTTTTCATGCGACTCCACACAGGGACTCTTCACAAGCTACAAGTCAGGTGACTATGGGACTGTGAAGATGGGAAATTCTGGCGTATCAAAGATCGTGGGAGTTGGTGATATTTGTGTGAAAACTGATGTGGGCTGCACATTGGTTCTCAGGGATGTGAGGCATATCCCAGACCTTCGCCTCAACTTGATGTCGACGGGAAGGTTGGATGATGATGGCTATGAAAGCCGGTTTGCTGGTGGGCGATGGAAGCTCATCAAGGGTTCATTGATCGTGGCTAGAGGAAAGAAGTGTTGCACCCTGTACAAGGCAAGTGTCAGTATGTGCAAGGGTGGGTTGAACGCAGCGGAAGATTCAGCTATTGACATGTGGCACAGGCGTCTAGGCCACATGAGTGAAAAAGGGCTTCAGGTACTAGCAAAGAAGCAGCTCCTTCCAGACGTGACAGGTATGCCTCTTAAAACCTGTCTTGATTGTTTATCAGGGAAACAGCATAGAGTTTCATTCGTTAAAACTGCTTCTCATGTTAATAAAGTGCATGCATTAGATTTGGTTTATTCTGATGTTTGTGGTCCTATGAGGACAAAAACCTTGGGTGGGGCATTGTATTTGTTACTTTTATAGATGATGCATCTAGGAGGGTTTGGGTTTATGCTTTGAAATCCAAGGACGAGGTCTTTGGTGTGTTTAAATTGTTTCATGCTATGGTCGAGAGAGAGACAGGTAGACCATTGAAGTGCATCCGCACTGACAATGGTGGTGAATACATTGGCGACTTTCACGAGTACTGCAAGTCCCAGGGTATACGGCATGAACAGACGGTTCCCAGACCCCCCAGCATAATGGTGTAGCTGAGCGAATGAATCGCACCATTGTTGAGAGAATCAGATGCATGTTATCCCATGCGAAGTTGCCCAAGACGTTCTGGGGAGAAGCAATGCGCACGGCGGTGTATTTGATAAACAGGTCTCCATCAGCCCCGTTGAATGGAGAAGTACCTGAGAAGGTGTGGACTGGACAGGATCCATCGTACAGTCATCTCAGGGTGTTTGGATGCAGGGCATCCGTTCACGTACCAAAGGACGAGAGGTCCAAGCTCGATATGAAGATCAGGCAGTGTGTGTTCTTAGGGTACGGTGATGAAAAATTCGGTTACAAGTTATGGGATCCGACCGAGAAGAAGCTCGTCAGGAGCAGAGATGTGGTTTTCTTTGAAGATCAGTGTATCGAAGACATTGGTAAGCCAGAGAAGAACCAGCCTAGTTCAAGTGAGCTAGAGGACATGGATCCGATTACTCCTCCCGTGGTGCCTGATGACGGGGGAGTACAACAAGGTGCAGAGGACGAGGGAGTTCCTTCAGAAGATGGACCAGGGGAGCAGCCCCACTTGATCCAACTGTTGAGCCACAGGTGAGGAGGTCATCTAGGGACAGACAGCCGTCCAAGAGGTACTCGCCGCATGAGTACATTATGCTAACCGATGGGGGAGAGCCAGAAGATTATTCTGAGGCCCTAGCCGACGAGCATAAGGGGGAGTGGTTGAAAGCTATGCAAGAGGAGATGGAATCCTTGCATAAGAACCACACCTATGACATGGTGAAACTGCCTAAGGGCAAGAAAGCTCTGAGCAACAAGTGGGTGTTCAGGAAGAAGATTGAGCAGAAGAATTCACAGACGAGGTTCAAGGCCAGACTTGTGGTGAAAGGGTTTGGTCAGAGGAAAGGCATAGACTTCGAGGAGATATTCTCACCAGTGGTGAAGATGACATCCATACGGGTGTTGCTTGGGTTGGCGGCTAGCATGGATCTGGAGATAGAGCAGTTAGATGTTAAAACTGCCTTTCTCCATGGTGACCTGGAAGAAGAGATCTACATGCACCAACCAGAGGGGTTCGAAGTCAAGGGCAAGGAGCATATGGTGTGTAGGCTGAGGAAGAGCTTGTATGGGCTGAAACAAGCTCCACGGCAATGGTACAAGAAGTTCGATTCGTTCATGTTACAGCATGGGTATGACAGAACGGAGTCGGACCACTGTGTGTTCACGCGTAAGTTCTCAGACGGTGATTTCTTAGTTCTGCTGTTATATGTTGATGACATGCTCATCATGGGAAAAGACATCAAAAAGATTGACAGGCTGAAACAGGAGTTGGGCAAGTCTTTTGCGATGAAAGACTTGGGCCCGGCTAGACAGATCCTAGGAATGGAGATAACCCGTGACAGAAGCAGCAGGAAGCTTTGGCTGTCACAAGAGCGGTATATTGAGAAAGTCCTAGAGCGGTTCAATATGAATGCAGCGAAACCGGTCAGTACTCCACTGGATGGTCACTTCAGATTGAGCGACAGGCAGTGTCCCAAGACGAAGGCAGAGGTGGAAGAGATGCAGAAAATACCCTACGCGTCAGCTGTAGGAAGTTTGATGTATGCTATGGTGTGTACACGCCCAGACATAGCATATGCGGTTGGTGTTGTCAGCCGGTATCTTGCCAATCCTGGCAAAGAGCATTGGGCAGCGGTAAAGTGGATACTGAGGTATCTAAGAGGCTCATCCAGGTTGAGCCTATGCTATGGTGACGGTAAACCTGTGTTAGAGGGCTACACAGATGCAGATATGGCAGGTGACATAGACTCCAGGAAGTCTACATCGGGGTTCATGTTCACGTTTGCAGGGGGAGCGGTTTCTTGGCAGAGCAAGCTACAGAAGGTCGTAGCATTGTCGACGACAGAGGCCGAATACATTGCAGTCACAGAAGCATGTAAAGAGATGCTTTGGATGAAAAGGTTCCTACAGGAACTTAGCCTAAAGCAGGAGGAGCACGTGGTCTATTGCGATAGTCAAAGTGCTATACACTTGAGCAAGAATCCAAGTCAGCATTCCAAGTCAAAGCACATAGAGATTCGGTATCACTGGATCAGGGATACTTTGGAACAGAAGGTGTTACAGCTTGAGAAAGTCCACACGGACGATAATGGGTCAGACATGATGACCAAGGCTTTGCTCAAGGGCAAGTTTGAGGTTTGTAGAAACCTGGCTGGCTTGAAGAAGGTGGATCCCTCCTGGGTCAAAAAGGGGGAGATTTGATGGAGTTTTTTTCCCGTCTTCGACCGGTCCTGAGCCCCGCTCGACCGGTCGTGGGAGGCGCTCGACCGGTCGTAGGTTCGAGCCCTGGCACGACTCAAAGTCCAGCGAGTTCGTGCTGTTTTTCTTGGAGGTCTTCGACCAGTCGTAGGTGAGCTTCGACCGGTCGTAGGTGGTCTACGACCAGTCGTAGGTGAGCTACGACCAGTCGTAGGAGGCTAAGACCAGTCCTGGAATTTCCAGGACTAGTCGTAGGTTACGCAGTTTGTTCCGCGATTTTGCGCGAATCTGCGGATTTGAGTCCTTTCGCAACTGGGATGCAGAAAGGAGTTTCCCAAAACTATAAAAGGGTTGCCTAGGGTTTTTCTAGGTATCACAAAATAGCAAGAGGGTTTCCTAAAGCTTTGCAAGGGATTTGCTAAAGGGTTTAGGGCTATCAAAGGTGAGAGAGAAGGAGAAAGAGAGAGAAGAAGCTTATAGAAGGGAGGTTCTGCTCGTGGAGGTTCTCTACTTTGCAATCTACATCTCAGCGCTTCTATGTCCTCGTAATCGGTTAGATCTCTCCGTTTTCTCTATTTCTCTTATTGTTTATCCACTCCTGCGTGAGTGAAGAAGGTTGTAAACGTTCTACTTCATAGTGGATTGTTGATCTGGACGAGGTCCCGTGGTTTTTACCTCTTTGAGGGTTTTCCACGTAAAAATCTCTTGTGTGGTGTGTGATTGATGCTTTGATTTAGTTCATTGCTTTATTATCCATAATTCTGGTTTGTTTCGGAGGCTAGATCCTAAGGTTTCAAGGGAGGCTAGATCCTAAGGTTTGTGCAAGGCATCCCAACATGGCGGACTAGAAGAAGCTCTCGGACCACAAGCTCCAGAAGAGGTGATGCTCCTGTTCAGGTCTTGTTCTGCTACCTCACCTATGTTACTTATTCAATCATGTCATGTTACGCACAATTTTTGGGTGTAGGATAAAGAAGTAATGGGTTAGTTTTTAGATGATTTATTGAAAAAAAAGAGAAGAGCCGATGGGTCTTAGAGTAGATAGTGAGAGAGGGAGAGAGAGTGGATAGTGAAGTTACGAGGGGTGAGATAAGAGACCGAGAGACAAGCTCCCTACTTAACCCGTTCATTGTTTGGAAAGGAGATGTAAAAAAGAAGTCGTAGACTTGTTGCTGGGGGGGGGGGGGGTAGTAGAGAGGTAAAGGAGGTGCCCTTCATCATTTCTATCGTTGGAAGGGGGGCTTGGGCAAGACCACCCTGCGCAACTCATTTACAACGATGAAAATGTCAAGGGGCATTCGACATGAGGATGTGGGTATGCGTTTCTGAAGATTTTGATGTCAAACGTATTACGAAATCAATCATCGAATCGGCAACTGGGAAGGGTTGTGAGTTATCAGACTTGGCCCCGTTGCAGGATCGTCTCCATGGTATGTGTTGAGGGTCAAATATTGCATATCAGACCCTAGTTACTGCTTGGATTTATGAACATGATGCCGTTTAATGGCCCGCTTTAATCATGTTTGTGATGCAGAGTGTATTTGCAAGCATGAACTGAGAAAGAGAGTTTAAATCATGGATTTAACGTTCTAAAGTCACCAGAGCAAGGGACGGACTCCAGGGGACCAAGATCAGTGGATTTACACGCCAGAGATCCGTGAAAACTGAGAAACCAAAGCTTAAGTGGCCTGAAAAACGTCCAAAATGCGAGATCACAGGGTTCCCGCCATCTGTCAGCTCGAAACTCCATATGTGACCTGGGGACCAGAAATGAACCGTACACGTCAAATTTCATCCCCCGGATCCCTGTGGAAGTAGCTCAACGGACAGATCATCCCCTGAAATCATGATTTGGGGCCCGCCTATCATCTGGATACGCTTCAGATTTGGTCCCAACGTGTTAAATGAGCTGACAATACGGATGAACGGAGTAGAATTCTCACGAGCATCATGCTAGAGCCTGCATGTACGTCGCATGTACATGGAGTACAAGTGCACGAGCCGTGCACGGGATCTCCCAAAGTCGGTCAGCGGGCGCTGACCGACGTCTCCTTCTCCAATTCAAAAACTACAACAGCGTATTCACTGCGTTGGGAGTTTTTGTGTTGTGGGGTCCGTTCACTATTCCATTGAGTGATCTGAACCGCTCAATTGTCTCTGGAGTAGGGTATTAACCTTACCTAGATGTACTTTTGTCTCCATACAAGAAAATGTAAGATCTTAGCCGTTAATCAGAGGATGAACGGTGGAGTAGATAACCTTACGGGCCACATCTATTCCACTCAAAAAAGGGGTCCTTCATGAATGTTTTTTCGTCCTGAATTCATTGGACGGGGTGGATTTTATCAAGAACATCTCTGTGGGGTCCACCAAATGTCACAGCGCACGAGTGCGCGTTCTCTGTTTCGCAACAGAGAGTTCCGGTTTTCCCTTGTGGGCCACCACCGTAGAACAAAGGTCCAATCAGGACCGTCCATCATGTTTAAAAGGGTCCCATAAACACGGTCTAGGTGGCGAAATTTCAAGACACATCAGAGATCGTTTTCGATCAGTCAAACGAAACATGGACGGTGTAATGAAAAACTCCATGAGATACATCAACGGACGACCAAAAATGCACCATTCCGACTGGAATCTCGAGAGTATTTCGATGGATGGTGTGGATTTCTCCTTCGGCATCAAGCATAAGTCCCACCAAGAATCAGCGTAAGCCAAGTTACGCAGGACTGCGGCATCTTTTGTTCGCTGCGAGAGAAGCTGCGGAGGATTCTCTCACCGACTTCAGATTCCGTTCCTTCATTGCTATAAAGAGAAGAAGAGAGAGAGAGAGAGAGAGAGGGGGTATCGACGGCTGGAGCTGGAGGCAGTGGCTGGACGTGGGGGCAGCAGCTTGGTTTTGATGGAGCACCAGGGAGAGAGAGATTAAAAAGAAGAAAAAGGTTTTCTTTTCCTTTATTTTTTTATTTATTTTTCTGATTATGGAGAGATCAAGCCCATTCATGTCTGGCTAATCCCCTTAGCTAGGGCTAGGGGTGAAGCTTGTAGTGGGATGGGAGATTTAATTTTGTTTTTAATTATGAATTGAATTTGATATTTATTTTATTAAAGGAATATTTTTAGTCTTTAATGGTCTGTTGTGACTGAAATTACAATGGGTCTGCAATGGCTTTGAGTATTTCCTTTTCCTTTTAATGTTTATGACGTCAGGAAGCCCTGTTGTTACCATCGTCTCCTGGGCATGGTTGGATGTCGGTTCCCTTCCTAACCTTCATAAACATGTTGACTGGTTGGTAATTAGTTTAATTCTGTTGTTTGCTTTGTCTCCTGGGCATGGTTTGGTGATGGAATCCATTCTAATTCATATACCTCTCATATCTTGAAAACTATATCAACATCAATTCATTCAATTTGTGATACATGCATAAGATTTCCCTGATCTCTACAAGTGGATCCTCTGAATCCCTAGTTTCCTCTTCTCTGAATTTTTTCTCATTTTAGATAAATATTTCACCATTATTCCTCAAATCACACTCGATTTAGATTTCATCTCATCCTAGTTCTAGTTCTAGTTAGTTTCAGATTATGTATAGGTTTCAGTCCCTGTGGATTCGACCTCGGTCTTACCGAGTTTATTACTACATCACAACCCTGCACTTATTGGGGAGTGAACAAGTTTTTGGCGCCGTTGCCGGGGACTGACGGCTACGATTTTCTGAAATAATTAGTCTTAGGATTAGTTTAAGATTAGGATTTCTTTTTAACTTTAGTTTTTAGTTTTTTTTCTGATTTTAGAAACTAACCTGTTTTCCTGTTTTGTAGGATCCTGACATACACTTTAATTCGGTAATTTCTTTCTAATTCTTTCTCTTCTTCTGGATCTCATATTGCTGTAGGATTACTTTATTCTTAGGATTAGATTCAGAATTAGGGTTTTACTATGCAAGAGTTGGAACGTATATGTGCTGAGATAGCTAAGGAATCTTGGGAAAAATTTTTGATGTATGAAGATAATGATGGAAAACAGCCTATGCCTCAAATATTTTCTGAAAATTACTTCAACCAATTGAAACATGATGCTCCACCGATTAAGAAGTCCTTCGGTGATTATCTACGGGAAATAATGCATTCCACGAGTTAAGAAAACAGTACGTGATTATTGGAATGATAACGCGTATCAACTCCCGACCGATGACCCGTATGACTATAACCAGTGGAACCATCAAAACTGGGAAGATGAACCAACAACATGTAATGATTATTCTCTTGGATACCCTACCATTGAGAACCAACCAGAAACGATCCAAGAGGATTCAATTCAGTTTACCATGGAATGCCTCACGGAAATGAGAAAAGCGATGGAAGTACTCAATTCGCGCCTTGAAAGGATAGAGGAAGCTCGCTCATCCCAACTACAATCCAATCCAGAAATACAATGCAAGGAAAGTGATCCTCACTTGCTTTTAGAGAAATCTGGAATTTGGGAATGAGGAGTTGGATTCCAATAATGAGCATACGGTTCAAATTCCCGATGAGTCGATCTCACTGACTGTTCAAAACAATGATGGAGATACATGGGTGTCTTTCAAATACAGTGATGATGACACACTTTCCTTACATGATACACATGATCTCAATGATGAGGTTGAGGTTAGTTTATTCAAACCTCAACCGAATTTAGAATGTAAGGAAAGCGATCCCATCTCAAGTGTGTACTGCACTGAATTGGAAGCTGAAGAGTATTGGGATGAGATTCATGAGAGCACAACCCAAATTCCCCTGGAATCAATCTCAAGTGTGGTCCAGGTCAATGCTCAAGAAGCACACGAAGTGATCGGTCATACTGAGCTACTCCACTCACCTAACATGTCTGATTTAAAAGTGGAAGATAAGCTCATTAGAACCGACCCTTCCAACTTCTGTGAGACATGTTTGGACCACTCTCTGAATTGAATGATAATGTGATTCAGGAGAAGGACGAGCTGATCGCTACGACTCTGGAATTTGAAATCACTCAATTGAGACCACCACCTGAGCTGTACACGTTGGACAGTCAACGCCTCGATTGAGTAGTTTCAATGAACAAAGTGATCCTATCGATGCTTCCCTTTTGATCTTCAATATGTCTGTGCAGGGCTGGAGCAAGAGAGCATATCTTCAGATACTTTTAAGGGCGAGGGAGTCTTGAGCATCTCATTACAGACTTCAATGAGGAAAATAAGTCACTCTCAGTTGAAATTTCCGACTTTTTTGATAATTGCTGGCACACTTTGCAAAGTCAAACGATCCCATGTCAAAAGACAAAGTGGATGCCTTGCAAGACAACATCTCGGTAGTTATCACTGACCGAGAGAACCCTTATTTGAAGCTCCTTCTTCCCCTGATCCTAAACGTCTACCATTAAAGGAGGAGGAGCTGAAAATTGAACCGAAGTTTGACACTTCGAAATGTGTTGAGGCTACATCACTTTTTGCGAAATTTTCTAAACTTTATCTACTTGTAGTCTCTGATTCACCATGGGATACTAACGTTGAAACTTCTTCTGTCACAGGTGAATCGTACATACTCTGGTTACCTCAAGCAATGCAATGGAAAATTTCTTATGAGGTACATAAGTCTCTCTGGAAAGTCATGCTCCAGGGCACCCAAGCCTTTTGCAAAAAGGGCTTTTGGATGATCTTGTTAAAGAACTTACTGAGGAACTTATCAAGATACTGGCCAGAAGATGAACCTTGCAGCATGAGTAGTTAGTTCAATGTTTGTGGGTAACATTACTGCAAACCCTCACGAGACTACAACTCGTCCACTAGGGGCAACCTAGGGGTTTAAAGGCTTGTTGCATACGCTAAATGCAATCGAGAGCACCTGCGAAAGTGGTATAGGTAGGATTTTTATTTTGTTTTACTTTTGATTGGTTTTACTCTTGTACTGACCCGCTCTCATGTTGAGATCTCTATGGAAAAGTCTCTCTCGACTCGTTACCCAGGTACTATCTTCTCATCACTTCTCATGTACTTTCGTTGTCCCATGTGCATTGCATGTTTTTCATCTTTTACATTGAGGACAATGTAGATTTTAGGTTGGGGGTGGGAGATTAGGTAACCTAATCAGTGTTTTTCTTAGTCTTGAGCAAAAATTGTGAAAATTTTTAAAATTTTCTGGAAATTCTTATGAATTTGAAGTGATTTGACAACCGTCTTATAGAATGATTGGTGATTTACTACTCTTGGATTCATTTCACAATTAAGTTTGAATTATTAATCTATGCTTAACAAAGTGTAAACATTGATTGAGTCATGATTTCACATACCACATCTCGCTTACACATTGAGGTTTCAGTTTGATATTGAAGGGTTAACGTGGTCATCACTAAGCCTGGAAGGACCCAGCATGAAAAATTGTCTGTCATGATCAATTGAAGAAAAAGAAAATACAAATGCCTTTGGAAAGGGGTGGGCGAATAATCTTCACCATAGGTTTGCTCCCTATAGGTGTGGATTTAATTCCCCATGGATGATGTATGAAAAAGGTTTAGGTGTACGGTCTTCACCATAGGTTTGCTCCCTATAGGTGAGGATTGGACTCCCCTTCTTGGCATTACCTTGATAAAAAAAAAAAAAAAAAAAAAAAAGAAAAAAAGAAAAAGAAAAAAGAATGATCTATGAGGGACCTTTTAGTTAGGTTTCGGTTGTCCTGAATGCTCCTGTGGTTACCAACGTTATCATGAAATAGAGAATTGAATATTAATGTTGAGAGTCGGGATTACACTCTACACCCATGGAACTCAATGTTTATTATTCTAGTTTATGGATTAATATTTGAACTTGATTATGAAATTCACCGTGCATGAGAGGCCAGGAGAAATTGATAATCAACATTCATGAATCTTTTCTCATATCTAGATTGTTTTTCAAAATATCACTCGGTTTCATAGAAATTATCTTGTAATTCTCAACTCAATTTTCGCATATTTTGCTCGGGACTAGCAAAACGCTGGTTGGGGGTTGTGTTGAGGGTCAAATATTGCATATCAGACCCTAGTTACTGCTTGGATTTATGAACATGATGTCGTTTAATGGCCCGCTTTAATCATGTTTGTGATGCAGAGTGTATTTGCAAGCATGAACTGAGAAAGAGAGTTTAAATCATGGATTTAACGTTCTAAAGTCACCAGAGCAAGGGACGGACTCCAGGGGACCAAGATCAGTGGATTTACACGCCAGAGATCCGTGAAAACTGAGAAACCAAAGCTTAAGTGGCCTGAAAAACGTCCAAAATGCGAGATCACAGGGTTCCCGCCATCTGTTCAGCTCGAAACTCCATATGTGACCTGGGGACCAGAAATGAACCGTACACGTCAAATTTCATCCCCCGGATCCCTGTGGAAGTAGCTCAACGGACAGATCATCCCCTGAAATCATGATTTGGGGCCCGCCTATCATCTGGATACGCTTCAGATTTGGTCCCAACGTGTTAAATGAGCTGACAATACGGATGAACGGAGTAGAATTCTCACGAGCATCATGCTAGAGCCTGCATGTACGTCGCATGTACATGGAGTACAAGTGCACGAGCCGTGCACGGGATCTCCCAAAGTCGGTCAGCGGGCGCTGACCGACGTCTCCTTCTCCAATTCAAAAACTACAACAGCGTATTCACTGCGTTGGGAGTTTTTGTGTTGTGTGGGGTCCGTTCACTATTCCATTGAGTGATCTGAACCGCTCAATTGTCTCTGGAGTAGGGTATTAACCTTACCTAGATGTACTTTTGTCTCCATACAAGAAAATGTAAGATCTTAGCCGTTAATCAGAGGATGAACGGTGGAGTAGATAACCTTACGGGCCACATCTATTCCACTCCAAAAAGGGGTCCTTCATGAATGTTTTTTCGTCCTGAATTCATTGGACGGGGTGGATTTTATCAAGAACATCTCTGTGGGGTCCACCAAATGTCACAGCGCACGAGTGCGCGTTCTCTGTTTCGCAACAGAGAGTTCCGGTTTTCCCTTGTGGGCCACCACCGTAGAACAAAGGTCCAATCAGGACCGTCCATCATGTTTAAAAGGGTCCCATAAACACGGTCTAGGTGGCGAAATTTCAAGACACATCAGAGATCGGTTTTCGATCAGTCAAACGAAACATGGACGGTGTAATGAAAAACTCCATGAGATACATCAACGGACGACCAAAAATGCACCATTCCGACTGGAATCTCGAGAGTATTTCGATGGATGGTGTGGATTTCTCCTTCGGCATCAAGCATAAGTCCCACCAAGAATCAGCGTAAGCCAAGTTACGCAGGACTGCGGCATCTTTTGTTCGCTGCGAGAGAAGCTGCGGAGGATTCTCTCACCGACTTCAGATTCCGTTCCTTCATTGCTATAAAGAGAAGAAGAGAGAGAGAGAGAGAGGGGGTATCGACGGCTGGAGCTGGAGGCAGTGGCTGGACGTGGGGGCAGCAGCTTGGTTTTGATGGAGCACCAGGGAGAGAGAGATTAAAAAGAAGAAAAAGGTTTTCTTTTCCTTTATTTTTTTATTTATTTTTCTGATTATGGAGAGATCAAGCCCATTCATGTCTGGCTAATCCCCTTAGCTAGGGCTAAGGGGTGAAGCTTGTAGTGGGATGGGAGATTTAATTTTGTTTTTAATTATGAATTGAATTTGATATTTATTTTATTAAAGGAATATTTTTTAGTCTTTAATGGTCTGTTGTGACTGAAATTACAATGGGTCTGCAATGGCTTTGAGTATTTCCTTTTCCTTTTAATGTTTATGACGTCAGGAAGCCCTGTTGTTTACCATCGTCTCCTGGGCATGGTTGGATGTCGGTTCCCTTCCTAACCTTCATAAACATGTTGACTGGTTGGTAATTAGTTTAATTCTGTTGTTTGCTTTGTCTCCTGGGCATGGTTTGGTGATGGAATCCATTCTAATTCATATACCTCTCATATCTTGAAAACTATATCAACATCAATTCATTCAATTTGTGATACATGCATAAGATTTCCCTGATCTCTACAAGTGGATCCTCTGAATCCCTAGTTTCCTCTTCTCTGAATTTTCTTCTCATTTTAGATAAATATTTCACCATTATTCCTCAAATCACACTCGATTTAGATTTCATCTCATCCTAGTTCTAGTTCTAGTTAGTTTCAGATTATGTATAGGTTTCAGTCCCTGTGGATTCGACCTCGGTCTTACCGAGTTTATTACTACATCACAACCCTGCACTTGGGGAGTGAACAGTATGTTGCAAGCAACGCGATTCTTGCTTGTGCTTGACGACGTTTGGAGCCTTGATAGTGAGAAGTGGGACAAGCTGAGACTTCCCTTCCAAGCTGGTGCACCCGGGAGTCGAATCATTGTAACCACTCGTTTGGAAGATGTTGCATCAAGGATGGGAAGTACTTACATGCAGAAACTGGATGTTTTATCTGATGATGATTGCTGGTTAGTGTTCAGTCGTACAGCGCTTGAGCATCGGAGTGCAGAAGAGCATTCGGATTTGGAAGAGATTGGAAGGCAAATCGTAAACAGGTGTGGAGGGGTGCCTCTTGCAGCAAAGACGATGGGGAGTGCCATGTGCTCAAGAAAGACGAGAAGCCAGTGGGAGCTTGTCTTGAGAAGCGAGGTATGGAAGTCAGGTGATGTCTTAGGAGGCATTTTACCGGCTTTGTTACTAAGCTACCATGATTTACCTCCAGCTCTTAAGCAGTGCTTCACGTATTTATCTATTTTCCCGAAAGATTGGGAGATAGAGAAGGATACGATAGTCAAATTATGGGAGGCTCAAGGTTTCATCTGCTCGGAGGGAAGTGAAGACATGGAGGAAATTGGTGGACTGTATTTTGATGATCTACTAAGACGCTCATTACTCCAAGATGCAGAACTCGATGATGACGGTAACATACGCAGGTGCAAGATGCATGATTTAGTTCATGATCTTGCACAATCTGTTGCAGGAAGTGACTGTTCACTGGAGCAGATCGGAGGGCAAGCTTCATTAAACTTCAACAATGTCCGCCATTCTTTCTTTGCCCGTGATGAAGCTGTTGATGAAGCTGATGAAGTGGCTTACATTTTGGCCACCTTGTATAAGGCCCACAAGCTGCGAACGTTGTTCCTTGACTCGGGAATCTCCATGGTGCCAAGAATGTCATTCCATCATTGGAGACGCCTTAGGGCATTGGACTTGAGTTACAGCAGCATTGAGAAATTGTCTCCAACGGTGGGACATTTGAAACACTTGAGATTTCTTGATTTGTCATGGACAGACGTAGAAGAGTTGCCAGAGGAGGTGTGTAATTGCCTAAATTTACAAACATTGAGACTCAATTACTGTCTGAAGCTAAAAAAACTGCCTGGAGGGATGAAGAAAATGATTAACCTGAGATTTCTTGATTTGTCTCGCACAGGCGTAGAAGAGTTGCCAGAGGAGGTGTGTAATTGCCTAAATTTACAAACATTGAGACTCAATTGTTGTGAGAAGCTAAAAAAACTGCCTGGAGGGATGAAGAAAATGATTAACCTGAGACATCTAGAATTTGAATGGTGTCTCAATCTGGTGTACTTACTGCAGGGTATAGGGAGACTAACTAGCCTTCGGACGCTTTCAAAGTTCGTTGTTGGGGGTGGCAATGAAGGATGTAAATGTGGAGAACTGAAACACCTCAATCATCTTCAAGGAAGTCTTCAGATTACCGGCTTGGACAAAAACAGGAGCAGGAACGAAGCTAGAGAGGCAGAACTGAATAAGAAGCAGCACCTTCATACTCTATCCTTCGAGTACAAGAATGAAGATGGTGAGCTGTTGGATGAAGAGGTGAAGAGAATGGAGGACGTGCTTGAAGTTCTCCAGCCCCACACAAACTTGAAAGAGTTGGTAATACGTTATTACAGTGGTTCGAAGCTTCCCAAGTGGATAGAGGATCCGGTGTTCTCCAATCTAGTAAGGATGACACTCTGGTTTTGTCGGGAGTGTAAACTATTGCCAGGTCTTGGGAAACTGCCGTCCCTTAAAAACCTTCAAATTGTGCGCAATGAAGAGGTAAGAAAGGTGGGTGTTGAGTTTAGTGGGGTTGATAACAATGACGGAAGTGGATGTGTTGTCTCATTCCCCAAGTTGGAGACCCTTGTCTTCCGTTACATGAAAAATTGGGAGGAGTGGGAATTGAGAGGTGGAGTTGGAGAGGTTATGCCATCTCTCCTCCAATTAACAATAGATCATTGTCCAAAGCTGAAGGAGTTGCCCAGCAACCTTCCACCGCTCCTCCAGAAGCTGACTTTACAAATAAGTAACGAAGGGATGTTGTCATCGGGAGGGACCTTACCCATCCTCCCCAACCTTGAACATTTGGAGATTTGGTGGAGTGATGAGCTGAAATCGCTCCCTTGTGGTTGGTTGGGACAATTCAAAGCCCTCAAGACTCTGGAAATCAAGTACTGCAAGGAGTTGGAGTCTCTACCAGATGAGGAGTTGCAACAGCTCACCATGCTTCAAGAATTGAAGATCGAAGGCTGTCGACGCTTAAGAAGACGCTACGGAGATGGAGGAGAAGATCGGGACAAGATTTCTCAAATCCCCAATATATCATTTTCTATGTAAAAGGTGCATAGGATTTTCTTTTGCTTTTGTTTATAGGAAATGTATTGTTTTTTTAATTTTAAGATGTTTATCAGATGTTGATTGTATTTTAGTTGGTTGAACGTGTGACCTTGTTCTCTGTTTTGGAGGTCAGGTTCTATGCCCCCCTCCCCTCTATCTAATTATCTTATGTACTTTTTTCTTTTTCCTTTTTTTTTTTAAAATTTATTTAATAAATAAAGCTAATTATGATGGTCCCGTCCACCTTCACACACGCACACACGCGCACATTTATATTGGATAGTCGGTCACACGTGTGACAATTTCATTCCAGACATGTACACATGCAGGGGCCACCTAGTGAGCGGCTTTAATGTATTACACGAGAGAGATTTGGATTCTCTGGCAGAGTGTTTTGACGGTTGACACACAAGCGGGTCGAACCAATTCCACTACAATACATAACTCCAACTTTTCATGCCCCAGGATCCTTACTCTTGCTCGGGTGGTAGACTCTCTGGAGTTTCAACACCCGGTCAAGGGGTTCGAGTATCCATTGGTGGTGAAATTCCACCAGCGTGAGTGTGTGTGCATGTGTAAAAAAAAAAAAAAAACCTTTCATGCCCCAGCCACATCCAACCCATTCAATAGGTTAGCCTGTCGTGAGGACCACTTGATATAAAAATCAAGTTGATTAGATGATCCAATCCGTCCTTTTTTTTTTTTCTAATTCAGAGATGGAATGGTTATAATTGCCTAAGAAAAAGTGAATTGAATTGTTGATTTGACTTATTTTGTGTAGACTGATCTAGACCTTGGATATATATTAAAGGTCATTGGTCAAATGATCAACGTTTGCCAGATTGGTGTGATATTTTCATGCCCATCCCATGAAACGTGTGATGGACCAAATAAATAGTCTAAAAATGGATTGGACTGTCAAAGTTTCCCAATGCAGCCAGGAGACTGTATCTTGAGGAGGGCTGAGTGCTGAAGCATTTCTCATGAAAGTTTTTTGGCACGAATACATCCAAGAGGAATCACAATTAGAGCTGTAAGCAAACCGAATCAGCTTCGTTAACTTGCTCAACTTGACTCGGAGAAGCTCAACTCGACTCGACTTGAAATTGTGTTTGAGCCAAGTTGAGCTGATTTTTTGAGCTCGAAAAAAATTTGAGCTGAATGTGAGCTACACCAAGCTCAACTCAATTTGGCTCAAAACTTGACTCAGTTCAAATATATTTGACTCGGATCGAGTTCACTTAATATAAATATTTATATATTTAAATAAATTATATATATTATATATTAAAAATTCTAAAATCTAAACTTGAACTCAGCTTGTAGGCTCGAACTCCAATTTGGCTCAAAAGATCGAGCTCAAGCTTGACTCAAACTCGGATCAAGCTAGCGCGAGCTGCTAACCAAGCCAAGTTGGCTAGTCAACCTCGAGGACTAAGCCGAACTAAGTTCGAGCTGGAGTAGGCCATGCTTGCCTTGGTTCAGCTTGTGTAAAACTCTAATCACAATGTGATAATATGATCCAAACCATATACAAGATGGACTTCACCATATATGGAATTCAATGTTTTCTGTTGAATTTAGATGATCCTTTTGAGCACCGCTTTGAGTGTTATTGATTTCAATGCCTGTGATTTTCCAATCTTGAAATTCTTTTCCGTAGATTCCTTCATCATTGTATTTGGACAATATCATTACAAAGTCAAGTGCATGTGTCAAATGCAGGCCTCACATTGAAAATGATAATATTGTCATTTCATATGGTGCTTTTTCACTACCCGCCTAAGATCTAATATGGACGCATGGTGCCTTTTAATTAGGTCATGTCAGAGTTACGAGCAACCTCTCTAATGATGGGTTACTGGGAATTTGCATCCCATTCATAAACATGTGATTACATGTGTGCGTGCGCGCGCACAGGCGCGATGTGCCACTATACAACTTTAAGCATATCACACGTGACAGACACGTATGCCACAATTTAGCTTCAAGTGCCTCATATATATTGTGAATGCTACATGTGACTATAACTTTCAGAAAAATAAATAACTAAATAAGAAAATGTTTGTTTTGCCAAACAACAAACTGAAAAATGTCCAAACTTTTTAGAAAAACCATGTGAAAAATTAGTTAAGGGAAGCATTGTTTCCTTTCCCAGTTTCCTAGAAATAAGTTTCCTAAAAAACACTATTTACCTTCCCCTGCTTTTTATAAATCCAAACAAGCCCCAAGTGAGTTTTTCCCTTTCCTTTTTTTTTTTTTTTTCCCTTCAAGAAAGATGATCATTTGGTAGCATGGATATTGGGCAGTTAGGAATTAGAATCCAGGATTTTCAATCCAAATCATGTTTAGAACCTTCAAAAAACAAGACTGAAGATCCCCAAAGGAGCCCCTTTTAAATTAGAAGGAGAAAAAAAGGTGTATGTAAAATCCATGGATTTTTAGTTCCCTCCAACTGTAATAACTACTCTCCCCTCTTTTAAGGTCTGTTGTCAAACAATTTCTGGATTTTACAAGATTAAAAATCTACATTAACAAATGCAGTTGAAGAATGCTAGTACTGCTAAACGACCCCTACATCCATGATAAAAAGATTGGTGACTAATATGACAAAAGCACATAGCTAAGAAACTACATGATCAATTCTACCAAAACAGAAATAAACAATTGACTAAATTATAAAAATTCGATTAGATTCCGGCAAAATGCATATGGCATAACTGAGGCTGCAACAAGGAGCAAGCATTGCACAATGAGACCCATGAGTAAGCATTGGTCAATGAGGCCCACAACATAAACAAAACTCAAGAAGACTCGGTACCAAAAAAGAAAATAAAATAAAATTCACTCTACTTTGCTCTTCGACAACTTTTTCTTCTTCACCTAACTGGGGGTATGTAGTTCACTTCCATCACCCTACTCACCCTTATTCTTTTTCTTCTTTTTAGCAGTCCCATTCTGTTCATAATCCAAGCCATTCGTGCCATTGGAAAGTTTGGGAACTGGCTCATCCACTGACTTGCGCTTCTCTTTCTTTTTCTTCTTCTTCTCGGTTTCACGCTCATCAAGAGCATCTCCATCCACAGTCTCGGCTAGTTTATCCTCTGCCATTGGAACACCATCCACACCCTCACTTTTGGCTTTCTTTTTCATACTTTTCTTTACTGAAACTTGCGTGGGTTCGTGATCTGTATCCATATGGGTCTTTTCTCCATCTGCAAGCATTCATAACAAATATAGAACAAATCAAACAATGACATACATGCTTTTCATAAATCTGCATCAGATCATATGTCCGCATAAATTTAAAAAGAGAACCCTGACTTGTCTTGTGTTTTAATTTAAATTTTAAAATTTAAATTTATTAAGGTTTTGACATATAGCACCCTCTATTTCAGCCCAAAGATAAATAGCACCCACCCTTGAGCATTTTTCCAAATGTGGCCAAAATACATGTTGCCGTTAATTTTTTGGATGGGAAAAACTAACCATGATTGGGTTAGCAGATTTTTGGAAAATAACAATTTTTTTTTTGAAAATGACAATATTACCCCTCCCAAATCGACAAAACCCCGACCCCACCCCTAACATCTCCTCTTTCCTCCCAACCCCAAGGCCTAACCGTACGCTCTCCCAACTTGAGGATAAAAATGTCTTTTTCCTTGGTCAACAGTCAATTGTAACGGCTATGACATTGTTCAATCACATTTTGCTGACAGACGATACCTGAAATGGAAAACAGGGGGGATTATTCGGGAAAATACATGAGGGAGGGTGTTACTTATCTTTGTGCCAAAAGGGAGTGCACTATTTGTCAAAACCAATGTTTGACAAACTGTCGGATACCAGTATGTAATCTCCGGACATACCAGTGTCGTCCATGAACAATACAAACCGTATTGGCCAGATACAGGGGCAATATGACCCCATATCAATGGTGAACAATTCGATACACAAAAACCAAGGTGAGAAAAACCCTCCAAAATGTGCAAATGCTGCTGCAGAAAGTGGTGAGTACATGGTATTCGTTAGTAATTCATTACCAGGAGACTCGTATGATCCTCTACCTCAGGATGTGTCTAGCATCCCCGGGCCCTAGTTTCATGGTCAGTGATATAAAATGTAATTCTGATAAGCCCCAAAGTAGACAGACTGTGGAAGCAACAGCTCCTTAACTGGACAACCCTAATAAGGGCTGCAACTTGGTTTCGGATTGACCCGCACCTGGTTGACACAACCCGAGTTCGAGTCAGGCTGGGTCTGTTTGTCAGGGTCCTCAGGTTGAGTTATGGTTTGAGCATATCCGAATCAGGTTAGGCTAAGTCGGGAATGATCACATGCATTTGGGTCGATTTGGGTTGGGTTGGTTGGGTTGGGTTGGGTTGGGTTGGGGTTGAGCATGGAGGAATTTAGGTTGGGTTTGGATCGGGCACCTCAAGTTAGATTTTGGGTTGGTTCAGGTTGCAGGCTAGGTCCTCTTGTGGTCAGGTCGGGCTCGGTTTGACCCTCAACCCGACCCAGAATTGCCCGAGTTGCCACTCTAACCCCAGGATCTTTTAAAGAGCAGAGGTCCGCATCCATCTAAAGAAGGCCAAATTTGTTGGTTGGGATCTTTCCAAACTTTTTAAGGGATTTGGAGTCATGGTCAATACATGGTGGGGCGCATCAGACCAAAAGCCAACCCCTGATCTATTGGCCTTGTGTTTGGTTCAAAATTCACTTGTTGGTATGTGTATATGGTGTCAAGCATGCCAGAACCTTCTACAGCTCGATCCGAACAGAAAACCTATGACCCCAAACGCCTAGATCGACAGAGAGACCGTGAGCGGTTGCCTATAATCAAGAATCGAAGCAGTTCCCATTCAGCCTCTCGTAAATGAAAGCAGGTGATTTTGCAAAATGGAGGGTTCATCCTTCTAATGAGTTATTTTTGTCTTTCAGCCAAAAGGAATTGTTCTCATCGTGATAGCAGAGATAACCCGATTCGTGCAATGTGAGAGTAGAAGGAGCTCAATTATATTGAATAAAAATGAAAATAAAAACTTACGATAATATCTATTTGCGATCCGGCGTCTATGGCATAGATGGTGAGACCCTAGATCTAAGTCTTCTAGTTTGGGGCATGGACTAAGGGAATTATACTAGTAAAAAAATAATAATAATAAAAGGTCATCCTTACAATCCAGTACTTGTTGTAGATGGAAGGGAATCACACTATTCCTAATCTAAGTCGGCCAAGCATAGCAGTGTAGATAGACAGGATTACACTACTATGCTAAAGCCAGTCCAGCATGGTAACATAGACAGGTTGTCTTAGTCTAAAATAAGCTAAGATGAGATAAAATAAAAGGATAGGTAGCGTTGCGCTATAGATTTGATAAAATAAAAGGATAAGCAACATTGCAATGTAGATATGACTTGTGTTGAGTTGGTGAGGACCTGGAGCTCTTCAATCTTTCTCTTATTTATATGATTTTGAGGCGGTAGTTGGAGAGAAATCTTCGTAGTCACTCTTTACATCTACTAATGTGAAAATAACTATTTGGGTCTGAACGACACCACGTATGCTAGTTGTTTGTCGTGGGTTGGCCACTAGTTGTACGCACATTCTGCTCCTGTTACCTGGACGAGTGTCACACTCGACATGCCATGTGTTAGTGATAGCTATCTATTTCTCCACGCGAATGTGTAATGCACTATGAAACTCGGTTAGCTTGGTGTGGTTGTTATTCCACTCTTCGAGTGTTTTTGGGCATAAGGCTTCCATGAGATGTTAGGGTGCATCAATTGAATTCATCACTTGCCACAACTATGTTTCAATCCATACACATCTTCGGTCATGAGACCACTATCGTATTAGATGGCTTTGCCACGTAAGCGGGATACGCGACACGACACGTGTTGCATTGTTGTAGCCAGTTGAACTTATCCTTCAAACTCAAGACTTTACATATTCTAATCACATTCAGCTATAAGCAAGCTCAAGAGATCTTTCGTTTGTCTCTTGTTGAGATTTCCCTACTACGTGACATCATTTGAGTCGCTAGATCCAACACAGTCAGATTAGGCGTAAACACCTTGCTTGTCCAAACTGAAAGGCTAAAAGACACTACATATTCTAGGGTTGCACCACAATGCAAAACATGAATCTTGTATATTCTCAAAAAAAGAAGAAGAAGAAGTAGTTAGAAGCATGTAAAGATGAAATTAGTTGGAGCCAAGTAGCTTCCAAAGGCACACGAGTTACAACACCACATCAAATACTGTACACATGAAATATGCCAATGAGATGCGGACTGTTAATATTGTGACTCCGCCATTAATTGTAAGTCAGCCAAAACATACACTTGACTATTGTGAACTAATTGCTAAGTTTTGCCTATTAGTGTCATTTGTACACCAACTAAACTGTTAGGGGTCGTTTGGCACCATGGATTTGGGGGGATTTCAAATCCCCTGTGTTGTTTGGCACCATAAAGTAATTGGGGGTTTCAAATCCAAGGGGTTTGAAATCCAAGGTGAGACCTTAGATTACATCTAAAATCATTCTCATAGTTGCATGTGTAACATGTGTATCACTAGACTATTAATCTATTGGACACATGGCCCACTAATTATATCCCAAAATAATCAGATCATCAATTGCATCACTATAATTACTTTAATACAATGATCAGCACCATCCAAACATGGTCCATGTAAATCAACGATTAAAAATCATTGGTTAGTCACTCGGAAGTGATCTTGTGCTTGTGGCCCATCCGAGACTTGGAATTTCATCATTTTTTGGCAAAGTATATATTTCAGGAGCACTGTAACTTGAGGAGGGCTGAGTGCTGAAGCATTTCTCATAAAAGTTTTTTGGCACGAATACATCCAACAGGAATCACAATTAGAGCTGTAAGCAAACCAAATCAGCTCCGTTAACTCGCTCAACTTGACTCAGAGAAGCTCAACTCGACTCGACTTGAAATTGTGTTTGAGCCAAGTTGAGCTGATTTTTTGAGCTCGAAAAAATTTTGAGCTGATTTTTTTTTTTTTTAGACACGCACACACTCCCACACAGTCACGCTAGTGGAATTTCACTACCTATGGCTACTCAAACCCTTGACCCGGTGTTGGAACTCCTGAGAGTCTAGCACTGGAGCAAGAGCAAGGACGCAGCTGAATTTGAGCTACACCAAGCTCAACTCAATTTGGCTCAAAACTTGACTCAATTCGAATAGATTCGACTCGGATCAGGTTCACTTAATATAAATATTTATATATTTAAATAAATTATATATATTATATATTAAAAATTCTAAAATCTAAACTTGAACTCAGCTTGTAGGCTCGAACTCCAATTTGGCCCAAAAGATCGAGCTCAAGCTTGGCTCAAACTTGGATCAGGCTAACCCGAGCTGCTAACCAAGCCAAGCTGGCCAGTCAGGCTCGAGGACTAAGCCGAACTAAGTTCGTGCTGGGGTAGCCTCCCGGCTGAGCTAAGCCAAGCTAGGCCATGCTTGACTTGGTTCAGCTTGTGTACAATTCTAATCACAATGTGATAATATGATATTTAGGGTTGTGTTCGGTGATCCAAACCATATACAAGATGGGCTTCACCATATATGGAATTCAATGTTTTCTGTTGAATTTAGATGATCCTTTTGAGCACCGCTTTGAGTGTTATTGATTTCAATGCCTGTGATTTTCCAATCTTGAAATTCTTTTCGAATCGTTGTATTTGGACAATATCATTACAAAGTCATGTGCATGTGTCAAATGCAGGCCTTTTTTTTTTTTGAAATATATATATATATATATATATATATATATATATATATATATATAATATATATATATATATATATATATATATATATATATTTAATGGCGTGAGCCATGGTTCCATTAACCAACCAGCAATTACAACCAACCAGAAGGGCCCAACAAGAAAGTTGTGGCCACACCAAACAAGAGACATCTATACAGACCCGGACTTTCAGACAAGCCCCAAGAAAAAGTTTCGGGCCCGCCTATCGTATAAACTTCACAAAACAAAATAGCGCCCGTCAGTCCCTATTGGATCTCCTGATAGCTCCAATCCCAACTTTATCCAGCAGGAATGCGCCTCGAACATAACGAGGAAGGACAGTGGCGGCAGCCCAAACAGAGTGGGCCTGGGACACAGAGGCCCACTTAGCCAAGGCGTCCGCAGCAGCATTTGCTTCACGGAAGATATGGCTGAGAGGTAACCAGGCCCTCCTTCGCAAGGATTCGATACGGTGCAGCCAGTAGATCCAGCTCACATTCGCTTGGCAATGACCGCTCACCAGATCGACAATGAGTTTGGAGTCTGATTCAAGCTGAACCTTCCGCAAGCCCTTCTGCAGGCAAAGGTTAATCCCGTCCCAGATAGCTCTGAGCTCAGCAACGTTATTGGTACCAAGGCCATAACCAATGGCATAGGCGAAAATGACGTTGCCATCCGGCCCTCTACAGATCCTGCCGCCCCCTACGTTCCCCAGGTTCCTTGCACTAGCCCCGTCAACATTGAGCTTGACCCAATCCTCCGTCGGGCGGATCCATTTGACTAGCTGCGGAACCTTTGTAGGAAGAGGCGTGTAAGGCAAACCCAAAATATCCATCACCTTGGCATATGCAGAAGACCTATAGAGCGTAGCATGGTAGTGTCAAATGCAGGCCTCACATTGAAAATGATAATATTGTCATTTCATATGGTGCTTTTTCACTACCTGTCTGAGATCTAACATGGATGCATGGTGCCTTTTAATTGGGTCATGTCAGAGTTACGAGCAACCTCTCTAATGATGGGTTATCGGGAATTTGCATCCCATGCATAAACATGTGATTACATACGTGTGCGTGTGCGCGCATAGTCACAATGTGCCACTATACAACTTCAAGCATATCACACGTGACAGACACGTATGCCACAATTTAGCTTCAAGTGCCTCATATATATTGTGAATGCTACATGTGACTGACTTTCATAAAAATGAATCAATAAATAAGAATATGTTTGTTTTGCCAAACAACAAACTGAAAAATCCTTTCCTAGTTTCCTAGAAATAAGTTTCCTAAAAAACACTATTTACTTTCCCCTGCTTTTTATAAATCCAAACAAGCCCCAAGTGAGTTTTTCCCTTTCCTTTTTTTTTTTTTTCCTTCAAACAAAGAGGATCAATTGGTAGCATGTATATTGGGTAGTTAGGAATTAGAATCCAGGATTTTCAATCCAAATCATGTTTAGAAACCTCAAAAAACAAGACTGAAGATCCCCAAAGGAGCCCCTTTTAAATTAGAATGGGAAAAAAAGGTGTATGTAAAATCCATGGATTTTTAGTTCGCTCCAACTGTAATAACTACTCTCCCCTCTTTTAAGGTCTGTTGTCAAACAATTTCTGGATTTCACAAGATCAAAAATCTACATTAACAAACGCAGTTGAAGAATGCTAGTACTGCTAAACGACCCCTACATCCATGATAAAAATATTGGTGATTAATGTGACAAAAGCACATAGCGAAGAAACTACAGGATCAATTCTCAACCAAAACAGAAATAAACAATTGACTAAATTATAAAAATTCCATTAGATTCCGGCAAAATGCATATGGCATAACTGAGGCCGCAACAAAGAGAAAGCATTGCACAATGAGACCCATGAGTAAGCATTGGTCAATGAGGCCCACAACATAAACAAAACTCAAGAAGACTGGGCACCAATAAAGAAAAGAAGATAAAACTCACTCATCTTTGCTTTTCGACAACTTCTATTTCTTCTTCACCTCACTGGGGGTATGTTGTTCACTTCCATCACCCTCTTCACCCTTATTCTTTTTCTTCTTTTTAGCAGTCACATTCTGATCATAATCCAAGCCATTCGTGCCATTGGAAAATTTGGGAACTGATCCACTGACTTGCGTTTCTCTTTCTTCTTCTTCTTGGTTTCATGCTCATCAAGAGCATCTCCATCCACAGTCTCGGCTAGTTTATCCTCTGCCATCAGAGCACCATCCACACCCTCACTTTTGGCTTTCTTTTTCTTACTTCTCTTTACTGAAACTTGTGTGGGTTCGTGACCTGTATCCATTTGGGTCTTTTCTCCATCTGCAAGCATTCATAACAAATTTAGAACAAATCAAACAATGACATACTTGCTCTTCCTAAATCTACATCAGATCATATGTCCACATAAATTTGACAAGAGAACCCTAACTTCTGTCTTGTGTTTTATTTTAAATTTATTAACGTATGGACATATAGCACCCTCTATTTCAGACCAAAGATAAATAGCACCCACCCTCGAGCATTTTTCCAAATGTTGCCAAAAAACACATTGCCATTAATTTTTTGGATGGGAAAAACTAACCATGATTGGGTTAGCAGATTTTTGGAAAATAACATTTTTTTTTTGAAAATGACAATATTACCCCTCCCAAATCGACAAAAACCCTGACCCCAACCCTAACATCTCTTCTCTTTCCTCCCAACCGCAAGGCCAAACCCTACCCTCTCCCAACTTGAGGATAAAAATGTCTTTTTCCTTGGTGTACAGTCAATTGTAACAGCTATGACATTGTTCAGTCACATTTTGCTAACAGACTATACTTGAAATGGAAAACAGGAGAGATTATTGGGGAAAATACATGAGGGAGGGTGTTACTTATCTTTATGCCAAAAGGGAGTGCAGTATTTGTCAAAACCAATGTTTGACATACTGTCGGATGCCAGTATGTAATCTCCGGACATACCAGTGTCGTCCATGAACAATACAAACTGTATTGGCCTGATACAGGGAATATGACCCCATATTAATGGTGAACAATTCAATATGCAAAAACCAAGGTGAGAAAAACCCTCCAAATGTGCAAATGCTGCTGCAGAAAGTGGTGAGCACATGGTATTCATTAGTAATTCATTACTAGGAGACCCGTATGATCCTCTAACTCAAGATATTCGTTGGTGATTTAAAATGTAATTCCTATTATAAGCCCCACAGTAGATAGACTGTGGAAGCAACAACTCCTTAACTGGACAACCCTAATAAGGGCTGCGACTTGTTTTCAGATTGACCCGCACCTCGGTGAAACAGCCCGAGTTCGAGTTAGGCTGGGTCTGTTTGTCAGGATCCTCAGGTTGAGTTACCGTCGAGTTATGGTTTGAGCACATCCGAATCAGGTGGAAGCGGATTGGCTAGTGTCTAGTATACCTCACACCAGCAATATAGCTGTTGTATTGGCGTCAGCAAGTTGTGGGTCTGATCATGAGGTATGTGTTATATCCAAACCGTCCATCCATTTTGTGAGCTCGTCTTAAGATTTGAGAGAAATAAGACAAATCTTACTATCAAGTGGACCACACTGCAAAAACTAGTAGGGGATTGAACGTCTACCATTAAAACCCTTTTTAGGGTCACAGAAGTTTTGGATCAATATGAAATTTTTTCTTCCTCTTTCTTCAGGTATTTTTGACATATGAACAGATTGAATGTAAAATAGACATTATGGTCGGCCCTACAGATTTTTTAACGGTGAAAATCATTATATCCGCTGCTATTTATGGTGAGGTCCAGATGAACTTTGGATATGATTCATTTTTTGGATAATGTTCTAAAATGATCTCTAAAAATAGATGAATGGTGTAGATATAATAAATACAGAGCCCATGTAACTTCGATCTCTTTTGAACCGTTCGTACTACTCGGAGGTCGAGGAGCGTCAGTGCTCGTCTTTGCACGACACGTACCTACAGCCGCTATATGGCTGGTGGGAGGTACACCAGCAAATCCGCTTCCAATCAGGTTAGGCTAGGCTTTGGTCGGTCCCACAAAACCCTTGCCTGGGCATCCACTCTTCACATGATATGGGCATCTTTCTCCTTCGGTGGGACCCATTACATTATATAACTGTTCATTTAGAACATGAATTGGCTAGTGGTCGGTGCTCTGTGGGCCTGCCATGATAATGTGTTTCATCCACGCTGTTCATCACTTTTGATCCAAATCTCAAGTGGACCGCAGCAAAGGAAACAATGTTGATTGAACTCCAACCATTAAAAACTTCCTAGGGCCACAAAAGCTTTGGATGGAACTTATATTTGTACTTTCCCTTCATCTAGGTATCTATGACTAAATTAACATGATGGTGTCAAATAAGCATTACAGTGGGCCCTATGAGATTTTTAATATGGTAGACATTCAATCACTACTGTTTTCCTATGATGTGGTTCACTTGAGATTTAGATCTGCCTAATTTTTTGGATCAAGCCTAAAATGATTTAGAAAAATGAATAGACGGCATAGATTAAACACATCCATCATGATGGGTCCACATAACGCGATCACTAGCCACCTGTCTAGTAGCAGCGTCGCTACCAAACTCATCCCGCTTAGCTCTGGCATGGGAGTGTACTTTATAACGTTCATGATTGTTAGAATTGAGATATTTGAAGATTCCAATCGATTAATCTGAACCCTTCATTAGATCTGGAACATAGTTTTTAAGAGCTACTGTTTTAAAATTCCAATCATCAATCTGAACACTAAGCATGTGGGGGCCATGGTCGGCTAATACAGCCTTGGGTCCTTTTGAGTCATATAGCTAAAAGGAAGAGAGAAGAAGACGGAGAGGAGAGAAGCTTTCTCTATCTCCCTGAGTTGATTTTCAAATGTATGATAGAGTATTATTATATACAGTGGAAGTTTTATTTTAATATATGTACATTTTTCGATACAATGGAATCCTTATCGTAGTGTATTACAGCTAGCATAATGACAGGGACTAGCGCAGAAAAATTGGATGGGCACATGAATATACAGCACATTCCGCGAGGGGATTAGGTGTTATGGTGTTACCCTTACCTATGGGCCCACCTTGATAATTTATTATATATCCACACCGTTCATCCAGTTTTTCTTTCCATTCTAGGATGTGGTTTCAAAAAATAAGCATATCGAAATCTCAGGTGGACCACACCACAGGAAACAATAGTTATTGAATACTCACCATTAAAAAAAGTTGGGCCCACCATAAACAGATACATAATGTTTATTTTCCATCCAACATGTTGATGAGGTCAATAAGACCTAGATGAAGGAAAAATATAAAGATCAGATTGATCCCAAAAAAAAAAAAAAAAAAAAATTGGGCCTACAAAAAATGTTTAATAGCCATTCACCACTTTTTCCATTGGTGTGGTCCACTGAAGATTTGGATCTGCTAAAATATTTATATAAAGGGGTAACATGAACTCGAAAAACAGATGGGTAGCGTGGATATATGCAACACATTCGTCCAAGTAGGCCCCACATGGAAAGGGTAACACCCACGAGGTGTAACAGCTAATCTGCTCGGCATAAAATTTATATAGTCAACTTATCCCAGCCGTTCCATAGATGAACGGTCCAAACTTTTGGAAGAATATTTGGTTCGACAATGCTGTGGGTAGACCATGACCTAAATTATTTCATATTGTTAAAATGCAACCACACTTCTTAGCCATAATGCTATAAGAGTTGTACACCAGTCGAGTTAGCTCAGTCAGTTCACTCGACTCAGAAAAGCTCGACTCTATAAACGGTTTAGATGGCATATGAACATCATGGTCAGCTCCAAGAAGATTTCATTGGTGAAGTTTCAGTTCTCACTCTTTCGTGTTTTGTACCACACCCAACTTATGGATCTGCCTGATTCTTGGATTCATGTCTTATTAAGATGTTTAGAAACTAACTGACGGAGCGGATTCAGCACGAGAATCTATGTGGGCTCCATGTAGCTTTCAACGAAAGAAACTTCCTATGTCCGTGCAAATTCCTCTTAATACAGAACAATTTAGTGGACCGGCTATTCATCTTAATTTCAAGCGTCTGTTTTCTGTCTTTTGTGGGCCAACCTCATCATTTATCAAATATAATATATCTTGACCGACCACATCCACGGTGGGCCTACTAGTGTGAATGCATCAAGTTGATTTCGAGTCGTCCTCGTGTCTGATCTAAACCGAAAAGAATAGCCGCCTGAGATACCCCTTCTAGAATTTGGATTTTTTTTTTTTTTTTTTTTTTTTTAACACACACACCCCCACACACTCACGCCACACGCACACACACCCCACACACACGCACACCGTGGGATTTCACCACCGTGGGTACCCCTTCTGAAAATTGGATTATACCCCTTTTAGAATTTGGATTAAGTTAGAGGCTCTGTAGGGCCCACCTTGATGAATGTGTTTTATCCATACTGTCCACTTATTTTTTCAAATCATTTTATACTATGAGCCCAAAATTGAGACTGATCTGAGTCTCAAGTGAACCACACAGTAGGGATTGAACGGCTCCCATTAACAAAAAAAATTCAAGAGCAGCAGTAGTTTATACCAAGCTTAGGTTTATTTTTTACCTTCGTCCAAATCTATAAGATTGTATGAATACGTTGGACGGAAAATAAAATTCATGGTGGGACCTACATCATTGGTCGTCATTGTCGTGTGTGTGGGAAAAACAAATACATCACGGTCCCACGGTGCGTCTGCCACAGGATGCTGGATGCAATCCTTCGGTTAGGTATTTTCGGAGCGGATTAGGTGGGTGGTAATCTTACTGTGGGGACCATTTGATGTATTAAACTTAAAATCCATAATGTCCAACCGTTTTTAAAGCTTATTTTAGTTCATGATATCAAAAATAAAGCTGACTCAAATCTTATGTGGACCACACCACAGGAAACAGTTGTGATTGAATCCCCAACCTTTTCATAAGGTCATAAACACCTAAATGAAGAGGTCACATAAATATTATCGTGATCCAAAGCTTTCGTGGCCCACAAGAAGTTTTTAATGGTCAATCTCCATTGTTTCTTGTACTATAGTCCATTTGGGATTTGGAATTGTTTCTTTTTTGGATCATAGCTTAAAATGAAGTTTGAATACGTATAAACGGTACGTGGATGTCATCATCACAATGGACCCACAGTCAGGGTCCCTCCCACCGCGGTGGAAACAGATTGGCTACTCCCTGGCCCCTAGCCAATGGCAAATGGTAGGTTCTTTGTGGGCCTCACCATGATGTATGTGTTTCATCCATGCAGTCCATTTATTTTTCTAGATCATTTTATGAAATGATCCAAAAAATGAGGTATATCACAATCTCAAGTGGACCACATTATAGGAAACAGTGTTGATTGAACATCAAACATTAAAAGCTTTATGTGGCCATAAAAGCTTTGGATCAAGCTGATCTTTATTTTTTCCCTTCATCTAGGTCTATATGACCTAATCAACAAATTGGATGTCAAATAAAGAGTACAATGAGTCTTAGGAGGATTTTAATGGTGGATATCCAATCACTATTGTTTTCCTGTGGTGTGGTCCACCTGAGATTTATATCCCTCTCGTTATTTGTTTTAAGCCCTCAAATGATCGTAAAAATGATGAACGGCATAGATAAAAGACATACTCCATAGTGGGGCCCACACGGAGCACCTACCACTAGCCGAGGGGCCGATCCGTTTCCCACGGAGGTGGATTAGGATTCTCTCCTAGTCCGCTCCGGGCATTAAGATTTTTCTTTTTCTTTTTTTCCTTCGGTGGTCCCAATATATCTTATAACCTTTTCCACCCCCTATCGCACGGTAGCATACCTTGTTCTATTCATGATTGTCGGAATTGAGATATTTAGATAATTGATTAATCTGAACCGTTCAGTAGATCTAGAATATAGCTTTTAAGGGTTACAGTCACTGAGCAGATGGTTACAGTATTTCATAAGTTTTCCTTCTCTTACAAATCCATCTGTTTTTTAAACGGAGGATGGAATGGATAGGATGGCCGGATAAAAGGATTGCTTTAGAAGAGTAAGCCATTGATGATGGTGTCTAATAAATGGATAGCTCATAAGTTTGATGAAGGGAAAAAGGAAATATCAGCTTGATCCAAGGCCTGTATGGGCCACAAGAAGTTTTAAACGGTCAATCACCATTGTTTCCAATGAGATGGTCCACTTGAGATTTGGATCTATTTCATTTTCTAGCTAATGCTTCAAAATGATATGAGAAAATGGTCGAACGGCACAGATATAAGATAAATGCATCAGGGTGCCCCAGATAATGGCCGCACCATCCTTGGTGACGCAGAGGTGCACCTAATCTGCTGTCGTGTACCTTGCATTGGATACTATATTAGAATTTGTGTGATTGATGTGTTTTATCCATGCCGTTCATTTATTTTTTCGGATCATTTTAGGTTTTAAGCGTCAAGATGAATCAAATCCAAGTGGCCACACCACTAGAAGCAGTGTTGAAAATGATGCCCCACCATTGAAACCTTCCCAGGCTTGTTCACCAGGTCACATGGAGGTGATGAAGGGAAAACACAAATATCAGCCCGATCAAAATTTTTGTGGCTCCCAAGATATTTTCAATAGTAGTCCTTCAATCCCAATGTGTGGTAGACTAGAGCTTGGATTATTCTATATTTTTGGGTTCTAACCTTAAAAGGATCCGATAACATGGATAGCCAGTGTGGATGAAGCACATACATTAAGATGGGCCCACAGACCCCCTTCATGTACGTCCCTCTTCACATGAGATATTTGAAGATTTCAATTGGACAATTTGAATCCTTCACTAGATCTGGAACATAGTTTTTAAGAGCTACAATTTAAATTAACACTGAGCGGATGGTTGAATCATTCTATAAGTTTTCCTTCAATTAAGTTGTTTGTTTTTTAATGCTGTGGATGGAATGGATAGGATTGCTTGATAAAAGTAGTTATTTAAAAAAATAAGCAGTCGATGGTGGTCTCTAACAAATGAATGGGTTAGATTGTTGATTTAACTTATTTATGTGTGAACAATCTCGACCACCCATTCTATAAGTTATTGATTGGATATGGCTGGAGTTGTCTTATGAGTGTGAATTTTTCTTGGCAACATATAACTGCCTTTTAGGAGCTAACTGGAAGACGGGCTGATCGATTGAACTGTCCAAGTGGTGCGATAGATGGTTCTAACATGTGGGGGCCATGGTTGGCTACTCCACACCGATGGGTCTGTTGAGTCATATGAAGAAAGAGAATATTTCTCTATTTCCTTGAGTTGACTTTCAAATGTACGAAATGTATATATATATATATATATATATATAAATAAAATGAAAGTTTTATTTTAATATATTTGTATTTTTATGTACAATGGAGTCATTATTTTAATATGTTACAGCTAGCATAATGACAGGTTACTAACTCAGAAAAAAAAAAATGGAAGTTTTATTTTAATATATTTGTAATATATGGTTTAATGGAGTCATTATTTTAATAAATTATAGCTAGAATAATGATAGGTTACTAACTCAGAAAAAAAATGGATGGCGATGTGGATATACAGTACATTTATCAAGGTGGGCCCTACACAGTAATGGTAATACCTATTATTCGGGTGGATTAGGTGTTATGGTGTTACCCTTACCATGGGGCCACCTTGATAATTCATTGTATATCCACGCCATCCATTAGGTTTTCCTTTCTAATCTAGGACATGGTTTGAAACAACAAGTATATCCAAATCTCAGGTGGACCACACCACAGAAAACAACTATAGTTATTGAATACTCACCATTAAAAACTTCCCTGGCCTACCATAAACAGATGCATAATATTTATTTGTCATCCAACCTATTAATTAATAATGTCAACCAGAACTGGGTGAAGGGAAAATATAAAGATAGGATTGATACAAAACTTTTTTGGCCTACACAAAGTTTTCAATGGTCATTTACTACTTTTTACAGTGGTGTGGTCCGAAGATTTAGATCCAGGGCTAAAATGAACTTGAAGAAAGGATGGGTGGCGTGGATATATGCAACACATTCTTCAACGTAGGCCCCAGGGAAAAGATAATACCCACAAGGTGTAACAGCTAATCTGCTACAGAAATTTTAGATAGTCAACTTATCCCAGCCGTTCCATAGATGAACGCCCTAGGTTTTGGAAGAATATCTTGTTCGACAATACCGTGGGTAGAGAGTGAGAGCGGATTGGCTAGTCACCCCGCCACTAGCCAATGGTTGGTGTTCTATAGGCCACACCATGATGTATGTGTTTCATCCATGCCGTCCATCTATTTTTATAGATCATTTTATTATAAGATTTCAAAATTGGGATATATCCCAATCTTAGGTGGAGCACATCAAAGGAAACAGTGTTGATTTAATGTCCACCATTAAGAACTTCTTGAGGCCATAAAAGTTTTGTATCAAGCTGATCATTGGTTTTTTTTTTTTCCCTTCGTATTGGTCTGTATCACCTAATTAAAAGATTGGATGTCAAATAATAGTACAATGAGCCTTAGGAGGATTTTAATGGTGGACATTCAATCACTAGTACTGTTTTTCTGTACAGTGATCCACCTGAGATTTATAAACCCTCATTTTTTAAATCAATACCTAAAATAATATGTAAAAATGGATGGACGGCATCGACAAAACGCATCCATCATAGTAGGGCCCACATATCACCGACCACTAGCCACCGGGCTAGTGGCAGCCACACTAACCAAACCGCGTCCGTAGACCAGGACCTAAACTATTTGGTATTGTTATAAAGCAACCACGCTCCGTAGACATTGCAATACTCATCTTCTCAACCATCTCCACCATTTGAATCCCAGCATTCTCTCTCCTCTTCCATCCTTCTCTACATTTGCATCTCCCTCTCTCTCTCTCTCTCTCTCTCTAAAAGAGCATTCTTTGCTTCTCTTATCCTCTCTCTTCTTGACTCACGAAAGTCCTTACCATTGGATATTTCTAATTAAGCCTTCCGAGCTCTCTCACACATCAAATTCCTCCCTTCTTCCCATCCATACATACCAAAAGGAGAAAGAAATAAGAAGAAAATATGGTTGATTCGCTCGTTTCAAACGTGGGGGAGAAGTTGAAGACCGTCCTCCAAGATGAGGTGGCTTTGTTGGTGGGTGTCACCAGTGAGATCGAAAAGCTTTCCAGCACTTTCACCTTGATTCAAGCTGTGCTTGAAGATGCTGAGTCTCGGAGCCGTGCGAATGACAAACTAGTGAAGATCTGGTTAGAGAAGGTCAAAGATGTGGCCTACGATGTGGACGACATACTAGATGAGTGGAGGACAGAAGCTCTCAGACCACAAGCTCCAGAAGAAGGTGATGGCTCCTGTTTCAGCTTCCTTGTTACTTGCTTCCTCACCTATGTTACTTTCTTCAATCATGTCATGTTACGCCACAATATTGGGTGTAGGATAAAGAAGGTAAGGGGTAGATTAGATTCTATTCAAAAAGAGAAGAACCAATTTAATTTTATTATGATAGATAGGGGAGAGAGGGAGAGAGTGGATAGTGAAGTTAGGAGGGGTGAGATAGGAAACCGAGAGACAAGCTCCCTACCTGAACCGTCCATTGTTGGGAGGGAAGATGTAAAAAAAAGAGTCGTAGACTTGTTGGTGGGGGGGAGTAGTAGAGAGGTAAATGAGGTGCCCTTCGTCATTTCTATCGTTGGAATGGGGGGCTTGGGCAAGACCACCCTTGCTCAACTCATTTACAACGATGAAAATGTCAAGGGGCATTTCAACATGAGGATGTGGGTATGTGTTTCTGAAGATTTCGATGTGAAACGTATTACGAAATTAATCATAGAATCTGCAGATGAGTCTAGTTGTGAGGATCTAAGCCTGGCCCTGTTGCAAAGTCGTCTCAACCAAAAGTTGCAAGCAAAGCGATTCTTGCTTGTGCTTGACGATGTTTGGAGGCATGATAGCGAGAAGTGGGACAAGCTGAGACTTCCCTTCCAAGCTGGTGCACCCGGAAGTCGAATCATTGTAACCACTCGTTTGGAAGATGTTGCATCGAGCATGGGAAGTACTGGTAACATGCAGAAACTGGATGTTTTATCTGATGATGATTGCTGGTTAGTGTTCAGTCGTAGAGCGCTTGAGCATCGGAGTGCAGAAGAGCGTTCGGATTTGGAAGAGATTGGAAGGCAAATCGTAAACAGGTGTGGAGGGGTGCCTCTTGCAGCAAAGACAATGGGGAGTGCCATGTGCTCAAGAAAGACGAGAAGCCAGTGGGAGCTTGTCTTGAGAAGCGAGGTATGGAAGTCAGGTGATGTTTTAGGAGGCATTTTACCGGCTTTGTCACTAAGCTACCATGATTTACCTCCAGCTCTTAAGCAGTGCTTCACGTATTTATCTATTTTCCCGAAAGATTGGAAGATAGAGAAGGATACGATAGTCAAATTATGGGAGGCTCAAGGTTTCATCTGCTCGGAGGGAAGTGAAGACATGGAGGAAATTGGTGGACTGTATTTTGATGATCTACTAAGACGCTCATTACTCCAAGATGCAGAACTCGATGGTGACGGTAACATATGGGGGTGCAAGATGCATGATTTAGTTCATGATCTTGCACAATCTGTTGCAGGAAGTGACTGTTCAGTGGTGCAGATCGGAACGCAAGCTTCGTTAAACTTCAACAACCTCCGCCATTCTTCTTTTGTCAGTGATAAAATTGTTAATGAAGCTGATGAAGTGGCTTACATTTTGGCCACCTTGTATAAGTCCCACAAGCTGCGGACGTTGTTCCTTGACTCAAGAATCTCCATGGTGCCAAGAATGTCATTCCATCATTGGAGACGCCTTAGGGCATTGGACTTGAATTCTACCAGCATTAAGAAATTGTCTCCAACGGTGGGACATTTGAAACACTTGAGATTTCTTGATTTGTCATGGACAGACGTAGAAGAGTTGCCAGAAGAGGTGTGTAATTGCCTAAATTTACAAACATTGAGACTCAATTGGTGTAAGAAGCTAAAAAAACTGCCTGGAGGGATGAAGAAACTGATTAACCTGAGATATCTTGATTTGTCTGACACAGGCATAGAAGAGTTGCCAGAGGAGGTGTGTAATTGCCTAAATTTACAAACATTGAGACTCAATGATTGTAATGAGCTAAAAAATCTGCCTGGAGGGATGAAGAAAATGATTAACCTAAGACATCTAGAATTTGAAGGCCAAGTCGATCTGAAGTACTTACCGCAGGGTATAGGGAGAGTAACTGGCCTTCAGACGTTAACAACCTTCGTTGTAGGGGGTGGGGACGAAGGATGTAAATGTGGAGAACTGAAACACCTCAATCATCTTCAAGGAAGTCTTCAGATTACCGGCTTGGACAAAAACAGGAGCAGGGACGAAGCTAGAGAGGCAGAACTGAATAAGAAGCAGCACCTTCATACTCTATCCTTCGAGTACGAGGGTGAACGGAGTGAGCTGTTGGATGAAGAGGTGAAGAGAATGGAGGACGTGCTTGAAGTTCTCCAGCCCCACACAAACTTGAAAGAGTTGGCAATAGATACATACAATGGTTCGAAGCTTCCCAAGTGGATAGAGGATCCGGGGTTCTCCAATCTAGTCAGGATGACACTCACGTATTGTTGGGAGTGTAAACAATTGCCAGGTCTTGGGAAACTGCCGTCCCTTAAATACCTTAAAATTGGGGGCATGAGTGAGGTGAGAAAGGTGGGTGTTGAGTTTAGTGGGGTTGATAACAATGATGGAAGTGGATGTGTTGTCTCATTCCCCAAGTTGGAGACCCTTGTCTTCAGTTTAATGCTAAATTGGGAGGAGTGGGAATTGAGAGGTGGAGATGGAGAGGTTATGCCATCACTCCTCCAACTAAGAATAAAAGAATGCCCAATGCTGAAGGAGTTGCCCAGCAACCTTCCACCGCTCATCCAGAAGCTGACTTTACAAGTAAGTAACGAAGGGAAGTTGTTATCGGGAGGGACCTTACCCGTCCTCCCCAACCTGAAACATTTGATTATTACCCGGAGTGATGAGCTGAAATCGTTCCCTTGTGGTTGGTTGGGACAATTCAAAGCCCTCAAGACTCTGGTAATCCATCGGTGTAGCGAGTTGGAGTCTCTACCAGATGAGGAGTTGCAACAGCTAACCATGCTTCAAGAATTGATCATCGACCACTGTCCACTCTTAAAAGAGCGCTACAAAGATGGAGGAGAAGATCGGGACAAGATTGCTCAAATCCCCAATATATCATTTCGTTGGTAAAAGGTGCATAGGATTTTTCTTTTGCTTTTGTTTATAGGAATTGTTTTGCTTCTCCCTCTAACTCCTCTTCTTTTTTATTCATTTTCTTTTTTGTTTGTTTTTTTAATTTTAAGGTGTTTATCAGATGTTGATTGTATTTTAGTTGGTTGAACGTGTGACCTTGTTCTCTGTTTTGGAGGTCAGGTTCTATGCCCCCCTCCCCTCTATCTTATGTACTTTTTTCTTTTCTTTTTATTAATAAAGCTTATGATGGTCCCGTCCACTTTCACACACGCACACATGCACACATGTATATTGGATAGTACGTTGGTCACTTTCTCTTAACCGTCCATTTATTTTGTACACGTGTGACAATTTCATTCCAGACATATACACATGCAGGGCCCACCTAGTGAGCGGCTTTAATGTATTACACGAGAGAGATTTTGATTCTCTGGCAGTGTTTTGACGGTTGACACACAAGCGGGTCGAACCAATTCCACTGCAATACATAACTCCAACCTTTCATGCCCCAGCCACATCCAACCCATTCAATAGGTTAGCCTGTCGTGAGGACCACTTGATATAAAAATCAAGTTGATTAGATGATCCAATCCGTCCTTTTTTTTCTAATTCAGGGATGGAATGGTTATAATTGCCTAAGAAAAAGTGAATTGAATTGTTGATTTGACTTATTTTTTTGTAGACTGATTTAGACCTCGGATATTAAAGGCCATTGGTCGAATGATCAACGTTTGACAGATTGGTGTGATATTTTCATGCCCATCCCATGAAACGTGTGATGTACCAAGTAAATAGTCTAAAAATGGACTGGACTGTCAAAGTTTCCCAATGCAACAAGGAGCACTGTAACTTAAGGAGGGGTGAGTGCTGAAGCATTTCTCATAAAAGTTTTTTGGCACGAATACATCCAAGAGGAATCACAATTAGAGCCGTAAGCAAACCGAATCAGCTCTGTTAACTCGCTTAACTTGACTAAGAGAAGCTCAACTCGACTCAACTTGAAATTGTGTTTGAGGCAAGTCGAGCTGATTTTTTGAACTCCGATAAATTTAGAGCTGAATTTTTATTTTATTTTTATTTTTTTTAAAATAACACACGCAAACACTCCCACACAGTCACGCTAGTGGAATTTCACCACCTATGGCTACTCAAACCCTTGACCCAGTGTTGGAACTCCTGAGAGTCTACCACCGGAGCAAGAGCAAGGACCCAGCTGAATTTGAGCTACACCAAGCTCAACTCAATTTGGCTCAAAACTTGACTCAATTCGAATAGATTCAACTCGGATCGGGTTCACTTAATATAAATATTTATATATTTAAATAAATTATATATATTATATATTAAAAATTCTAAAATCTAAACTCGAACTCAGCTTGTAGGCTCGAACTCCAATTTGGCTCAAAAGATCGAGCTCAAGCTTGGTTCAAACTCGGATCAGGCTAGCCCGAGCTGATAACCAAGCCAAGCTGGCCAGTCAGGCTCAAGGACTAAGCCGAACTAAATTCGAGCTGGGGTAGCCTCCCGGCTGAGCTGAGCCAAGCTAGGCCATGCTCGACTTGGTTCAGCTTGTGTACAACTCTAATCACAATGTGATAATATGATATTTAGGGTTGTGTTCGGTGATCCAAACCATATACAAGATGGGCTTCACCATATATGGAATTCAATGTTTTCTATTGAATTTAGATGATCCTTTTGAGCACCGCTTTGAGGGTTATTGATTTCGATGCTTGTGATTATCCAATCTTGAAATTCTTTTCGAATCGTTGTATTTGGACAATATCATTACAAAGTCATGTGCATGTGTCAAATGCAGGCCTTTTTTTTTTCTTTTTTTTTTAATATATATATATATATATATATATATATATATATATATATATATATATATATATATATATATATATATATATATATATATAAATGGCATGAGCCATGGTTCCATTAACCAATCAGCAATTACAACCAACCAAAAGCGCCCAACAAGAAAGTTGTGGCCACACCAAACAAGAAACATCTATACAGACCCGGACTTTCAGACAGGCCCCAAGAAAAAGTTTCGGGCCCGCCTATCATATAAACTTCACAAAACAAAATAGCGCCCGTCAGTCCCTATTGGATCTCCTGATAGCTCCAATCCCAACTTTATCCAGCAGGACCGCACCCTGAACATAACGAGGAAGGACAGTGGCGGCAGCCCAAACAGGGTGGGCCTGGGACGCAGAGGCCCACTTAGCCAAGGCGTCCGCAATAGCATTTGCTTCACGGAAGATATGGCTGAGAGGAAACCAGGCCCTCCTTCGCAAGGATTCGATACAGTGCAGCCAGTAGATCCAACTCACATTCGCTTGGCAATGACCGTTCACCAGATCGACAATGAGTTTGGAGTCCGATTCAAGTTGAACCTTTCGCAAGCCCTTCTGCAGGCAAAGGTTAATCCTGTCCCAGATAGCTCTGAGCTCAGCAACGTTATTGGTACCAAGGCCATAACCAATGGCATAGGCGAAAATGACGTTGCCATCCAGCCCTCTACAGATCCCGCCGCCCCCTGCGTTCCCAGGGTTCCCTACACAAGCCCCGTCAACATTGAGCTTGACCCAATCCTCCGTCGGGCGGTCCATTTGACCAGCTGCGGAGCCTTTGTAGGAAGAGGCGTGTGAGGCAAACCCAAAATATCCATCACCTTGGCATCTGCAGAAGACCTATAGAGCATAGCATGGTAGTGTCAAATGCAGGCCTCACATTGAAAATGATAATATTGTCATTTCATATGGTGCTTTTTCACTACCCGCCTAAGATCTAATGTGGATGCAGGGTGCCTTTTAATTGGGTCATGTCGGAGTTACGAGCAACCTCTCTAATGATGGGTTATCGGGAATTTGCATCCCATGCATAAACATGTGATTACATACGTGTGCGTGTGCGCACACAGGCACAATGTGCCACTATACAACTTCAAGCATATCACACGTGACAGACACGTATGCCACAATTTAGCTTCAAGTGCCTCATATATATTGTGAATGCTACATGTGACTGACTTTCATAAAAATGAATAAATAAATAAGAATATATTTGTTTTGCCGGACAACAAACTGAAAAATGTCCAAACTTTTTAGAAAAACCATGTGAAAAATTAGTTAAGGGAAGCATTGTTTCCTTTCCCAGTTTCCTAAAAAACACTATTTACTTTCCCCTGCTTTTTATAAATCCAAACAAGCCCCAAGTGAGTTTTTCCCTTTCCTTTTTTTTTTTTTTTTTCCTTCAAGAAGGAGGATCAATTGGTAGCATGTATATTGGGCAGTTAGGAATTAGAATCCAGGATTTTCAATCCAAATCATGTTTAGAACCCTCAAAAAACAAGACTGAAGATCCCCAAAGGAGCCCCTTTTAAATTAGAAGGGAAAAAAAGGTGTATGTAAAATCCATGGATTTTTAGTTCTCTCCAACTGTAATAACTACTCTCCCCTCTTTTAAGGTCTGTTGTCAAACAATTTCTGTATTTTACAAGATTAAAAATCTACATTAACAAACACAGTTGAAGAATGCTAGTACTGCTAAACGACCCCTACATCCATGATAAAAAGACTGGTGACGAATGTGACAAAAGCACATAGCTAAGAAACTATACGATCAATTCTCAACCAAAACAGAAATAAACAATTGACTAAATTATAAAAATTCCATTAGATTCCGGCAAAATGCATATGGCATAACTGAGGCCGCAACAAAGAGCAAGCATTGCACAATGAGACCCATGAGTAAGCATTGGTCAATGAGGCCCACAACATAAACAAAACTCAAGAAGACTGGGCACCAATAAAGAAAAGAAGATAAAACACACTCATCTTTGCTTTTCGACAACTTCTATTTCTTCTTCACCTCACTGGGGGTATGTTGTTCACTTCCATCACCCTCTTCACCCTTATTCTTTTTCTTCTTTTTAGCAGTCACATTCTGTTCATAATCCAAGCCATTCGTGCCATTGGAAAATTTGGGAACTGATCCACTGACTTGCGTTTCTCTTTCTTCTTCTTCTTCTCGGTTTCACGCTCATCAAGAGCATCTCCATCCACAGTCTCAGCTAGTTTATCCTCTACCATCGGAGCACCATCCACACCCTCACTTTTGGCTTTCTTTTTCTTACTTCTCTTTACTGAAACTTGTGTGGGTTCGTGATCTGTATCCATTTGGGTCTTTTCTCCATCTGCAAGCATTCATAACAAATTTATAACAAATCAAACAATGACATACTTGCTCTTCCAAAATCTACATCAGATCATATGTCCACATAAATTTGACAAGAGAACCCTAACTTCTGTCTTGTGTTTTATTTTAAATTTTAAATTTTAAATTTTAAATTTATTAAGGTATGGACATATAGCACCCTCTATCTCAGACCAAAGATAAATAGCACCCACCCTCGAGCATTTTTCCAAATGTTGCCAAAAAACACATTGCCATTAATTTTTTGGATGGGAAAAACTAACCATGATTGGGTTAGCAGATTTTTGGAAAATAACATTTTTTTTTTGAAAATGACAATATTACCCCTCCCAAATCGACAAAAACCCTGACCCCACCCCTAACATCTCCTCTTTCCTCCCAACCGCAAGGCCTAACCCTACCCTCTCCCAACTTGAGGATAAAAATGTCTTTTTCCTTGGTGTACAGTCAATTGTAACGGCTATGACATTGTTCAGTCACATTTTGCTGACAGACTATACTTGAAATGGAAAACAGGAGGGATTAGTGGGGAAAATACATGAGGGAGGGTGTTACTTATCTTTATGCCAAAAGGGAGTCAGTATTTGTCAAAACCAATGTTTGACATACTGTCGGATGCCAGTATGTAATCTCCGGACATACCAGTGTCGTCCATGAACAATACAAACTGTATTGGCTTGATACAGGGGCAATATGACCCCATATTAATGGTGAACAATTCAATATGCAAAAACCAAGGTGAGAAAAACCCTCCAAATGTGCAAATGCTGCTGCGGAAAGTGGTGAGCACATGGTATTCATTGGTAATTCATTACTAGGAGACCCGTGTGATCCTCTAACTCAAGATATTCGTTGGTGATTTAAAATGTAATTCCTATTATAAGCCCCACAGTAGATAGACTGTGGAAGCAACAGCTCCTTAACTGGACAACCCTAATAAGGGCTGCGACTTGTTTTCAGATTGACCCGCACCTGGGTGAAACAGCCCGAGTTCGAGTTAGGCTGGGTCTGTTTGTCAGGATCCTCAGGTTGAGTTACCGTCGAGTTATGGTTTGAGCACATCCGAATCAGGTTGGAAGCGGATTGGCTAGTGTCTAGTATACCTCACACCAGCAATATAGCTGTTGTATTGGCGTCAGCAAGTTGTGGGTCTGATCATGAGGTATGTGTTATATCCAAACCGTCCATCCATTTTGTGAGCTCGTCTTAAGATTTGAGACGAGAAATAAGACAAATCTTACTATCAAGTGGACCACACTGCAAAAACCAGTGGGGGATTGAACGTCTACCATTAAAACCCATTTTAGGGTCACAGAAGTTTTGGATCAATATAAATATTTTTCTTCCTCTTTCTTCAGGTATTTTTGACCGTATGAACAGATTGGATGTAAAATAAACATTATGGTGGGCCCTACAGATTTTTTAACGGTGAAAATCATTGTATCCGCTGCTATTTATGGTGAGGTCCAGATGAACTTTAGATATGATTAATTTTTTGGATAATGATCATGATCTAAAATGATCTCTAAAAATAGATGAATGGTGTAGATATAATAAATACAGAGCCCATGTAACTTTGATCTCTTTTGAACCGTTCGTACTACTTGGAGGTCGAGGAGCGTCAGTGCTTGTCTTTGCACAACACGTACCTACAACACCTATATAGCTGATGGGAGGTACACCAGCTAATCCGCTTCCAATTAGGTTAGGCTAGGTCTTGGTGGGTCCCACAAAACCCTTGCCTGGACATCCACTCTTCACATGATATAGGCATCTTTCTCCTTCGGTGGGACCCATTACATTTTATAATTGTCCATTTAGGACACAGATTGGCTAGTAGTCAGTGCTCTGTGGGCCTGCCATGATAATGTATTTCATCGCGCTATTCATCAGTTTTGATCCAAATCTCAAATGGACCACAGCAAAGGAAACAATGTAATCTCAAGTGGACCACAGCAAAGGAAACAATGTTGATTGAACGCCAACCATTAAAAACTTCCTAGGGCAACGAAAGCTTTGGATGAAACTGATATTTGTACTTTCCCTTGATCTAGGTCTCTATGACTAAATTAACATGATGGTGTCAAATAAACATTACAGTGGGCCCTAAGAGGATTTTAATTTGGTAGACATTCCCTCACTACTGTTTTCCTATGATGTGGTTCACTTAAGATTTAGATCTACCTAATTTTTTGGATAAAGCCCTAAAATGATTTATAAAAATGAATAGACGGCATAGACGAAACACATCCATCATGATGGGTCCACAGAACGCAGATCACTAGCCACCCATCTAGTAGCAGCTTCGCTAACCAAACTCATCCATAACCTTTACTGGTCGCTTGGCTCTGGCATGGGAGTGTACTTTATTACGTTCATGATTGTTAGAATTGAGATATTTGAAGATTCCAATCGATTAATCTGAACCCTTCACTAGATCCAGAACATAGTTTTTAAGAGCTACTGTTTTAAAATTCCAATCATCAATCTGAACACTGAGCATGTGAGGGCCATGGTCGGCTAATACAGCCTTGGGTCCTTTGAGTCATGTAGCTAAAAAGGAAGAGAGAAGAAGCCGGAGGAGAGGAGAGAAGATTTCTCTATTTCCATGAGTTGATTTTCAAGTGTATGATAGAGTATTAATATATACAATGGAAGTTTTATTTTAATATATGTGCATTTTAAGATACAATGTAATCCTTATCGTAGTGTATTACAGCTAGCATAATGACAGGGACTAGCTCAGAAAAAAATGGATGGCCACATGGAAATACAACACATTCATCAAGGTGGCCCCACAGCAAAGGTAATACCTATTCCGCCGAGGGGATTAGGTGTTATGGTGTTACCCTTACCATGGGCCCACCTTAATAATTTATTATATATCCACCCCGTTCATCCAGTTTTTCTTTCCATTCTAGGATGTGGTTTCAAAAAATAAGCATATCGAAATCTCAGGTGGACCACACTGCAAGAAACAATGGTTATTGAATACTCACCATTAAAAAAGGTTGGGCCCACCATAAACAGATACATAATGTTTATTTTCCATCCAACATGTTGATGAGGTCAATAAGACCTAGATGAAGGAAAAATATAAAGATCAGATTGATCCCAAAAAAAAAAAAAAAAAAAAATTGGGCCTACAAAAAATGTTTAATAGCCATTCACCACTTTTTCCATTGGTGTGGTCCCTGAAGATTTGGATCTGCTAAAATATTTATATAAAGGGGTAACATGAACTCGAAAAACAGATGGGTAGCGTGGATATATGCAACACATTCGTCCAAGTAGGGCCCACATGGAAAGGATAACACCCACGAGGTGTAACAGCTAATCTGCTCGGCATAAAATTTATATAGTCAACTTATCCCAGCCGTTCCATAGATGAACGGTCCAAACTTTTGGAAGAATATTTGGTTCCACAATGCTGTGGGTAGACCATGACCTAAACTATTTCATATTGTTAAAATGCAACCACACTACTTAGCCATAATGCTATAAGAGCTGTACACCAGTCGAGTTAGCTCAGTCAGTTCACTCGACTCGGAAAAGCTTGGCTCTATAAACGGTTTAGATGGCATATGAACATCATGGTCAGCTCCAAGAAGATTTCATTGGTGAAGTTTCAGTTCTCACTCTTTCGTGTTTTGTACCACACCCAACTTATGGATCTGCTTGATTCTTGGTAAGATGTTTAGAAACTAACTGACGGAGCGGATTCAGCACGAGAATCTATGTGGGCTCCATGTACCTTTCAACGAAAGAAACTTCCTATGTCCGTGCAAATTCCTCTTAATACAGAACAATTTAGTGGACCGGCTATTCATCTTAATTTCAAACGTCTGTTTTCTGTCTTTGGTGGGCCAACCTCATCATTTATCAAATATAATCTATCTTGCCCGACCACATCCACGGTGGGCCTACTAGTGTGAATGCATCAAGTTGATTTCGAGTCTTCCTCGTGTTGATCTATACAGAAAAGAATAGCCGCCTGAGATACCCCTTCTAGAATTTGGATTTTTTTTATTTTTATTTTAACACACACACCCCCACACACACGCACACACACCCCACACACACGCACACCGTGGGATTTCACCACCGTGGGTACCCCTTCTGGAAATTGGATTATACCCCTTCTAGGATTTGGATTAAGTTAGAGGCTCTGTAGGGCCCACCTTGTTGAATGTGTTTTATCCATACTGTCCACTTATTTTTTCAAATCATTTTATACTATGAGCCCAAAATTGAGACTGATCTGAGTCTCAAGTGAACCACACAGTAGGGATTGAACGGCTCCCATTAACAAAAAAAATTCAAGAGCAGCAGCAGTTTATACCAAGCTTAGGTTTATTTTTTACCTTCGTCCAAATCTATAAGATTGTATGAATACGTTGGACGGAAAATAAAATTCATGGTGGGACCTACATCATTGGTCGTCATTGTCGTGGTGTGGGAAAAACAAATACATCACGGTCCCACGGTGCGTCTGCCACAGGATGCTGGATGCAATCCTTCGGTTAGGTATTTTCGGAGCGGATTAGGTGGGTGGTAATCTTACTGTGGGGACCAATTTGATGTATTAAACTTAAAATCCATAATGTCCAACCGTTTTTAAAGTTTATTTTAGTTCATGATATCAAAAATAAAGCTGACTCAAATCTTATGTGGACCACACCACAGGAAACAGTTGTGATTGAATCCCCTCTATTACAAACTTCATGGATTCCACCAAATTATTTATTAGCCATCCAACCTTTTCATAAGGTCATAAACACCTAAATGAAGAGGTCACATAAATATTATCATGATCCAAAGCTTTCGTGGCCCACAAGAAGTTTTTAATGGTCAATCTCCATTGTTTCTTGTACTATAGTCTATTTGGGATTTGGAATTGTTTCTTTTTTGGATCATAGCTTAAAATGAAGTTTGAATACGTATGAACGGTACGTCGATGTCATCATCACAATGGACCCACAGTCAGGGTCCACCCACTGCGGTGGAAACGGATTGGCTACTCCCTGGCCCCTAGCCAATGGCAAATGGTAGGTGCTCTGTGGGCCCCACCATGATGTATGTGTTTCATCTATGCAGTCCATCTATTTTTCTAGATCATTTTATGAAATGATTCAAAAAATGAGGTATATCACAGTCTCAAGTGGACCACATTATAGGAAACAGTGTTGATTGAACATTGAACATTAAAAGCTTTATGTGGCCATAAAAGCTTTGAATCAAGCTGATCTTTATTTTTTTCCCTTCATCTAGGACTATATGACCTAATCAACAAATTGGATGTCAAATAAAGAGTACAATGAGCCTTAGGAGGATTTTAATGGTGGATATCCAATCACTATTGTTTTCCTGTGGTGTGGTCCACCTGAGATTTATATCCCTCTCTTTATTTGTTTTAAGCCCTCAAATGATCGTAAAAATGATGAACGGCATAGATAAAAGACATACTCCATAGTGGAGCCCACACGGAGCACCTACCACTAGCCTAGGGGAGTAGCTAATCCGTTTCCCACGGAGGTGGATTAGCATTCTCTCCTAGTCCGCTCCGGGCATTAAGGCTTTTTTTTTTCTTTTTTTCCTTCGGTGGTCCCAATATATTTTATAACCTTTTCCACCCCCTATCGCACGGTAGCATACCTTGTTCTATTCATGATTGTCGGAATTGAGATATTTAGAAAATTGATTAATCTGAACCGTTCAGTAGATCTGGAATATAGCTTTTAAGGGCTACAGACACTGAGCAGATGGTTACAGTATTTCATAAGTTCTCCTTCTCTTACCTATCCATCTGTTTTTTAGATGGTGGATGGACTGGATAGGATGGCCGGATAAAAGGATTGCTTTAGAAGAGTAAGCCATTGATGATGGTCTCTAATAAATGGATAGCACAGATTGTTGATTGGATTTATCAGCTTGATGAAGGGAAAAAGGAAATATAAGCTTGATCCAAGGCCTGTGGGCCACAAGAAGTTTTAAACAGTCAATCACCATTGTTTCCAATGAGATGGTCCACTTGAGATTTGGATCTATTTCATTTTCTAGCTAATGCTTCAAAATGATCTGAGAAAATGGTCGAACAGCACAGATATAAGATACATGCATCAGGGTGCCCCAGATAATGGCCGCACCATCCTTGGTGACGCAGAGGCGCACCTAATCTGCTGTCGTACCTTGCATTGGATACCATATTAGAATTTGTGTGATTGATGTGTTTTATCAATGCCGTGCATTTATTTTTTCGGATCATTTTAGGTTTTAAGTGTCAAGATGAATCAAATCCAAGTGGCCACATCACTAGAAGCAGTGTTGAAAATGATGCCCCACCATTGAAACCTTCCCAGGCTTGTTCACCAGGTCACATGGAGGTGATGAAGGGAAAACACAAATATCAGCCCGATCAAAATTTGTGGCTCCCAAGATATTTTCAATAGTAGTCCTTCAATCCCCAATGTGTGGTAGACTAGAGCTTGGATTATTCTATATTTTTGGGTTCTAACCTTAAAAGGATCCGATAAAATGGATAGCCAGTGTGGATGAAGCACATACATTAAGATGGGCCCACAGACCCCCTTCATGTACGTCCCTCTTCACATGAGATATTTGAAGATTTCAATCGGACAATTTGAACCCTTCACTAGATCTGGAACATAGTTTTTAAGAGCTACAATTTAAATTAACACTGAGCGGATGGTTGAATCATTCTATAAGTTTTCCTTCAATTAAGTTGTTTGTTTTTTAATGCTGTGGATGGAATGGATAGGATTGCCTGATAAAAGTAGTTATTTAAAAAAATAAGCAGTCGATGGTGGTCTCTAACAAATGAATGGCCTAGATTGTTGATTTAACTTGTTTATGTGTGAACAATCTTGACCACCTATTCTATAAGTTATTGATTGCATATGCCTGGAGTTGTCTGATGAGTGTGAATTTTTCATGGCAACATATAACTGCCTTTTAGGAGCTAACTGGAAGACGGGCTGATCGATTGAACTGTCCAAGTGGTGCGATAGATGGTTCTAACATGTGGGGGCCATGGTTGGCTACTCCACACAGATGGGTCTGTTGAGTCATATAAAGAAAGAGAATATTTCTCTATTTCCTTGAGTTGATTTTCAAATGTATGAAATGTTTTTATATATATATATATATATATATATATATATATATATATATATATATATATAAATGAAAGTTTTATTTTAATATATTTGTATTTTTATGTACAATGGAGTCATTATTTTAATATATTACAGCTAGCATAATGACAGGTTACTAACTCAGAAAAAAAAAATGGAAGTTTTATTTTAATATATTTGTAATTTTTGGTTTAATGGAGTCATTATTTTAATAAATTATAGCTAGAATAATGACAAGTTACTAACTCAGAAAAAAAATGGATAGCGATGTGGATATACAGTACATTTATCAAGGTGGGCCCCACACAGTAATGGTATTACCTATTATGCGGGTGGATTAGGTGTTATGGTGTTACCCTTACCATGGGGCCACCTTGATAATTCATTGTATATCCACGCCATCCATTAGGTTTTCCTTTCTAATCTAGGACATGGTTTGAAACAACAAGTATATCCAAATCTCAGGGGACCACACCACAGAAAACAACTATAGTTATTGAATACTCACCATTAAAAACTTCCCTGGCCTACCATAAACAGATGCATAATATATATTTGTCATCCAACCTATTAATTAATAATGTCAACCAGAACTGGGTGAAGGGAAAATATAAAGATAGGATTGATACAAAACTTTTTTGGCCTACACAAAGTTTTCAATGGTCATTTACTACTTTTTACAGTGGTGTGGTCCGAAGATTTAGATCCAGGGCTAAAATGAACTTGAAGAAAGGATGGGTGGCGTGGATATATGCAACACATTCTTCAACGTAGGCCCCAGGGAAAAGATAATACCCACAAGGTGTAACAGCTAATCTGCTCCACTGAAATTTTAGATAGTCAACTTATCCCAGCCGTTCCATAGATGAACGCTCTAGCTTTTGGAAGAATATCTGGTTCGACAATACCGTGTGTAGAGCGTAAGAGGGGATTGGCTAGTCACCCGCCACTAGCCAATGGTTGGTGTTCTATAGGCCACACCATGATGTATGTGTTTCATCCATGCCATCCATCTATTTTTATAGATCATTTTATTATAAGATTTCAAAATTGAGATATATCCAAATCTTAGGTGGAGCACATCAAAGGAAACAGTGTTGATTTAATGTCCACCATTAAGAGCTTCTTGGGCCATAAAAGTTTTTTATCAAGCTGATCATTGGTTTTTTTTTTTTTTTTTCCCTTCATCCGGGTCTGTATCACCTAAATAAAAGATTGGATGTCAAATAATAGTACAATGAGCCTTAGGAGGATTTTAATGGTGGACATTCAATCACTAGTGTTTTTCTGTACAGTGATCCACCTGAGATTTATAACCCCTCATTTTTTAAATCAATACCTAAAATAATATGTAAAAATGGATGGACGGCATCGACAAAACGCATACATCATAGGAGGGCCCACATAGCACCAACCACTAGCCACCGGGCTAATGGCAGCCACACTAACCAAACCGCGTATCTGTAGACCATGACCTAAACTATTTGGTATTGTTATAAAGCAACCACTCTTCTTAGACATTGCAATACTCATCTTCTCAACCATCTCCACCATTTGAATCCCAGCACTCTTTCTCCTCTTCTATCCTTCTCTACATTTGCATATCTCTCTCTCTCTCTCTCTCTCTCTCTCTCTCTCTCTCAGCATTCTTTGCTTCTCTTATCCTGTCTCTTCTTGACTCACGAAAGTCCTTACCATTGGATATTTCTAATTAAGCCTTCCGAGCTCTCTCACACATCAAATTCCTCCCTTCTTCCCATCCATACATACCAAAAAGAGAAAGAAATAAGAAGAAAATATGGTTGATTCGCTCGTTTCAACCGTGGGGGAGAAGTTGAAGACCGTCCTCCAAGATGAGGTGGCTTTGTTGGTGGGTGTCACCAGTGAGATCGAAAAGCTTTCCAGCACTTTCACCTTGATTCAAGCTGTGCTTGAAGATGCTGAGTCTCGGAGCCGCGCGAATGACAGACTAGTGAAGATCTGGTTAGAGAAGGTCAAAGATGTGGCCTACGATGTGGACGACATACTAGATGAGTGGAGGACAGAAGCTCTCAGACCACAAGCTCCAGAAGAAGGTGATGGCTCCTGTTTCAGCTTCCTTGTTACTTGCTTCCTCACCTATGTCACTTTCTTCAATCATGTCATGTTACGCCACAATATTGGGTGTAGGATAAAGAAGGTAAGGGGTAGATTAGATTCTATTGAAAAACAGAAGAATCAATTTAATTTTATTACGATAGATAGTGGAGAGCGGGAGAGAGTGGATAGTGAAGTTAGGAGGGGTGGGATAAGAGACCGAGAGACAAGCTCCCTACTTGACCCGTTCATTGTTGGGAGAGGAGTTGTAAAAAAAGAAGTCGTAGACTTGTTGCTAGGCGGGAGTAGTAGAGAGGTAAATGAGGTGCCCTTCCTCATTTCTATAGTTGGAATGGGGGGCTTGGGCAAGACCACCCTTGCTCAACTCATTTACAACGATAAAATAGTCGAGGGGCATTTCAACATGAGGATGTGGGTATGTGTTTCTGAAGATTTTGATGTCAAACGTATTACGAAATCAATCATCGAATCTGCAACTGGGAAGGGTTGCGAGTCATTGGACTTGGCCCCGTTGCAGGCTCGTCTCCATGGTATGTTGCAAGCAAAGCGATTCTTGCTTGTGCTTGACGACGTTTGGAGCCATGATAGCGAGTTGTGGGATAAGCTGAGACTTCCCTTCCAAGCTGGTGCACCTGGGAGTCGAATCATTGTAACCACTCGTTTGGAAGATGTTGCATCGAGGATGGGAAGTACTCACATGCAGAAACTGGATGTTTTATCTCATGATGATTGCTGGTTAGTGTTCAGTGGCAGAGCGCTTGAGCATAGGAGTGCAGAAGAGCGTTCGGATTTGGAAGAGATTGGAAGGCAAATCGTAAACAGGTGTGGAGGGGTGCCTCTTGCAGCAAAGACGATGGGGAGTGCCATGTGCTCAAGAAAGACGAGAAGCCAGTGGGAACTTGTCTTGAGAAGCGAGGTATGGAAGTCAGGTGATGTGTTAGGAGGCATTTTACCGGCTTTGTTACTAAGCTACCATGATTTACCTCCAGCTCTTAAGCAGTGCTTCACGTATTTATCTATTTTCCCGAAAGATTGGAAGATAGAGAAGGATACTATAGTCAAATTATGGGAGGCTCAAGGTTTCATCTGCTCGGAGGGAAGTGAAGACATGGAGGAAATTGGTGGACTGTATTTTGATGATCTACTAAGACGCTCATTACTCCAAGATGCAAAACTCGATGGTGACGGTAACATATGGGGGTGCAAGATGCATGATTTAGTTCATGATCTTGCACAATCTGTTGCAGGAAGTGACTGTTCAGTGGTGCAGATCGGAAGGCAAGCTTCGTTAAACTTCAACAACGTCCGCCATTCTTTCTTTGTCAGTGATGAAACTGTTAATGAAAATGATGAAGTGGCTTACATTTTGGCCACCTTGTATAAGGCGGACAAGCTGCGGACGTTGTTCCTTGACTCAAGAATCTCCATGGTGCCAAGAATGTCATTCCATCATTGGAGATGCCTTAGGGCATTGAACTTGAGTCATACCAGCATTAAGAAATTGTCTCCAACGGTGGGACATTTGAAACACTTGAGATTTCTTGATTTGTCTGGCACAGGCGTAGAAGAGTTGCCAGAGGAGGTGTGTAATTGCCTAAATTTACAAACATTGAGACTCCAATGGTGTCGGAAGCTAAAAAAACTGCCTGGAGGGATGAAGAAAATGATTAACCTGAGATTTCTTGATTTCTCTGCCACAGGTGTAGAAGAGTTGCCAGAGGAGGTGTGTAATTGCCTAAATTTACAAACATTGAGACTCAATTTTTGTGAGGAGCTAAAAAAACTGCCTGGAGGGATGAAGAAAATGATTAACCTGAGATTTCTTGATTTGTCTAGCACAGGCGTAGAAGAGTTGCCAGAGGAGGTGTGTAATTGCCTAAATTTACAAACATTGAGACTCAATCATTGTGGGGAGCTAAAAAAACTGCCTGGAGGGATGAAGAAATTGATTAACCTAAGACATCTAGAATTTGGAGGCCGTGTCAATCTGAAGTACTTACCGCAGGGTATAGGGAGACTAACTAGGCTTCGGACGGTTTCAAAGTTCATTGTTGGGGGTGGCAACGAAGGATGTAAATGTGGAGAACTGAAACACCTCAATCATCTTCAAGGAAGTCTTCTGATTACCGGCTTGGACAAAAACAGGACCAGGGACGAAGCTAGAGAGGCAGAACTGAATAAGAAGCAGCACCTTCATACTCTATCCTTCATGTACAACCATGAAGATGATGAGCTGTTGGATGAAGAGGTGAAGAGAATGGAGGACGAGCTTGAATTTCTCCAGCCCCACACAAACTTGAAAGAGTTGGCAATACATAATTATAGAGGTTCGAAGCTTCCCAAGTGGGTAGAGGATCCGCTGTTCTCCAATCTAGTCAGGATGACACTCTCGTGTTGTTGGGACTGTAAACAATTGCCAGGTTTTGGGAAACTGCCGTCCCTTAAAGACCTTGATATTTCGTTCATGTATGAGGTAAGAAAGGTGGGTGTTGAGTTTAGTGGGGTTGATAACAATGACGGAAGTGGTGGTGGTCGTGTTTCATTCCCAAAGCTGGAGACCCTCCTCATCGAATACATGCCAAATTGGGAGGAGTGGGAATTGAGAGGAGGAGATGGAGAGGTTATGCCATCACTCCTCGAATTAAGAATAAAAGAATGCCCAAAGCTGAAGGAGTTGCCCAGCAACCTTCCACCGCTTCAAGAATTGCAGACCTACAGTTGTCCACTTGGAAGAGCGATGCGGATATGGACGAGAAGAACGGGATAAGATTGTTCAAATCCCCAATATATCAATTGATTTGTATTAAGGTGCATAGGGTTTTCTTTCGCTTTTGTTTATAGGAATTGTATTGCTTCTCCCTGTAACTCCTCTTCTTTTTTATTCATTTTCTTTTTTGTTTGTATTTTTTTAAAATTAAAAAAAAAATTAAGCTGTTTATCAGATGTTGATTGTATTTTACTTGTTCTCTGTCTTGGAGGTCAGGTTCTATGCCCCCCTCCCCCTCTATCTTATGTACTTTTTTCTTTTTCTTTTTTTATTAATAAAGCTTATGATGGTCCTGTCCACCTTCACACACGCACACACGCGCACATGTATATTGGATAGTCGGTCACTTTTGGAAACGGATTGGCAACTCCCCTGTCGGTGCCCTGTGGGCCCATCATGATGTAATTGTTTCATCCACCCCGTCCATATATTTTTCCAGATCATTTTATGGTATGGGACCAAAAATGAGAAATATTCCAATCTCAAGTGGACCACATTACAGGAAAAAGTGTCCAATGAGCGTTGACCATTAAAAACCTTTTGGGGGCCATAAAAGTTTTGGATCAAGCTGATCTTTTTTTTTTCCCTTCATCTGGGCCTGTATGACCTAATACGTTGGGCCTTAGGAGGATTTTAATGGTGGGTATTCAATTACTATTGTTTTCCTGTGGTGTGGTCCACTTGAGATTTATATCCCTTTCATTTTTAGTATAAAGCCCTAAAATGATATGTAAAAATGGATGAACAGAATGAATGAAACACATAAATCATGGTGGGCCCACAGAGCACCGACCATCAGCCACGAGGCTGGTGGGAGGGGGAGTAGCCAATCCGCTTCCGTCACTTTCTCTTAACCGTCCATTTACTTTTTACACATGTGGCAATTTCATTCCAGACATATATAAACATGCAGGGGCCAGCTAGTGAGCGGCTTTAATGTATTACATAAGAGAGAGATTTTGATTATCTGGCAGAGTGTTTTGACGGTTACACACAAGCAGGTCGAACCAATACATAACTCTAACCGTTCATGCCCCAGCCACATCCAACCCATTCAATAGGTTAGCCCCTCCTGAGGACCACCTAACCTAAAAATTAGGTTGATTAGATGATCCAATCCATCTTTAATTTGGCCTTTTCTTTATAGCCGTCCTTTTTTCTAATTCAGAGATGGAATGGTTATAATTACCTAAGAAAAAGTGAATTGAATTGTTGATTTGACTTATTTTGGTGTAGACTGATCTAGACCTTGGATATTAAAGGTCATTGGTCAGAATGATTAATATTTGCATGACAGTCCATGAAACGTGTGGCGGACCAAATAAATAGTTTAGAAATTGATTGGATTGTCAAAATGTCCCAATGCAACCATGAGCACTGTAACTTACGAGGGCTAAGTGCTGAAGCATTTCTCATAAAAGTTTTTTTTTGGCCCGAATACATCGAAGAGGAATCACAATTAGAGCTGTAAGCAAACCGAATCAGCTCCGTTAACTCTAACTGGCTTGACTTGACTCGGAGAAGCTCAACTCAACTGGACGTGAAGTCGAGCTGATTTTTTGAGCTTGAAAAAAATTTTGAGCTGAATTTGGATACACCAAGCTCAACTTAACTTGGGTCAAAACTTAACTCAGTTCAAATGGATTTGACTCGGATCAGGTTCCCTTAATATAGGTATTTATATATTTAAATAAATTATATATATTATATATTAAAAATTTTAAAATCTAAACTCGAACTTAGCTTGTAGGCACAAACTCCTATTTGGTTCAAAAGACAAGCTCAAGCTAGGCTAAAACTTGGATCAGGCTAGCCCAAGCCGCTAACCAAGCCAAGATGACCGGTCAGGCTGGAAACCTGAGTCAAGCTAAGTTCGAGCTGGGGTAGCCTCCCGGCTGAGCTGAGCCAAGCTAGGCCAAGCTCGACTTGGTTCAACTTGTGTACAACTCTAATCACAATGTGATGATATGATATTTGGGATTGTGTTCAATGATCCAAACCATTTACAAGATGGGCTTCACCATATACAGAATTCAATGTTTTCTGTTGAATTTAGACGATCCTTTTGAGCACCACTTTGAGTGTTATTGATTTCAATGCCTATGATTTTCCAATCTTGAAATTCTTTCTGGCAGAATCCTTTGTCGTTGTATTTTGGAATGTCATCTGTTTGACTGAGTTCGACCACATACACATGCCTAATGGATATAGTCCAAATGTCTGCTTGGAATCATGGAAAGGAAAGACAAGAAAGCACCATTTTTCATCTAAGTAATTTTTCCTCATATGTGAAGCCATTTTTTTTAGAAATTTATAGAAAACAAAATTTTCCACTTACTATTTTGTTGAAATTTTAATAAAATTATTTTCTCACTTTCATCCTTACGAAAAACTCTTTTCTTTTTTTTTTTTTACGATGGAAGGAAAATAAAATTTTCAAGAGTTAAACCATCCACCTTTAATAACCTCTCATGTGCCGCATTTGCTAATGTAACCCCCTATATCATTTTGTCTCATGATTTTGGATAATGGCAGGTTTAATCGTGCCATTTGGTCTTATAATCCAAATGTGTCACTATTCACTTTTAATAACCTCATATGTGCCACATTTTTCAATGTAACCCCCTATGTGATTTGATTCCCTTGCCATCGACATGGTCATTGTCTAGTCATGTGCGCCAACATGCCATTTGGTCCCAATAACCCCCTAGACATGGTTTTTATGATAGATCAGAGATGAACATTGTTGTTATAGTTACATAATTTGGACAATATCATTACAAAGTCACGTGCATGTGTCAAATGCAGGCCCCACATTGAAAATGATAATATTGTCATTTCATATGGTGCTTTTTCACTACCCGCCTAAGATCTAATATGGACGCGGGGTGCTTTTTCATTGGGTCATGTCAGAGTTACGAGCGACCTCTCTAGTGATAGGTTACCAGGAATTCAAGTCCCTTGCATAAACATGTGATTACATATGTGTGCATGTGCGCGCGCAGGCACAATGTGCCACTATACAACTTCAAGCATATCACACGTGACACATGCCACAATCATATATATTGTGAATGCTACATGTGACTATAACTTTCAGAAAAATGAATAAATAAATAAGAAAATGTTTGTTTTGCCAAACAACAAAATGAAAAATGTCCAAACTTTTTAGAAAAACCTTGTGAACAAGGAAAGGGAATGATTGTTTCCTTCCCAGTTTCCTGGAAATAAGTTTCCTAAGAAACACTATTTACTTTCCCCTGTTTTTTATAAATCCAAACAGGCCCCAAGAGAGTTTTTCCTTTTCCTTTTTTTTCCCTTTCAAGAAAGAGGATCATTTGGTGGCATGGATATTGGGCAGTTAGGAATTAGAATCCAGGATTTTCAATCCAAATCATGTTTAGAACCCTCAAAAAACAAGACTGAAGATCCCCAAAGGAGCCCCTTTTAAATTAGAAGGGGAAAAAAGGTGTATGTAAAATCCATGGATTTTTAGTTCTCTCCAACTGTAATAACTACTCTCCCCTCTTTTAAGGTCTGTTGTCAAACAATTTCTGAATTTTACAAGATTAAAAATCTATATTAACAAACGCAGTTGAAGAATGCTAGTACTGCTAAACGAGCCCTACATCCATGATAAAAAGATTGGTGACCAATGTGACAAAAGCACATAGCTAAGAAACTACAGGATCAATTTTACCAAAACAGAAATAAACACTTGACTAAATTATAAAAACTCCATTAGATTCCGGCAAAATGCATATGGCATAACTGAGGCCGCAACAGGGAGCAAGCATTGCACAATGAGACCCATGAGTAAGCATTGGTCAATGAGGCCCACAACATAAACAAAACTCAAGAAGACTCGATACCAAAAAAGAAAATAAAATAAAACTCACTCGTCTTTGCTCTTCGACAACTTCTTTTCCTTCTTCACCTCACTGGGGGTATGCAGTTCACTTCCATCACCCTCTTCACCTTTATTCTTTTTCTTCTTTTTAGCAGTCCCGTTCTGTTCATAATCCAAGCCATTCATGCCATTGGAAATTTTGGGAACTGGCTCATCCACTGACTTGCGCTTCTCTTTCTTCTTCTTCTTCTCAGTTTCACACTCATCAAGAGCATCTCCATCCAGAGTCTCGGCTAGTTATCCTCTGCCATTGGAACGCCATCCACACCCTCACTTTTGGCTTTCTTTTTCTTACTTTTCTTTACTGAAACTTGTGTGGGTTCGTGATCTGTATCCATTTGGGTCTTTTCTCCATCTGCAAGCATTCATAACAAATACAGAACAAATCAAACAATGACATACATGCTTTTCCTAAATCTGCATCAGATCATATGTCCACATAATGTTGTCATCGGGAGGGACCTTACCCGTCCTCCCCAACCTTAAACATTTGATTATTTACGGGACTAATGAGCTGAAATCGTTCCCTTGTGGTTGGTTGGGACAATTCAAAGCCCTCAATACTCTGGAAATCAACTACTGTGAGGAGTTGGAGTCTCTACCAGATGAGGAGTTGCAACAGCTCACCATGCTTCAAGAATTGATCATCGACTACTGTCCACTCTTAAAAGAGCGCTACGGAGATGGAGGAGAAGATCGGGACAAGATTGCTCAAATCCCCAATATATCAATTGATTGGTTTTAAGGTGCATAGGATTTTTCTTTTGCTTTTGTTTATAGGAAATGTATTGCTTCTCCCTGTAATTCCTCTTCTTTTTTATTCATTTTCTTTTTGGTTTGTTTTAAAAAAAAAAAAAAAATTTAAGCTGTTTATCAGATGTTGATTGTATTTTAGTTGGTTGAACGTGTGACCTTGTTCTCTGTTTTGGAGGTCAGGTTCTATGCCCCCCTCCCCTCTATCTTATGTACTCTTTTTTTTTTCTTTTTTTTTTTTTTTTTTTAAAATTATTAATAAAGCTTATGATGGTCCCGTCCACTTTCACACACGCACACATGCACACATGTATATTGGATAGTACGTTGGTCACTTTCTCTTAACCGTCCATTTATTTTGTACACGTGTGACGATTTCATTCCAGACATATACACATGCAGGGGCCACCTAGTGAGCCGCTTTAATGTATTACACGAGAGAGATTTTGATTCTCTGGCAGTGTTTCGAGGGTTTACACACAAGCGGGTCGAACCAATTCCACTACAATACATAACTCCAACCTTCATGCCCCAGCCACATCCAACCCATTCAATAGGTTAGCCTGTCGTGAGGACCACTTGATATAAAAATCAAGTTGATTAGATGATCCAATCCTTCCTTTTTTTTTTTTTTTTCTAATTCAGGGATGCAATGGTTATAATTGACTAAGAAAAGTGAATTGAATTGTTGATTTGACTTATTTTTGTGTAGATTGATCTAGACCTTGGATATATATAAAGGTCATTGGTGGAATAATCAACGTTTGCCAGATTGGTTTGATATTTGCATGCCCATACATCCCATGAAACGTGTGATGGACCAAATAAATAGTCTAAAAATGGATTGGACTGTCAAAGTTTCCCAATGCAACCAGGAGCACTGTAACTTAAGGAGGGCTGAGTGCTGAAGCATTTCTCATAAAAGTTTTTTGGCACGAATACATCCAAGAGGAATCACAATTAGAGGTGTAAGCAAACCGAATCAGCTCCGTTAACTTGCTCAACTTGGCTCAGAGAAGCTCAACTCGACTCAGACTTGAAATTGTGTTTGAGCCAAGTCGAACTGATTTTTTGAGCTTGAAAAAATTTTGAGCTGAATTTATATTTTATTACACACGTGTACACACTCCCACACACTCACGCTAGTGGAATTTCACCACCTATGGCTACTCAAACCGTTGACCCAGTGTTGGAACTCCTGAGAGTCTACCACCGGAGCAAGAGCAAGGACCCAGATGAATTTGAGCTACACCAAGCTCAACTCAATTTGGCTCAAAACTTGACTCAGTTCGAATAGATTCGACTCGGATCGGGTTCGCTTAATATAAATATTTATATATTTAAATAAATTATATATATATATATATATATATATATTATTTATTAAAAATTCTAAAATCTAAACTCGAACTCAGCTTGTAGGCTCGAACTCCAATTTGGCTCAAAAGATCGAGCTCAAGCTTGGCTCAAACTCGGATCAAGCTAGCCCGAGCTGCTAACCAAGCCAAGCTGGCCGGTCAGGCTCGTGGACTAAGCCGAACTAAGTTCGAGCTGGGGTAGCCTCCCAGCCAAGCTAGGCCAGGCTCGACTTGGTTCAGTTTGTGTACAACTCTAATCACAATGTGATAATATGAGATTTTGGGTTGTGTTCGGTGATCCAAACCATATACAAGATGGGCTTCACCATATAAGGAATTCAATGTTTTCCGTTGAATTTAGATGATCCTTTTGAGCACCGCTTTGAGTGTTATTGATTTCAATGCCTGTGATTTTCCAATCTTGAAATTCTTTTCAACAGATTCCTTCATCGTTGTATTTGGACAATATCATTACAAAGTCAAGTGCATGTGTCAAATGCAGGCCTCACATTGAAAATGATAATATTGTCATTTCATATGGTGCTTTTTCACTACCCGCCTAAGATCTAATATGGACACATGGTGCCTTTTAATTGGGTCATGTCGGAGTTACGAGCAACCTCTCCAATGATGGATTAACGGGAATTTGCATCCCATGCATAAACATGTGATTACATATGTGTGCGTGTGCGGGCACACATGCAATGTGCCACTATACAACTTCAAGCATATCACACGTGACAGACATCGTATGTCACAATTTAGCTTCAAGTGCCTCATATATATTGTGAATGCTACAAGTGACTGTAACTTTCAAAAAAATGAATAAATAAATAAGAAAATGTTTGTTTTGCCAAACAACAAACTGAAAAATGTCCAAACTTGTTTAGAAAAACCATGTGAAAAATTAGTTAAGGGAAGCATTGTTTCCTTTCCCAGTTTCCTAAAAATAAGTTTCCTAAAAAACACTATTTACTTTTCCCTGCTTTTTATAAATCCAAACAAGCCCCAAGTGAGTTTTTCCCTTTCCTTTTTTTTTTTTCCCCTTCAAGAAAGAGGATCATTTGGTAGCATGGATATTGGGCAGTTAGGAATTAGAATCCAGGATTTTCAATCCAAATCATGTTTAGAGCCCTCAAAAAACAAGACTGAAGATCCCCAAAGGAGCCCCTTTTAAATTAGAAGGGGGAAAAAAGGTGTATGTAAAATCCATGGATTTTTAATTCTCTCCAACTGTAATAACTACTCTCCCCTCTTTTAAGGTCTGTTGTCAAACAATTTCTGGATTTTACAAGATTAAAAATCTAAATTAACAAACGCAGCTGAAGAATGCTAGTACTACTAAACGACCCCTACATCCATGATAAAAAGATTGGTGACTAATGTGACAAAAGCACATAGCTAAGAAACTACAGGATCAATTCTCAACCAAAACAGAAATAAACAATTGACTAAATTATAAAAATTCCATTAGATTCCGGCAAAATGCATATGGCATAACTGAGGCCGCAACAAGGAGCAAGCATTGCACAATGAGACCCATGAGTAAGCATTGGTCAATGAGGCCGACAACATAAACAAAACTCAAAAGCATTGATCAATGAGGCCCACAACATAAACAAAACTCAAGAAGACTCAGTACCAAAAAGAAAAGAAAATAAAATTCACTCGTCTTTGCTCTTCGACAACTTCTTTTTCTTCTTCACCTAACTGGGGGTATGTAGTTCACTTCCATCACCCTCCTCACCCTTATAACATTAGACGGTTGACAGTGGTAAAGTCAAACCTTTCTATATTAAGGTATATTATTGATTTTGTGCATTTTTGTGTTTGAGAAGCATGGTGTGCATTGATATTCATTGGGGGAATTTTAAAATCTGGACTTTTGAAAACGTTTTATATTCCAATATTTCTAAAAAGCCAACAAGTTGGGTAAGGTTCAAATCAGGGTTGTACACGAACCGAGTTAGCTCGCTCGACTCGACTAAAAAAAGCTCGATTCAACTCAGTTCGAAACTGAATGAATTCGAGCCTGAGTCGAGCTGATTTTTTGAGCTCGAAAAAATTTCGAACCGAGTTCAAGCTTGCCCGAGCTTCTTTTTTTTTTTTTTTTTTTTTTTTGGGGGGGGGGGGGGGGTTTGGGGGGGGGGGGGGGGGGGGGGGGGGGGGAGGGTTAGCTTGTTAGTACACACCCATGTCAGTACACACACTCCATGTTAGCCACCCCCACTAGGAGATCGATACCCAAGACCCCAACTCGAATTGAACTCAGATCAAAACCTGTTCGGTGACTCGGTTACTTTGATATTGATGTTGCTCAGGCTCGATCTCAGCTCAAACCGGCCCAAGCTGCTGACCGAACCGAGCTGAACTGGCCAATCAGGCTCGAAGACCGAGCTAAGTTCGAGCTGGGGTCAGCTAGTGGCCAAGCCAAGTCGAGCTGTGCCAAGTTCGACTCGGTTCAACTGGTGTACACCTCTAATTGCACCTGATTATTGTCCACCCCCATTGATTTTTGGATCATGTGTGCCTATAATCTAATCTATCCACTAGATGAGTCACTTCATAAAACTCCTAAAGCCTAGAAATCAACATCATCCAAAAATCAAGTGAGCCATACCAAAGTGAGAGGATTTCCAGCCTTGATTTTCACCGAGGCCTACCTGAGTTGCACAACAGCATAATTTTTGCTCTGAAAGGGTTCTCATGAGTTCGTGAGAACCAAATTTCCGTGAGTATTATAAGTTTGTGTGTGTGTTGAGTCGGACTATAACCTCAGACATCAATATTGGAACACTTCCTGTCTGCCATTAAGCAGTCGGCTTAAGCACAAAATTCAATTCTTGCAGGTTCCTGTTGAGTTAAAGACTGCCGAGTATTTAGTCGACTCAATTCTGTACTTAATAATTAACTTCAAATTATTTAGTAATAAATAAAGAATGGTAATGTTAAATTATATAAAATAGTTAAAATGAATAAATAGTCAGCTTGTGATTTGCTGATACAAATGTTTGCTTTTTTAGTTGTCTGCTCAAGTTGCTTCGAGTTGCGTCGAGTCAACCAACTCAGTGAGACAACTCAATGGGTCTCATCGAGCGAAGAGTAAGTCACACTCCTGAGTAAGTTTCCTAGTGACTCGGCTCTAAATCCCATTGAGTCATGAGTTTCTATGGAGTGAGGTATCTGGCTCGTGGCACATTGTCAAAGGAAAGAAAAGATAGATGCACTAACTTCCAAACAATGGGTGGGTCTTTCATTTGCTCAGCCTCACATCTGTAAAAAGGGGCATGGCATGGAAAACCCCTCATGGATTAGCCAACATGAGTCCTATCTGCATCCATGAGTTCATGTGCTGTGCCATTTACTTCGATGGAGCTGCACCCAGGTGCCTTCTGCACTTCACGCTCCTCCATCATCTCCCTCACCTCTGTCGCATCATCCCATCTCTCAGCACCTGCATATGTCTTTGATAGAAGTACATAGTTTCCACTATTACCAGGATCCAATTCAATAAGCTTTTTGGCGATTATCTCAGCAAGACTGACATTTCCATGAAGCAAACAAGAACTCAGCAATATTCTCCACATCATGGGATCTGGGGCTACTGGCAATTCTGTAATGAAGTCATATGCCCTATCTAGATGGCCAGAGCGGCCAAGGAGGTCTACCATGCAACCATAATGCTTCATCTGTGGTTCTATTGATAATCTTCAGTCATGCTTTTGAAATATTCAAATCCTTTATCGACCAACCCGCCATGGCTGCAAGCAAGCAAGACCCCAATGAAGGTCACACTGTTTGGCCGAACACCTCACTCAAATCTGTGAGAAGAATTTTAGTGCGTCTTCAGCATAGCCATTCACAGCCATTCTGATATGATTGAGGTCCATGACACAACGTCTTTCTCTTCATCTCGCTAAAACACTTCCAATGCCTTCTCAATACATCCACACTTACAATACATGTCTATCAGAGAATTCCCCACATAAATATCCATTTTTATATTGTTCTTGTGAATGTGATCATGAATCCCTTTCCCTACATCAAGTGCCCCCAAATGGGAACAAGCTGAGATCACACTAGCTATTGTAATCTCATCGGGTTCCACATTAGCTAACATCATTTCACGGAAAAATTCCAATGCCTCAACAAAACGGTTCGCCTGGGAGTACCCAGCAATGATAGAGGTCCAAGAGATCAAATCCTTCTCTGGCATCTCATCAAAAAGTTTCGCGCGCAAGAAACTAAATCCCCTGCTTTGCGTACCCATGATCATGGCATTCCAAGAGACAATGTTTTTTCGAGGCATTTTATCAAACACCTTCCTAGCTAATTCAACAGACCCTCGCCGCCCATGAAGATCAATCAGAGTGTTACCCAAGTAAACATCAATCTTCAAATGATTCTCCTCAATATACTTAACCATCGAATTCGCCAATTCCCAATCACCCAAATGCATACAAGCCAAGACAACCTTCACCATTGTCACCTCATCAGGCTTCACATTCTCCGACTGCATTGCCTCAAAAAGAGACAAAACCTCCCTCAATTTATTTTTCTGGCTATAACCACAAATCAAAGAGTTCCAAGAGACCGAATCCCTTTTGGACATCTCATCGAACACCCTCCGCGCGCAGCCCAAATCACCACAAGCTCCGTACATATGAATTAATGCATTGGAAACAAATGTATACGATCCAAACCCAAGTTTCAGAATCTGCAAATGAATCTTCTTTCCATCTCCAATCCCCGATTTGCGGGCGCAGCCCTTCAGAAGAAAGAGGAAGGTGAGATGGTTGGGCAGGCAGCTTTGTTGGCGCATTCCGGTGTAGAAAGGATCGCTTCCTTCCGACGGCCGTTCTGCGCGAGGCCCCGGATGATGGAATTCCAGATTGGGGTGGTGGGTTTTTCAATAAGGGCGAAGAGGAGGATGGCTTTGTTGAGATGGGGAGGTGAGAGGTGAGAGAGCGTAGGAGGAAATGACATCGGACATGGAAGATGGGTTTGTGTAGAGTCCTGTCCTGATGAGATGGGCGTGGAGCTTTTGATGGAATCCATCGAAAGATGGCTGGTTTTGGAGGGTTCTGGAGAAGTGATGGGAATTGGATCTTGATCGGACGATCAGGATGACGAAGAAGGAGAAGAGAAGGAGAGGGGTTTTAGAGCCGGGAATGAGAGTGGATGGTGTTGCTCCTGTTCGAGCTGCTGATCGGGAATTCTACAGGAGAGAGAATTAGATCAGAAGCGAATGGACTGTTTGGCAGAATGGGGTTGGATTTCGTGTCGAGAATCCAAATCCAGGATTTTCCATTCTTTCAGTAGCGTTTGGCAACTAAGTTTTCTATCTCTTGGAAGGGACGCGGATTGCACACTGAGTAAACTCTGTGGGACCTACCGTAATGTATCTGTCTTATCCATGCCGTCCATCCGTTTTATCAGCTCATTTTAGGTCACCAGAACAAATTTTAAAGCATATCCAAAGTTAGAGTGGACCACACCACAGGAAACAAAAGAGATAATAACATTCACCGTTGAAATCTTCACAAGGCAGTATGACTTAACTCACGTACTGAGTAAGCTCTGTGAGGTCCACCATGATTTATGTATTTTATCCGCGTCCACTCATTTTCGCAAATAATTTGAGGGCTTTAGCCCAAAAATGAAGCATATACCATGTTCAAATGGACCACACCACAGAAATAATTGAACTGAACTTCTACCGTTGAAAAGTTCTCGGGGCTATTGAACTTCTACCATTGAAAATTTCTTAGGGTATTTGTGCTTTTGGTTTATACATGCATATATGCTCTTATGAACCGCTTGGATGACAAATAAACATCAATGTGAGGCCTAGAAAGGTCGCAACGGTGCCAAACATTATCCCTCTTGTGTTTGTTGTGGTATGATCCACTTGGATCTTTGGATATTCTTCAATTTCCGGCTCAACCCCTTAAATTAGATAGAAAAACAGATGGATGGAGTGAATAGACCACATACATTCAAAGTGGACCCAACTAAATTTACTCAGTATGATAAGATTGTACTGAGTTACTCAGTACGTAATCCTATTTAGCTATGCTTGTTTGTCATCAACTTGTTCATAAGTTCACGCGGATAAGGAAGAAGGACAGCATTGATAAATAAAACATAATCAAGGTAGGCCCCACGGTGTCACCCACCTAATCCGCTCCCATAACCATGATCTTCCCATCTGGTACTCTTTTGCTGCACAGGTCCATCATATTTAACGGTCGGTATCACTCGAAGCTCTTGTAAAGAGAAGCCAGTTATAAAGCCTACATATTTTCGGGCGTGGATTGGATACAGACAAGGTCAGTAGCCAAATCGCTACTGAAGTGACGTCACCAAGGTCTGTGGACCCCGTTGTGATGCATGTGTTGTATCCATACCGTCCAACCACTTTTAGAGATCGTTTAATGGCATTACAAAGAGAGCTAAATAGATCTAAATTTCAAGTGGACCCACCACAGAAAACCATGGGAATAGTCACACCCACCGTTGAAACATTTATAGGGCTCACTGTGATGTATTTTTGAGATCTAACTTATTCATAAGTTAACATAGAGGTAGATGAAAAGAAAAAAAATATCAACTTGATTGGAAACTATTATGGCCCCTAAGAAGTTTTGAACGGTGGATGTCAGTGTCCCCACTATTTTCTATGGTGGGTCTACTTGAACTTTATATCTATCTCATTCTCTTTGTAATGCCATAAAACGATCTCTAAAAATGTTTCGACGGCATGGATACAACACACGCATCATGATGGAGTCCACATAGCTTGGTGACGTCACTTCGGTAGCGATTTGGCTACTGACCTTGTCAGTATCCAATCCGCGCTTCATATTTTCATTCCCCGGTTGCAAGTATTTGCCATTCTATATCGTCACATGCACCGAAAACATTGACCACATTCGCCGATCTGGCTCGAGTTTTAAACATCCGGACGTCCATAATGTGGGCCCTCTGGGAAAGAGACCAATGGCCGTTGAATAAAACTCGCCAATGGCCCACATCAAACGAGGACGTGAAACTGGAAATGCCCACCGTTGAAACCTTTCCAGGGCCACCATGATGTTGATATGTCATCCAAACCGTTCATAAGATTATTCTCACTGGGATGAACTCAAAACACAAACATATGCCTGATGCAGAACTTACGTTGCCCCACGAAGGTATCAAGGGTAAGAGTTCAATCCTCACTGTTTATTCCTGCTGTGTGCCCCATTTGATTTTTGGATCCACCTTGTTTTTGGACTTATGTAGAACTGGGCATTCTTGACCCGATCCGGTGGATCTGACCCGATCAAACCCGATTCGACCTGATCAGAACAGAACCGACGGCCTGGATCGGTGCTGATCAAGTAGGATCAATCAGATCCGACCGTTTTTTCGGATCGATGCCGGATCATGGTCCATCTGAACCGCCCCGATCCGAAACCCGAACCGAATGGATCCGACCCGAACCGATCCTACCCGACCCGGAACGGGTACTTCCTGTATATATAACTTTCAAGTTTTCTACCCTATTACTTTTACCGATCTTTTTTTCTTACCCTACCCATCGAATGAACTTTTACCCTCTCTCTTTCTGACCCTACCCTATGAACGATCCTCTCTTCTTCTAACCCCAGAGCAACAAGTCCGGCCGTCCATAGATCCTCTCTTCTTCTAACCCAGAGCAACAAGTCCGCCGTCCATCCATCCTCTCTTCTTCTAACCGGCAATAAGTCCGGCCGTCCTTGATTCGAAGAAGACAGGTATGTATTGTTGTTTTTTTTTTTTTTTAAATTTCTTTTCGCTTGTGTATATAACCGAACGATTCCAAACCCTAACCTAAGTCAGATAATCAGATCTACTAGGTTGGAAGTTAGAACCATCATGGGGTTCATCTGGGGCAGAAATCAACCCTATCTGCTCCTCAGGTGGGCCACACATGAGAATAATGTGTAGCCATTGATAAATAGAAAAATGTAAATGTGGTCCACCTGATGATTCGATATGAAATATTTACTTATAAGGTGATCATCATGTTGGTGCAAACCTATTGGATGGTTTGGATGTTGTACAAACATGAAAGATTGGAAGTTATCTACTAGTTATACCGTAGCTTACGGTCCAAACCGCGGGACTTAAGACCTACTGTATATGTAATTATCCATCAAAAATCGGATTACGTACTGAGTTACACCTGTACGCTTTTATCGTACTACGTAAACTCAGTTGGGCCCACTGTGAATGTATGTAGTTTATCCACACCGTCCATAAATTTTTACTACTAATTTTAAGGGTTGATCCCAAATTTGAAGTAAATCCAAAGCTCAAGTGGGCCATACCACAAGAAACAGTGTGGAATAATGATTTCCACTGTCGAAACCTTCGGAAGGCCCACAGTAATGTTTATTTGTCATCCAACACGTTGGTAAGATTACAGAAACATGGATAAAGAGAAACCACAAACATCAGCTTGATCCAAAACTTCTGTGGCCTCTAAGAAATTTTCAATGGTAGAGGTTCAATCACACTGTTTCTTGTGGTGTGATCCACTTGAAATTTTTATATGCTTTCGTTTTGGGCTCAAGTCCTAAAATTATCTGTTAATATGGATGAACGGAGTGGATAAAATACATAAATAACGGTGGACCCCATAGAGGTTACTCAGTACGCAATCCGCTTCCAACCTCTGTAGCTAATCTGCGTTCCTCACGCCAGCTGCTACGCTGCATACATGTTGTGCGAAGACAAGCGCGTACGCGCCTCGAGCTCCGAGTTGTACGAACGGCTTAAATGAGATCAAAGGTACATGGCCCACCATGATGTATGTTTTGTATCCAGGCCGTCCATCCATTTGAAGAGATCATTTTAGGGCAAGATCCAAAGAATGAGTTAAATCCAAAGCTCTAATGGACCCCAGCAGAGAAAACGGTGGGGCAGTGACGCCCACCATTAAAAAGTTTTAAGAGCCACAGGACTACACGAGCTTTAGATCAACCTGATATTTGTGTTTTCCCTTCTTTCATATACTTTTTAACTTTTTGAACATGTTGGATTTCAAATAAACATTATGGTGGGCCATAGGATAGTTTCAATGGTGGGAATCACTCTCCTCACTGTTTGTTGTGGTGGGGTCCACTACAAATTTTTATCCACTTCATTCTTTGCTTAATAGTCTAAAATGATATCTCAAACTGAATGGACGGTGTGGATACAACACATACATCATAATCATAGTGGGCCCACAGAACTTGGTGACGTCACTTCTGTAGCCGTCACCCGTTCGTACAACCCGGAGCTCGAGGAGCGTCAGGCTCGTCTTCACACGACACGTACCTATATCAGCTAGGTAGGCTAGCTGGCTCTAGCTAAGAGCAAGTACATCAGATGGTCGGTGCTCTATGGGCCCCACCATGATGCATGTGTTTCATCCATTCCGTTCATCCGTTTTTACGGGTCATTTTAGGGCTTCATAAAAAAAAAGTACAGGAATATAAATCTTACGTGTGCCACACCATAGCAAAACAATAATGAATGGATATTCACCATTAAAATCCTCTGAAGGCCCACTGTATTGTTTATTTGAAATCCAATCGGTTGATTTGGTCATAAAAACCCAGATGAAGGGAAACAATAAATATAAGCTTGATACAAAACTTTTATTGCCCCTAAAACATTTTTAATGGTCAAAATTCATTTAACACTGTTTCCTGTAATGTGGTCCACTTAAGATTGAGATATAGTTCTTTTTTTTTTTCATATCATAAAATAATATATAAAAATAGATGGACGGCATGGATGACACACATACATCATGGTGGCCTCATAGAATACCGAACACTATACATTTGTTGGGAGTTATGTCTGTGTGGTGTAAAGCTTCTTCAAGAAGCTATGTACGTGTGGTGTAAAGCTTCTTCAAGAAGCTAACCGGCCGTCCGTTTTTTCTTATAAATTATGTGGGGTCGTTTTGGACTTTTTTTTGTTTATCACACCGTTCATTAGTTTTTATCCGAACCTTACTCAATTCGATCTGACTCGGTTTTTCTGACCGAGTCAGACTCGGATCGATTTAGGCCAGCAAGAGTTAGGATCGGTTCGAGTTAAATTACTCGGATCCGGTCCCGAATCTGATCGGATTTGGGTCCATACCTATTAATTTTGAACCTGATCGGGTTGGACCAAATCCGATCCGACTCGGTCCGATGCCTAGCTCTAGACTTATGTACTGAAATGAGCTGTAGAAACCGACGGACGGAGTGGATTTTTAAAGGACATTTCGGTGAGCCCCACATAGCTTTGTATGCGGCGGGAGCGAATTAGGTGGTACCTGAGTAACGGCTTATGGTTGTTATCCCTACCGTAGGGCCCACATTGATGATGTTATGTATATCCACGCCGTCCATTGGTTTCTCCAGTCCAATTTGTTAAAGAATAAAAAAAATTTATGTATATTCAAATATAAGGTGGACCACACCACAGGAAACAGTGGCGATTGAGTGCCTCACCATTAAAAAATTCAAAGGGCTCGTGGTAAGGTTTTAGTAATTTTTATTTGAAATCTAACCTGTTTATAATGTAAATAAGATCTTGATGATGAGAAAATAGATCATATTGATCCAAAAATTTTGTGGCCCATAACTTTTTAATGGTTATTCGTTACTTTTTGTAATGGTATGGTCCACCTGATATTTGGATCTTCTTATGATTTTATATGTAATACTAAAAATGAGATTAAAAAACAGATGGACGGCATGGATATACAAAAAATGAATCAACGTGCCCCAAACGGTTATGGTAACACCCACTAGGCGGTTACCCGGGTAACAGCTAATTCGCTCCCCGTATGCGGGCCGGCATAGGATATTCGGAAGCTGATTCGCTCCCGAATAGCCTGGAAACGGATTGGCTACTCCCCCTGCCACCAAACCAGTGCTGGTCGGTGCTCCATGATGTATGTGTTTCATCCCTTACGTTCATCCATTTTTACAGATCATTTTAGGACTTCAGACCCCAAAAATGAGAGGGATATAAATCTAAGGTGGACCACAACACAGGAAAACAATATTGATTGGATATCCACCGTTAAAATCCTTCTAACGCCTGGTGTACTGTTTATTTGACATCCAATCTGTTGATTAGGTTATACAGACCCAGACGAAGGGAAAAAACAAAAAACTTTTATGGCCCTCAAAAAGTTTTTAGTGGTCAACGTTCATTCAAGACTGTTTTCTGTCATGTGGTCCACTTGAGATTGGGATATACCTAATTTTTGATTTTGTACCATAAAATGATCTAGAAAAATAGATGAGCAGCATGGATGAAAACACATCATGGTGAAGCCTACAGAGGACCGATCATCAGCCATTGGCTGGTGGCCGGGGGAGTAGCCAATCCGTTTCCAGGCTATCCAGAGTCCATCAACGAGCACTAGCGCCCAGTGGACCAATCAGATTTTTGCACCACGTCATTGAGAGGAGTGCTGCGTTTGGGTTATAAAACCTCAGGAAAACTAAGGGAAATGCTGAGCGCGCACGTGTAAATGAGAAACAACCGTGTGAAATCCCAACCTCTCATCACTACTGTCTGGATACCATGACTCAAAAAAAGCCAAAATACAATCATCAGGTTAAATACACGTTTAGAAAACACACGAACCGTCAATAGAAACCAACCAACGGTCCAAATACGATGTAAATATGCAGCGTACATGATGATCAGATGGGCCCGACTTCTAAGATCTGTCATCTACATATTCGGGATGGCCCGATGAACGGATACGATATCACACACGTATGCCTCCTTTCCACGATTAAGGACATTGGCCGCTCGAGCGCACTTAATAAGTGCGGAACTATTATTTCTTTTAAATATTTTGTACCACTCAACCTCCGTAGGGGATGGAATTCTACTCAGGATGAAAGAATTCCTCAAAAATGAGTATACAAAACTCAGATAACATGTCAATTTAGAGGTTTTAGATGGAACAAGGGATTTCATGATGGACGGCGTCCTCGCGTTGGTCCTTTCTAAGTCCCCTGGCCTGGCCCCCTCAGAACTTCTCGGGTTAATTTTGCCTCAGTCGCGACTCAGAATCCATCGTGTATCGCCAGCCACTGGGGCCCACATGACGAGATGATCCGATGATATGAACCATTCGTATTATATGTACTATCATAAAATAATCATGTCCCATAATCACAGTTCAAATGATCCTAGCCTTTGACTTTTGGAATTGAATCCGAGCCATTGATTCTCATTTCATTGTTCTAAATTCATCTACAGATAGTTACAGATACAATCATCCATTCGGCTTAAGTTTCTTATGGTAGTCTTATAACATAGATCCCACAACATGGACGGTTAGAATAATCGGACCACCTCAGCATGCGGTGCCCAAGTGCACGGTTGTATCTTGAGTCGCGACGAACACAAAAGGAACATCGCAAAATTCTCTGAAGCAGCGCCCCCAAGCTAAGCAAACGAGAGAGAGAGAGAGAGAGAGAGAGAGAGATGCTCCTGCAATTGCAATGGCAGCTCGCAAGCGCGTCTCATCAAAACCCTCTCCTCAGACTCAAATCTCAGATGAGATCCCAGCCGTTGAAACCCCTGCCCCATCAGATCCTTCCATCTCCACCTTCTCACTCGCTCCTCCGAAGCTGGCCGTCGTCCTCGGCTTCTCGGCCATTTCTCTCCTCCCCTTCTTCTACCTCCTCTTCTTCCACTACCGCATCGATCCCAACCTGAAGCGGTCCATCGCCATCAACGCCGCGATGAGCCTCGGCGGCTTCGTCGCGGCCGTCCGATTGATCCCGGTCGCTTCTAGATACGTTCTCCGACGGAACCTTTTCGGATATGATATCAACAAGAAAGGAACTCCCCATGGCGCCATTAAAGTGTATGATTTTTCTTTTTATGAATTCTCTTAGATATATATGTCTATTCAATTTCGCTGAACTCGTTGATTCCGTGAATTGGGTTCGTCTTGAAATCTTTTTTTTTTTTTAATTTTTTATTACGGTATTTGAATTTTTAATTTTTATTGTTTTGGTGTGTGAATTGCTTTGATACTCTGGCAGAGTGTGATGGTTGATAAACAGGCACTAAGATACTAAGATTATACTGATTTGGTATCCACAGTAGCTGGTTGGGGAACATTTAATGTACGGTCGAATTGAAAAGTAGTTAGTGGTGTGAGTTCAATGAATAAATGCCCATTAATCAGAGGTTGGGATCGTTTAATCAGTTTGACTTTTGGATCATGACCTCTTTATAAATTTATCTTGCAATTTGGATGGTTATGATGGAGGTTATGTATACTTTTGTGCGCAATTTTTTAGTGCATGTGTATCAACTGACACGTTCTTCTACGGTGTCAAATAATCACTTTTTAGCTTCTGTGGATGGAATTGAATATATGGAAGGGGGGATTTTGAGTGGGGATTTTGTAAATGTCTTCAAGGGATTTTGAGTGGCTGAATTATGGTATGAGCTACACTTGAACTTCTATGGTAGAATTATTGGGTTGTGCTTACCAAACGTGCATTGTGCTAATGCATAGGGTCACCTACATATGGGAACCATGGTTCAGTAATCTTAATCAATAAACCATTGATTTGATGGGCCTCATCATGAATAAGGGATGCGCCAAAGGTCAGTTGGATGGTTGATTCGGGGCCCTTAGATCGATGACCAAAAACTAGATGGTTAAGGAAAATTCATTGGCTGAATCAGCATTTAGCATATCTCAATAGATGTATGTAATTGAATTGTACTTTCCATATCTTTCATAAATTTTGTAGTATCCCTTATAGTTTGGCTGTAATAGATCATTTAAATAATTAAATGCAAAAAGACGCCAAATGAAATGCTCTAAGTTTTGTAGGCAATCAAAAAGACGTAGGTCCATTTAAATTCATGTGTGTTTTTTGCAGGCCTGAATCGTTGGGAATTGTCGTTGGAATTGTTTACCTGGTCATTGCCATATTATTTCAATACTTCAACTTTACATCAGACTCCAACGTATGTATATCCATTCTTTTCCCTTTTCCAAAAATTGTTAACTGTAAGGATGTCAAATTTCCTTTCTTCCATAATTGCAGTTTTTACTTTCAAGCTATGGAGTTCAATTGTGGATATTTTGGTAAACAGATATTTATGGTATGTACATGGGGAGGCATACATCGATTTGTCTTGTTTATTTCCTAGGAAGTTGCAAAATCCTAGCTAGTATGTTGAGTGAAGTGCATATTTGTTAGAATCGAACATAATTTTTTGTAGGGTTTTGAGAATTCTTAGTGCCCTTTATTACCTGGTTGTCTGGATCTTCTTACTATAATTTTCTATTGGGATTTGGGATTGTGATAAAGGCATGGGAATCTGGATACAATGAAATGATTGTGTGTAACTTATTTCTTCATTTGGAAACCATATGACTAACAACAACGGATAATAGGGATATAGGGTGTTCTCATTTGGAAGATGAGATTGTGTACAAGGTATTCAATAATGGTAACGGTGGCCATAACAGCCAGCCGTATGGCCATTGCTATGCATGCCGTAACGGCCATCACCCTATAACTGTCATTTTCTTAAAGGAGGAAAATGTATCAGCCCCATGTTGACCTGTTATGGGCCCATAAGAGCAATTATATGCCATTGTAGGGCTGTTACGGGCCTCTTTTTTTTTTTTTTTTTTTTCCCTATAACAGGCATTACAGCTCCAGATTGCGTAACAGCCACTGTTACTGTGATGTAATGGTCGTTATGTTATTGCTGTTAAATATCTTGGTTGTGTAGGCATTCTTGTTTTGTTGCGTCCATCGATATCTAAGCAGTGGGCATTAACGAATTTCCCATCAAGGTGCTCCCCAGTTGAGTTTTATGGTGAGCATGGAATTTTTCATGAGAGCATGGGAGCCAAGGTTTGCCCCTCTCTTGGTTCCATGGAAAGTTTTTGAGGATCCACAGGTGGAAAATTGTGTTCCTCTCATGAAAAGGCGTCTTGTTTTTGCCTGAGTTATGGGTTGCTAGATGTAGAGGAGGAACCAAGGTTAGATTTCTTCAGAATTTGGATACATGGTACTGGAATGGGTACCTTTATATGCTACTGGGTATGCAAGAGGTAGGAAGGATCGTGTGGGTTGCTCCAGTACAGACTAGGAAGAATATGTAATATAGTTATACAAATTGATGTTGTGTATGTGTGTGAGTGGGTCGGTGCATTAGATGGGCCATACCTACATGTAGAGTTAGAATGTTAGTTGGAACCCATTTATTCCAATGGTGTGGCCCACCTGATGAGCGGACAAGCATGATTTTTTGTTCCAATTAATCTTCATGGTTGGGCCTACCATTTTCATGTTGTGGGTTTCCTACACAGGTGGTATGTTGTTGGGAAAGGTTTGGTTGACGCAGTTTATCGTTCTTCCGGCTGTACCTCAATATCATAAATCCTGCATGTGTGGTATTATATTATATATGTCTGATATTGCATAAATCAAAGTATAAATGTCTACATTCTAAATTTAAATTTAAATTACAATTTTTCTAACCATTTGAACCATATAAATTTAAAGTACAAATCAACAATAATAATATATAATCCTAATTTCCGATCGGTAAAATAGCAGTTTGTATTGAGATGACCCATAATCTGCATCGCATGATTCGGAAATGAGAGCATAGGGATTTGGCAATTTAGGCAACCAAAGGATTTCAAGATTGAAAGCATGCTCATTTTCTTTCTCAATTTGATGGAATGATGAAAGTGTATTAGTCTTTATCATGGGAAACCTTGCATCCTAGAAATGGGAGCAGACTTCGTGCTCATTATGCTGGGAACTTCGTTTCCTTGTCGGACAACAAAATCATGTCACACTAAATTCATGCTGGAAACTTGGAATGGAAATCCCTTTGGCTGAAGGATGTAAAATATTTGTGTTTCAGATATACTTGCAACTCTTTGGTTGCTCTCATGTATTCTTCCATGTCTAAATAAGCCAGCATATGGATCACACTTTTACCACTACTTTGGAGGTTAAACTTCATTTTCACAAATTTGTTGAAAATTGTAAGCATGTTCCTTGGGGCATGATTCTTGAATTTTTTTCCCAGTCAGCATTGAGTGAAATCCCACACCGACATCAGACGTGAGGGGGCAGATCAGTAGATGCATTTTGCAAAGAATGGAAGGTTTAGTTTACCCATGGCAGTTTTACTGATAGTTGATAAAGTTGTTATATGATCCTCGGTCCAAGTCGCCTTAGAGCTGGGTGTGTCATGTTTTTGTTTTCCCTAAGAAAGTTTCCATGACCAATAAATTGTGTTTTGAGGAGATAAGATATTACCTAACCTTCTTATTCTACATATTTAACTTTGAGCTTCTGCAAGTTGGGAGGATGGATGATTGTCTTCTGTTTTTCTTCCCTTTGACCCTTCCATTGCTTTTATCTTTTTGCCTTCCACATTTTTTATCCATTAATAATCACATTACATTGATTCTTCTAAGCACGAGAATTGCATTTGACATGTTTCGATGTGGATTTGGGAGCGATGTGGGAAACCTATGTCTTAAGTGAAATTAGTAATATGCTGCAGGTATTCATGGGCTTCTAATTTACATTGACTGTTTGTTGGTGTAGAAGGTTCCGTGTGCTAAGAAAGAAGCCCATGTCTTGGTTGCACTCTGTCCATTATTTATGTCTTTATTATTTATGAAATGTTTATTTTCTGACCTGATTGCAATTTTAAAATATACTTTTTTGAATGGTGAAAATTTCAAATATACTGCCTAATCCACAAAAACAACTACTTGTTTTCCAAGGCCAACATCTGTATGAATTTTCTTTAGCATTTCCTTGACTAATATGGCTCGAAAAATATGCCTTACTGCAATATGTACCAGATTGTGTTTGGACTCCTGGCTGAGTGGTGGATGTTTAATTCATGCAGTGGCTTGTCGAGTACAATGCAGCATTAGCATCAATCTGCTTCATGATTCTGCTCGGATTTGTTGATGACGTCCTTGATGTCCCGTGGAGAATGTAAGTTTTGGTTTCATCCTTGTTGGCTTCCATATGTGCTTGAGAAGCTTGACTCAGTCTTTTTCCCTTTGCCTGGGACCTTTACCTTAATTGATTTTGGACTATCCTTACTCTTATTTAACTGCGTAGAACAGAAAATTGGTGTTACCTTCATTTGCAGCACTGCCCTTGTTGATGGCATATGCTGGACATACAACGATAATCATACCAAAGCCCATTGTTCCATACATTGGGTTTGCGGTTTTGGATCTCGGTAAGCAGTTCTTGATTCAAGCTTGTAGCATTTATGAACTTTTCTAGTAGCTGAAATTAATACAACGTTAACATGACGAGCATCTCTTCCCATGTTTTTTGCTGGAATTGTTATGCAGATAACCATGACTCTTTTTTTTATCAGTTAATATGCATGATTGTTTCTTTTTTCCTTTCTTTTTTTCTTTTTTCTTTTTTAAAGATTGAGGTTCATTAACATAAAAAATAAGTTACAAAAGAGGAAGGTAATCTCCTGGAACAATGCTTGGGAGGCAAGAGCTCTTCTTTGTTATATCATCTGCTACATCATTTACACCCCTCTTGACATGAATGAAAGATACTGAGATGGTCCCAGTTCGTCTTGCTAATTACTTCAATCTGATGGGAGAGTTGCCATGGAAAGGAAAGAAATCATACAAGTCTGCCCATCTGATGACATTGGTTGAGTCCGCTTTGAAAATAGAAGGGACAGCTTTCATCATGATAAGGCCGCATGTCTTGCCAAAGAGCTCTAATCTCAGCCTGAAAAGAATCTACGAAACCAATCAGACCAGGAAAAACAAGACTAAAGCCACCTTGATTGTCTTTAATGACACCTCCAATCCTGGCCAGGCCAGGATTCCCTTTTGAGCTGCCAAGTATGAAATTCCTAGAGCATTAGCATATATGATTTGCTGAACTAAGTATTAAATTTGTAGTGGCAAACAGGAGTGTCTTTCCTTGTATTTCACTAGAGTCACTACTTATGAACCATGAATTTCCACCATTTCTCAAACAATGGGTGCATACTTGCAAATTCTCACCTCTTTATTCTTAATTTTCAAATTAAATTATGATTCAATTGGTATTTAGTGATTGATTTGGGTGATTACTTTGTGTGGACAGGATGGATCTATAAACTCTATATGGGCCTTTTGGCAGTATTCTGCACAAACTCCATCAATATTCATGCTGGTCTAAATGGCCTCGAAGTTGGGCAAACCATTGTCATTGCATCTGCTGTAAGATCTCATGCAAGACTTGGACCAAAGCATAATATTAGATTTCCATTGAAATGATGCTTCCATGCTGCATTACTGATCATAGATGCTAGCATATCTGAAAGTAATCCATGTCTATGTTTACAGATTTTGATACACAATGTGATGCAAATTGGAGCATCTTCAGATCCTGAGTATCAACAGGCTCACGCTTTCTCTATTTATCTTGTTCAGCCATTACTGGCCACTTCGTTAGCATTATTTTCTTATAACTGGTAATTCTGTTTGCCTCTTGTGCATTGTAGTTCTATTGATGAAATATTCCAATCATGTGCCTGTGGAAATAGGAAAATAGCATCCCCAATCCAAGCACATATATATTTGTATCCTTGGATCTTCGGTCAGTACAAGTAGGCCCTATGTTCGCTGATCCAGATGCCTAATCTAATGCACCCACCATGGAGATGCCATGCCAAAAAAAAAAAAAAAACTTCCTAAATGGGCAATCCTATCCCATCAATAGGTGTCGTGGAAATAGATGACCCTAAAAAATAGATCAAGTGAAAAGAAAAAGGATTGAACGGTGGGATCTTCCAATCTTGAGAGAGTTTTGGTGCATGATCTATCCACTAAGGCATCCATCAGAGTTTGACAGTCTAGATCACCAAGCAATGGGCCCACTTATACAGAGGCAGGTCTTGAGGATGCAATGCATATCCTTGGGTTGAGGATTTTGTAATTCCTCCCATTTAAATTAATCTATGATTTATTGGAAGCTAATTTGTTAACCTGAAATTCTAGGTACCCATCTTCAGTTTTTGTTGGTGACACCTATACTTACTTTGCTGGAATGGCCATGGCTGTAGTCGGCATACTTGGCCACTACAGGTGGGTTTCCCTTTCATGTTGTACTTGTAGAACCCCAAGTCAAGTGGTATGATTGATACCATAACTATTGTGTTTTGCTAGCTGGTTTTTGCTTACAAAAAATTATTCGGGCGTTTGAATCAATTGATTAATGGAGGAAAATGCAGTATGTATGCATCCTGAAGATTGTAAAAATATAACTCAAGGGAAAGATGAATAGCTATTTCCAATAACATATGTTTGAGCCTAGAGAGATATGCTCATCTGAGGGCAATGTCCTTGTCAAAATGTCTCAAGATTTGTAGAATTATCACTTAGTATGATGGCTATATGTGGTGAGCTTCTCTCACGTAATATGAAAATTGAGACCTTCTAGAAGGTAACTGTCCTCGATCTCTATGAGATTTGGAAATTGGGATCCTCTTTTTGGTATCCATGCATAGTCATTGAATCTTGAGTTTTGATCTCTGACTAATCCAATACTCCTGAATCAATCATGAGTTTTGGGTTTGGAAGATCTATTGCATCACATTGGATCAAAACTCGTAAGAAAGGACCGTGCATCAGTGTTGGATCCAATGAGAATTGGTAAACCATAGTCTGAAGTGCTTATGGGGCATGCGTCTCCGCCTGATGTAACTTTTAGCTTAACAGAAGGTTTATCATCAATATGGTACAATCATCAACTCCAAACCATACTTAAAAATCTCAGAAACTCGACTCGGCTCGACTCAATATCCAGCCAGGTCGGGTTGACCCGATTCAACTCGACCCATATTTATTTATTTTATTTTTTTGAAAGGCAATGCTTTTATTCAGGAAAAGGCCAAGGCCTTGAAAAATATGGCCAAGACCCATATTTAATAATTAAAGTAGGATTTAATCACTATAATAGTAGACACTTAAAATCATATGAATATGAGAATATGCACTTTTGAGCACAGAACGAGTTGGCCAGCTGGGAAATGCTTTTAGGCACCTTGGTTGAGGTCGTGAGTTTGAATCATGCCACCTCCAACTTTTTCTTTTTAATTAAAATTCTCTTGACTCTGTTCGAGTCATGCTGGGTCGTATGGAGTCGACTGAGTGGGTGAGCTGACTCAACAAATTAAGCTGAGTCTGAACGGAGTCGGATTCCTCAGCAAGTTTGACAGTGCCACAGCTTGATTTCTGGTCAAGTCAAGTTGACTTTACCGAGTTTAGAGTCAGTCACTGAGGTTTTGAACTATGCTCCAAACAGTTATAATTTGAATGCGAATCAATGAGATCGGCCTCATTTGCATCAGCATAAAAAGGGTATGGTATATAAATTCTGTTTGCTAACTAATGAATGTTGTGCTGATTTAAGCTTTCATTTTTTTCTGAATTTTTGGTACGCATATCCTCATGTGTCACTCATTCCATAGACAAACAAATGTATATATGTACTTCTGCATGCATGTCTGTATGCAGTATATGTAGGCATATAAGTTTTTCACATAACATTTGTTGGTTAACTGATGATATGATTTCTTTTACAGCGAAACACTCCTGCTCTTCTTCCTGCCCCAGATCCTTAATTTCCTTTACTCAGTGCCTCAGGTATTCTGATATGGAATTTCCTTTTCATGCTAGTAGGTTTTATAATAGAACTATTCCTTCTGGTCAGTAGATACCTAACTTGCATCTCTACTTTGTTCGTCTTCCAGCTTTTTAAGATCATTCCTTGCCCACGGCATCGCTTGCCAAAGTAGGTAGCTGTATGTGTATGTATGTAATATGTATTGTCATTGTAAAGGCATACTCAACTCTTCTCAGGTGCTTTACATAAGAGGTCCCTTGGATTGCTATCTGAGCGACCAGTGTTTGAGGTCTGGCCACCATTCTATTCAGGTGGGGCCACATTTCCGTGATCCAGAACATGGATTGGCAACATCCCAAAAATATCCTCCATCAAATAATCCCGGTGAGTAGATGGATGTTTGCCCATTGCATGCACGGCATTGGCTATATTTTCCCTACAACTACATTACCAGGCCAACGATGGAAAGGATTGCCCAAGGGGACTTTTTTGCAGCATCAACCATCTAGGGCGGGGCTACCTGATTAATGGTCTCAATCATTGGATGGTGGACCTTGCCAATAAATACATAATGCTTGCTCAAACTAAAATGCTGCTACTTCAACCAATCACTGTATATTTCTTCTGTGTAATAAATGTTTCTCAATAGCATCTGATGAATATTTGGCTCCTCACAGGTTTGATCCTCAAACGGGACTGCTGACTGGAACAAAGGACTTGACACTTGTGAATGGGTTCTTACGATGGTTTGGTCGATGCTCGGAAAGTCGCTTTGCATCAGACTTCTGATTTTTCAGGTAAGACTGCTTTCTCGTTTCATTAAGGTAAATGGATCAAGGGGAACCAACATACAAGGAATGTTAAGGCACACCCTATTGTGCTTGTTAGACTTTCTTAGCTAGCTGCTGTTGTTATCCTTCATATCAAGATTTTGAAGTTGGGTTTGTTAGCACAAATGCAAGGGTAAAGGTGCATTATCATTTTGTAACAGGAACAGCTATTATAATGGGCGTTTAAAATACATGAGCATCATCTAAGCCTTATCCCAACTAATTAGGGTCAGCTACATGAATCCTAGGGGTGCACATCGAACCGGTGGAACCGTGTAACCGGACCGGAACTTTGGATCGGTCTGGTTTGGTCCGGTTCTAGGGTGCTAATAGTCCGGTTCCGGTTCCAAAATTTCCAAAACCATTGATTACGAATCAGTTCCGGTTTAGGGCCCTGTAGAACCGAACCGAACCGTGAACTGAACCGTTGATCCGAACCGTTGATCCGAACCATTGATCCAAACCGTCGATCCGAGCTTTACATGTTACTTTTGGACCCACCGGGATTGATGATGGATTTAAAAATTCCATGTGATAAGACAAGCACTTTCACACGTTGTTTTTAGACCGTTACCTATATTTTATTCTCAACTGTCTAACTCCAATGCAAATTATCATACGGCTAGGATTCACCGATATAGGAACACTTTGCAGAATTGCCAATCCAGGAGATTATGCACGGTTCAGCCATGTGGGCCCCATCTAGCTAATGTTGTTGTACTAAGTATAACGAACTAAGTAAAATACATAGAACAAATGTGTTGATGAATTTTAAGGTCCTGATGCATCCACATTGTACAGCTGGTGTCCCTTTGTCTATGATCCAACCGTTCATATCATCTGACTTGGTTTTTTTTTTTTTTTTTTGGTAAGGAGTCACCTATTCATTGTTGGTACCCTCATATCATTGGATAAAATTTCTGATCCTGTGCCCCAGTTACATTTGAATGCATCAAGACCTTGATAGTATTGTTAAAAAAGTGCAATTGGGCTGGAGTTTAAAAAGCCCAAAACAGTGGAACCGAACCGGCTTTCACGGTCTGGTTCCGGTTCGGTTCTAGGGTGCTAACGGTCCGGTTCCGGTTCCAAAAATCCTAGAACTGTAGGGAACGGTTCGGTTCCGGTTTCACCCCAGAACTGGACCGAACCGAACCGTGTGCACCCCTGATGAATCCTGTTCCACTCTATCAAGGACCATATCCTTGGTTAACCCATAGGTTATCAACTCCTTTCTTACCATCTCCGTCCATGCACTTTCAGGCCTTCCCCTTTCCCTTTTAGAGCCTTCAACTTGATCTAGCTCCTAACTGGTGCAGTTCTCATCCTCCATTGCACTTGGCCAAACCATCCAAGTCTACTTTCCCTTATTACCTATTTGCGAATTGTGACACTCATAAGTTTCCTCAAATTCATTCATTTCTCATTCGTCTTGCTGCTAATGCATCTCAACATCCTCAATTAAGCTACAAACTCCTATGAACATGTTGTTCCTTGATTGCCCAACGTACTGTCCCATAAAGCATGATTGGTCTTATAGCCATCCTAGAAAACTCACCCTGCAGTTTGATTGGTATGCAACAATACATAAACTCCAAGGCACATCTCCATGTTCATCCACGTAGTGCTAATTCTATGAGCAGCATCCTTCGATCTCTTGCTGTCATGAATTATGAACTGAAGATATTGAATTAGTCATTCTAGTGTTTCTTGGTCAGCGATCTTAACTAATTCCTTGTTTCCACTTCTATTATTACTAAAATGCCTTCCATGTACTTCGTTTAGTCTAACTGGTTTAAACCAATGATGAATCCTGTTAGAGGTTACCCTCCAGGAGACGGGAAAAAAAAAAGTCCTGTCAGAGGTTAACCAATGTTAACTTCTTTGCTTAGTTTTTATAACTGTTGCTGTTTTAAATTATTATTTTTCCCCCATAAATTATGTTTCGTGATTTAGCTTCTTTTTTTTTTTTTTTTCGTGAACTATGTATATGGTTCATGTATATTCTTATTTAGGGGTGACAGACAACCTTTGTTCTCACCTTTCTTTTCAATTTTCTCTAAATTTCCAACAGGCTTTGTCATGCCTTGCTTGTTTCGGGCTGAGGTACATCCTTACTGGTTGGTACAAATAAACCAAAAGGTGGCAAGCTTCAAAGCCTTCTGCTACTGACATGCGGGAAATTCGACCATCACGAACTTTGAGCCTGAACCTCTTTGTAATCTAGAATACAGCTTTTTTCCCATTCTAATTACAGAAGCAACTCAAATTCGTAGTTTTCGAGTTGCGGAGAAGTATCTCATCCGTTCACAACACCTCCACTGATCGAATGGACTTGAGGAGCATTGCCTATGGGGAGTTCTGTTGTGGCTATTATAACTTCTATTATTTTAAATTAGAATACTAAAAGTCCGCGTTTGGATATCTTTCAAAAAAAAAAAAAAAAGTCCCATGTTTGGATACAGAACCAATTGAATTGTGGAGATTCAGTTTCAGATTTGTAAGGAAGGAACTGACAAAAGATTGGGCATATCGGAATCACCATATGCTTAAGCAAGCATTCATCATTTAAATCATTTGTACTTGTTTTATTCATCATTTAAATCATTTTGATTGGGATGAGCTATTTTAGACCTACCGGATTGATGTACCAAAATACTCTAGGAGGCAAATCCTTAGAAAGCCTGTGCAACAACAATCTCAATGTAGCCAACCATTATGTAGTGTGACATCTACAATGTCCATTAATTGTGCCAGCTCATGTTAGGACTTGAGCCGAAAAATGAGGCAGATCTAAAACTGAATTGGGCTACACTGTTGGAAGAGTGGGGTGTGACACCCGGTTATTGTCGCTCATCTTAGGATATGAGCTAAAAAATAAGGCAAATCCAAAACCGAAGTGGACCACAGCATTCCAAAGAGTGGGGTTTGGGGCACCCATCATTGAAATGTCCCCTGCTTCCTCTTTACATGCATCTAGCCTTTTTCACTTCACATGCTACATTCCATGCCCAATTAATTATCTTTTAAGCTGTAATTAATGTTTAAAATGGAAATTCTTACCGCAAAATTCATCAGCAGTGCTGCTAGTGGAAATTATTCAACGTGTTTTTTGAGGAGACTACCAAAATGCCCCCACTTATTTCTTCTCTAAAGAAGTGGTAAAGCTGAGAATTGTGGGGCCTACGTGGCATTATTTTATTGGGCCATGTCATGCTAACTTAGCATGCAGCCTCCTCTTTCCCTCCAACATGTCACTTTGTGTAGGATACCTATCACCTGGCACAAAAACCAGGCTGATCCACCCCTAGATGGGCCACATCTGTATGTTGAATCAGACAACTGATTATCCATTGATCACCAGCCTGATTTTGGTGCTGTCACTGCCGTGTGGTATTCATTCACGGTGGGGCCCACCGTTTGCATGGCAGAGGCGTCCTACACAAGTGCCATGTTGGCTATCAAGATTATCTTTAATCCTTGCCAAAATGAAACATGATCTCTAATCAATAAGAGGCATGGTCCTTACAACATTCGCAGAATAAGCTAACCCTACAATTGATACTTGCATTACATTCAATCCATCCATCATGTGCTCCTTTATCCAAAACTCAGTTGGGCAGCACCGTATAAAATCAAGCCTAAAACCTAAAATCATGTGGTTGTGGCTCACCTCACTTTTGGAATGGCCTGATTCTTGGAATGAATGAGCTCATCTTATAAATGGATTGGACGGCAAATAGAAAGCAAGCTGATCCCCGCGAGCAGTCTAGAAGGTTTTTAACGGTGGGCTTCCCCATCCCAACTGTTCCCTGTCTGTGTTCTGCACCTGTGTTTAGGACCACCCGGATTTTAGGATATAAGGTGCATGAACCTTTTGGACAGACAAGGTGTGGGTTCTACATCATGATGGGCCCCACACATAGAATAAAATTATTCTCAAGAGTTTTAGAGGTGCCGGCCTCAATAAATAATTATTATTAACTAAAATGAGATGAACTCATTTTCAGGCATCTACCAAACAGCCCTTGGCCAAAAATAGTGATAGTGGTTCAGTGAGCCACCCCTCCTATGAGTGGGCCGAATACGTGTCAAAGATCTGCGCGTATGTAACATGTGTCAGATCCAGACCATTCATCAGGTAAGAGTGCACTGAAAATGCCATGGACCAAAAATCTAGTACACTCATCAAGTGAGCCAAACATGCATGGTGAATTTAACTATAAAAATCTTTTTTTCCTAACTGCCGTTTTGTTTTTGTTGTTGTTTTTTTTTTTTGGTCAGAAAAGTTTGATCAGCCTGATTAGAGGACCAACCTTATTTGGTTCACGACATGCCTACTGTGCCCTACTTGATGGATGGTCCAGATTTCTAACACTAATGCTGTAAGCACAGATTTCTGAAAAATCATATTCTGGCACCTCATGTGAGGAGCTGTTCACTGAATCATGACTCTTTAGTTAAATCGTTACTACTTATTCAATGTACCATAATCATTCTAATATATGTAAAAGCAAGGTTTGATTGTGGGTGAGTTATAGGGTCCTTGACCTCAATCCTCAACTCATGGTTCAGTGGCCAAGACCATTTGATCTGTTGCATCCCACTGTGTCGACCCAGGTGATAAAAATCTCCCAGATTGGAAGATCTTAGCCAGTAACTGAGGTACCTTTTCAGTTGAATGCACACCTTTGATAAATGGGTATGGTCTATCTACAGTTGGCAAAACAGATCAATAGTCTAGATTAATGAACGGCAGGCACTAACTTGTCAGAACCACGGTCCATTCATTCAACAGGGCAGGCAGACTATAGTCCGCATGTAACAACCAGGCAATTTTCACATTTTATACTTGGGAAGAAAAAGAAAAAAACAAAAACAAAAACAAAAACACTCTCTCTATTTATCAGACTTCAATACATAAGCTGTGCCGAAAGCCTCTCCAAGAGAGCTGAGCTAATATGTATCCCTAGCTTTCTCCTCCCCACTGCTACTGCTGGACCACAATTTGATTATATGGTCATGTGCAACGATTGCTATGGAGTATCCATCTGTACAGCACAGATAAAGGGAGCTCACTACAAAATCACGCATAACAAACATGACAAAAATGTTTAAAAATGATAAAACATGCATTAGTTTGTCTGCATTAAGGGTAAGGTCATCAATGACATTTCTCACTCAGAGAGCCAATTAGCAAATTAACCTTCCCTCATTACAGCTAAGATTCTGCTGTCAAAGAAAATGACAATTAGGTAAAGGATTTCAGTGACCAAGGATTGTAAGAGAATTAATGAGGTTAGCTGCCAATTCAACGCGCTTGAAGTTTTCAGTGCCTGGTTACCAGGTTGAGTTTGGGAGAGTCCACTGCTCAAATTCTGCAGGCCACACAGGTTGAACTGGGGTTGTCAATGGTCCAGGCCATAGTTAGCTTCAGGCCTGCCTGTTCGGTTTTGGGGTGCAGAAAGAAGACCAAACCATGGTTTTAAGACTCGGACAATTCTCGTTTGAGTTGACTCAAGACTCAGTAGTGCCCGATCCGGATTGATACCACAAGTCACCCCTCTCGAGTCGTCCTCAACTTGAGGAGTCAAACTGGTCCAGCCTGACTCAGGTGCATCCCGACTCAACTTAGGGTTGAACGAGTTGATACGAGTCGCGGTCTTTTGACCATGGACCAAACCCAGTAGTCCAGCCCATGGCAACAATAGCCAGACTTGGATCTGGACTTGGATTGGGGGTAGATAGAAAAGTTGTCAAACTTGGCCTGGGCCCAGCCCATTTATTTTCAGGTCTGAGAATTATACCCAGGCCCAACTTGTGGACCAAAAATTTAGAAATCAGCCTAGACCATGGCAAGCCTGACAGGCCAGCTGCGCATTGACAGTCATGTAATAGTCCATCACAATCAGCTTTCAAGTTTATACATGTGGCAGCCACTGTAGATGGACCACACCTGAAAATTGCCTTCATGGTGCAATCCTAGCCTTTCAAACTGTGGCCTGCAAATAGACAGCTACGAAAAATATAGTAATGGTCAGCATTCAGCTTCAGTGAGTCTCAAGGTTGGTGGAAAATCTTCCAATTTGGGAGGTGTTCATGGCATTATCTAACTGATCAATGGTCTAGATTACTAAACCGTGTGCCTCATTTGCAATCCCCACATAAAATAGGTCATTATTCGAATAAGGTTGCCAGTTTATAACAATAGGTGGTGTTACTTTGGAGCATGGATAAAAATGTATTTCATGAAAATATTCCATTCGCAATTTTGCAACTGCTAAGCTACATATGCATATTGGATCAATAGATAGTGATGGCGAACCAGAAAGTAATAAAACAACAGTGGAAACACACACACAAACACACAAAAACACAGATTTCAAGTGGTCCACAAAAACACGGATTTCAAGTGGCCCACCATGATGTTTGACTACATCTGTGTAGCAGGACAATGGGAGAGTTTTCACTATGCATGAAAGTGTAAAAGTACAACGGAAACCACCACTTAACAAGGTTTTTTTGTATTTTGCTTAACAGATAGAACTCAAACTGGGTTATCATAAAAATACCCCTCAAAAATTCGGGTCAGCATGAGATTAGCAAAACAGCGCCGAACCACAGCAGCTAGTTTCGTGCCACAGTTCTAGGTTGCAAGTCTCAAACCAACATCACAAGCACCATTATATCCCGAAAGAAATTTCACATCAATTAAAATGGGCCAAGATGTTGTTCACTGACCATTGATTTTCTTTTGCATGGTATATGGAATTGGGGCTGAGCTAATCAATATCCATAGTGTTATCCTTTCCACTGCTACTGCTGGACCACAATTTGATAGTACGGTCATGTGCAACCGTTGCAATGCATTGTCCATCTGTACATCACAGATTAAGCGGGTCAGCTGAAAATCACACAGTTGGTAGGACAAAATGTATAAAATAATAAAAACACAAAACGTATCAAACAATAAAATGTGCATGAGTAACATTGCTGTATTAAAGACAAGGTCATCAACATTGTTTCTTAGTGGGGGAGCAAACTATCAAACAGCTCATCCCAAATTAAGATTAAGATTGTAATGTCAAAAAAGATGGACATGAAAGGTCATCAGGGAACAAGGGATGTAAAAGAGAAGATCAGGTCAACTTGGCTATGGGAGCTCCCTTGAAATTTCCACCGCAAAGTTACCAGGTTCTTATTCCATATTGCAGGGGCCAGTTTTACTGTTCAAATTCCAAGGGAGCCTATTGAACTATGGGTGTGCCTGTGACATGCCAAGTTTAGCCCGAATCCAGCCTGTTTGTTTTTCGGGCCTGAAAGTCAGTTCAAATCCAGTCACTGGCAGCATGAGGTCCACTAGGCCTTGATAGAATAGTTCTAAAACTAGGGTCAGGCTTAACCTTTGATTGCTCAGGTCTGAAAATCAGGCGAGGTCCAGTCCACAAGCCTAAATTTAGGCCTCAGCCAGCCCATAGAGGTCTATGCTGCAGGCCAAATAGGCCAGTTCTGTCCAGTGACAGCCCTATAACGATAACGAACCCAAGTTCCGTTTGTCATCAGTCCAACCAGTATGTGGCTTTGACTCTCAGCTGTAGGCTTAATTCACACTATCTGTAAATCTAATTTACCAAGTACTCATGGTCATTTTCAATCTTATAGAAAGTCTAATGTTTTAAGTCTTCTCAAATTTTCAGCCCATCCGACTAATTCAATTCCATGCAATCTATTAAACATAAATAAATAAATAACTGGCAAATTTTCGCAGCGAACAGTGAATCAACTCGGTTTATTAGGAGTGTACAGGGTTATTCAGCAAGCTCAGAAAATACGGTATGCCTGGAAAGTAAGTACTAGAGAACATCATCATCATCATCATCATCATCTAAGCCTTATCCCAACCAACAGGGGTCTGCTACATGATTCCTTTTCCACCACTCCACTCTATCAAGGACCAAAACTTTAGTTAGACCATAGGTCATCAAGTTTCTTACTACCTCCACCCACACCCTTTTGGGCATTCCCCTTGCCATGTTGGAGCCTTCAACTGATACAAATTCACACCTAACTGGTGCAGTTCTTGGTCTCCATTGCACATGACCAGACCATCTTAGTCGACTTTTCCTTGTCTTGCCTTGAATGCATTTCATTTCTGATTTTATCCTTCTCTTGCCACTCATCCATCTCAACATCCTCATTCCAGCTGCACTCATCCTACAGACACGTTGTTCCTTAACCGCCCAACATATTGTCCCATAAAGCATGGCTGGTCTTTTAGCCATCCTATAAAATTTCCCTTTCAGATTGAGTGGTGCACAACAATCACATAAAACTCCAGAGGCACATCTCCATTTTGTTCCACTGGCTTGATTTCTGTGGGCAACATCCTTCTCAATCTCTTCACTCTCATGAATTTTTATTTTTATTTTTAAAATTAACATCAAAATTTTATTAAAAACTCGTGAGAAGTGAGCAAAAATTACAAAGAAAACAAAACAGAACAAAATTACAAATGTATCACTGAAAGAAGCTTTGCCAATATCAATCATATTTTCAGTAGTAGCCCAACCCAACATGCAGAAATTGATCTTATGAACACAATCCAATATTGTTACCTTCCTATTGTTAAAACAACGGTCATTTTGAGCTCTCCAAATTACCCAAAATATATAACAACGATCATTTTGAGCTCTCCAAATTACCCAAAATATATATCCATGATGAGTAATTGCCACAATGCCACAATGCCTCTGAAAACTGTCCTGGTCTATGAGCAGACCAAACTATCAAGTCACTTTCAAGAGAGTTAGTTACGATTGATTCAAGCCGAGACATTCGTCAATCTCTCTGTCTTCTAATTCCGTCGACAAGGAGCCCAAACCACCTGTCCATTTCTAATAAAATAACATTGATCAACTGTTATGTATCTCTCCACCCTCACCTTAGCCAATGTAGGAAATTCATCTATAAATGATATTGCACCACACCATATATCATCCCAAAAACGGATTCTGGTCCTAAAACCAAGAGAGAGAAATACCTTGCCGAAAAAAATGTTCGATTGAGGTGATAGCTTTCCAAATGTTAGAAGCATGATACAGGGTAGAACGTTTAACTCCCTATCCTCCAGTATGAAGACCATATTTCTTTTCGATGAGAATCTGCCACAATGTGCCCTCTTCACATCCCAGTCTCCATAACCACTTACCAAGGAGACCTATATTCATGAGACCCAATTCCCTAATACCAGCTCCCCCTTCTTGCACTAGTCGACATACCTCTTTCCAATTTAAAAGACGAAAGTTTCTTCTAGTGGCTGACCCGTACCAAAGAAAGTCTCTCCTTAATTTCTCCAATCTACTCAAAACCGATTTTGAACATTTAAAAAGAGACATGAAATATATTGGCATATTAGACAGAGCAGCTTTAATAAGTGTGAGACAACCTCCCAAAGATAAATAACGACTCTTCCAAATAGATAACTCTCTCCATTTTTTCAATAAACTTGTCCCATAATGTTTTTGGAGGCTTTCCTATGCAAAGAGGCATCCCAAGATACGTTGTTGGAAAATAACCTTTTTTGCAGCCAAATAATAAAGCAAGCTTATCCAAATCCTCTTCCTCCAATCCAATTCCCAACATTTCGCTCTTGGTGATGTTAATGTGAAGTCCTTAAATGGCTTCAAAGCAGACTATGATTTTCCGAAGATTATCAATGGTTGTTTCATCTGCATCACAAAAAATAAGGGTATTGTCGGTGTACTGTAGATGAGAAACGGTTAGTCCCGATTCCGCTACCTGAAAACCGTTGATCAAACCAGTCGTCTCTCCTTGCTGCATCATTCTACTAGAAGCTTCCCCAAAATAACTCGGTATCTCCCACAAAAGTATCTATGGAATCTGATGTTATTTGAGTTTATGGTTCCTTTTGTCTCTTTACTCTGAGTGATTATCATTTAATAAGTTCTAAATATAGCTTCTCCACCTTTCACCCATCTCATTGTCCTTGACTACTACTCTCTGGTCATCACTTTTAATGCATCTAACATGATCTAGGTACCTAATCCTCCTTTGCTTGTCTCATTTTTGCAAGTTTGAAGACATCTTTCTCACCTTCCTTTGTCCCATATATTATAAACATCATCATAAGCCTTAAGTTTAGCTTACTACTTTCTTAGCAATCTTTTTGGCATTGTTATATTGTTCAAGATTTTCATTGTTTCAAGTCCCTTGCCAAGTTTTGAAACATGCATGTTTCTCATTGATTGCTTTTTATACATCCTCATTCCACCATCAAGTTTATTTATATGATTAGCTTTTCCCTTTAAATACTCCTGAAATATATATATATATATATATATATATATATATATATATATATATATATATATATATATATATAATAAAGGTAACGAAATTTTATTAAAAGAAGAGAAAAAAAGACAGAAAAATTACAAAACCAGCAGCCAAATCTGCTGAGATAGCAGAAGAAGGCTTACAAACCAAGAAACAAAAGATCGGAATCCTTCATAGATTCAATATGGGTGGCCCATTCAATAATTAGAGTTTTAGCTCTAGTTGACACCGAAGCCGAAGAATTAGAAGTATCCCGAAAACATCTGTCGTTCCTTTCCACCCAAACGCACCACCAAGTGGTGATAAGGGCCATTTTCCATAGGGTGGATTAATTCTTTTCGAGCTTCACCCCGTTCCAATCCATAAAAAGGGAAGAGACGCAAGCTGGGGGACACCAATTGACTTCAAAACGAGCCCAAAAATCGGCCCAAATGGAAGAAATGAAAGGACAGTGGAGCAACAAATGGTCCACCATCTCCTCTGCCTTCTTGCAGCACAAACAAATGTTCACTAAACACATCCCTCTCTTCCTAAGATTATCCACCGTCAGAATTCTTTTCAAAATGACCAGCCAACCAAACGCGATGAACTTAGGAGGAACCAGGAATTTCCAAAGTTTGGAACAGTGATGATTAGCGGAGATGGGAGATTGATCCAACTGCAAATAAAAGGAACGGACTGAGAATCTGTTGGTCTTAGACTTTGTCCAGAGCAGTGCGTCATCGATTTGAGGATTGGGATGGGCCCTATAGATGCACTCAAGGAGGTCCACAAACTGTTGGACCTCCCAATCTTGTAGATTCCTCCTACAATCCACTGACCATACCAACTTTCCAGCAGTAATAGAATAGCAATCGGAAACCATGATATCTGGATTTGGGGCGAGAGAGAAGATTAAGGGAAATTTGTCTCTGAGCGGGATTTTCTCCACCCAACAATCTTTCCAAAACCAAATTTTTGAGCCGTTGCCAAGATGGAATTCCACCCCTTGCAGGACCTGATCTTGAGTGGAAATAATGTCTCTCCAAACCACTGAAGCCTTGTGCCGAGAAGAGATGTTGGACCACCAGCCACCAACTGATTGGCCGTATTTGCCTTTTATCACTTTGTTCCACAAGCTATTGTCTTCAGTTCCTAAGCGCCAAATCCATTTGCCTAGCAGAGCCTTGTTCATAAGTTTCAAATTTTTTATACTTGTCCCACCTTGATTGTAATGCTTGCACACGGAATTCCAGTTCACCAAATGGAATTTATTCTTCTCTCCCTTGTTATGCCATAGAAAATCCCTTCTTTTGTGCTCAATAGTCTTTAGAACTGAAGGAGGACATTTGAATAGAGACATGAAGTAGATGGGGAGATTCGACAGAGCTGCCTTTATAAGGGTAATGCGACCGCCGAAAGAAAGAAAACGACATTTCTAATTTGCCAGGAAGGAATCAAATCTAGAAATTACCTTGTCCCAGGCTGATTTAGGAGGGGTGCCAATACACAACGGAAGGCCTACAAACGTAAAAGGGAGGGTAGTCGTTGAACAGCCGAAAAAATCCGTCCATCTGATGGTTTCCTCATCTTTCAAATTAATGCTGAAAATCTTGGATTTAGCGAGATTGACAGATAAACCCGAGACAGCCTCAAAGCAGAGAATGGAAGTGCGGAGATTGCTGATTTTATCCAGGGAAGCCTCCTGAAATATTTTTTACTACTTTCCTAATGCACTCAACTATCTCATTCCACAGAACATTTTTACTTTTTCCTCAACTTTTCACTTACCTTCTTCCATCAATTTATTTTTGAATAGCATTGTTTTCTCTCCTTTTAATTCCACTACATAGTTTTTAGACACCTATTAATTTCATTCGCTTTCTTCCATCTCTTAATGCAAACATTTGTAACCATTAACTTATGTTACACAGTCAAACTCTCTCCGCGTATCACCTTGCAATCCGTGCATATTAATTGTTGTCTTCCTAAGTACCAAAAAAAAAAAAAATAAAAAAAAAATAAAAATATAAAAAAATAAATCTATTTGTATTGTATATAATCCACATTTGAATGTTATTAAAGATTCATGTCTTCTTAAAGTATATGTTTGCTAGAACTAGATTGTATGCCATAGTAAAATCATGGATAGCTTCTCCCATCTCATTTTTTCTCCCAAAACCATATCCTCTACTTTCTTTTCTTACGTGACCATTTACATATGCTCCTACAAATATCCTCTCTCCGCTCGGAATTTCTTACATTAGTCCATTCATATCCTCCTAGAATTGTCTCTTGATTCTATCCTTTAACCCTACTTGTGGGCTCATGCACTAATAACATTGATTATCTCCTCTCCTAATACAAGTTTTATTAAGAGTACTAGAGAACAGATGTCTAGAATTTGTTTTTGATCTTGAGCAAAAAGATTACCTGCAGCGATATCTAGACTTGTAACTTTTGCTTCATGTCCCGCTAGTGTCTTGATAGGCTTGAAATCTCGAGCCGACCAAACCTAACAAGGAGCGTAGTTAGATGTAATGATAAATAAACAAAGGTCACAACAAGCTAGCGGGTGGGGCAGAGAAGTACCTTAGCTGTAGTATCATATGCAGCGGTTACCAGAAAATATCCCTCTTGGGGTTCAAACTTGACTTGCGAAATAAGGTGCGAATGAGCTGGTATTACGTACAAAGATTTCTTCTTCCTTAAATCCCAGATTCGGCATGTATTATCTGCACTTCCAGTGGCTAAGTGATAACCGTTAGGGGAGAAACTAATTCCAAGAACCTGAGAAGAGCCAGGGATTCATTAAATTCACACCCAAATCATCTGATATTTTCATTACAAGAACAATGGAACCAAGCATATTATGTTAAAAAGGTGTCAATCTAACAGAAAGAGAAGTTACAATTTGTATATGATTGATGCAAAATAGATGAAGAAAATATGCTCGGATTCCACATCATGCTTTCCCCAACACGCATCAGGTCATCATAGGGTGCACACCATGGGCCCCACCATCTATCTGCAATGGCCCTAAAATAATGCCAGGCTAGTCAGCTGGGCCACAAGCAGGCCAGATGCAGAATGTTCGTCAATTTTTTTAGCCACCCATTGATTCCACACGTGCGGTCCACCTGATTGTCAGACAGTCATTATTTTCAGGCCATAGAACACAGTGAGACCACTGATGGACCTGGATCTTCCACATGCATGCCAATGGGGAATAGGATTAAGAATCCTGTCACGAGTGGTCATTGCATTTCTCTGTATACTGATAATGTGGTACAAGGAGTGCTTCAATCGCCTCACCGACTTTACATGGCCTTCCAAGGCAAGTATGCTTCTTCCCGAGCGCAGGTCCCAGACACGAGCAAGTGCGTCTAGCCCACATGATGCAGCTAAAGATCCATCACGGTGGAAGCAGATCCCATAAACACTTCTACTGTGGCCTTCTTGAAGCAACAACTCAGCCCCAGTATTAAGATCCCACAATCTCCATGTCTTGTCATAGCTAGCGGTACCCAAGTATTTTCCAGATGGATGAAATGCGATGCGGGCAAGACGATGCAAATGGCCCTCCAATGATTTTAAAAGAGACCCTTCAGCATTCCAGACTTTTGCAGTGCCATCGGCAGAGGCAGTCGCTAAATGGTTGTGCACAGGAGAAAATGCAACATCAGTTGCACGCTCAGTGTGACCTTTTAAGGTGGCAACCTTCCTGACTTGAGGCATGCTCCATAATTTAACAGCTCCACTCAAAGCACTAGATAAAGCAAGCATGAGAGAGTTAAATAAAAGGATCATTTAAAATGTAGCAAACTAAATATCTGGGGTTCAATATTTTTCTCATATATATATATATATATAAAGACAATAAGCAAATATTTGGCAGGCATCTAAAAGCAGGCAATGCAAATGTTGTGATGCTCATATCAAATTCTGACAGCACATAATTAATGAAGGAAAGGACAGGAACAGCATATTTTCTTTATGAAAGGAAATAATACCATGTTTGATCGAGCATTTGGCTTGGCCCATTTGGTGATCCAAATTGTTCAAATGATGGGCCTCATCGTGGATGGGAGGTATCCTAAAAAAGGTCCATGTGTGATGATCCTAATGACTGATCGGGCAACAGTTAGATGTGGGCCAATGGTTGTAACTGTCCTTTTTTAATGGAAACTGAAATTCAATAGCAAACTAAGGATGCGTACTTAACAGCCCACACACGCACCAATATCGATATTAAGAACCATGGCTCAGAAGGAAGCTGCCGCAAAGATTCCTCCATGCTTTACAAAGATACTTTTTAGAGGATACCTTCCTCTCTATCTTCCAGCTTTCAAACCGAAATTTTGTTCCATTCCTTGAGTTTCTTTGAAAATTTGAAGCCAGCCCATCCTTCAACCTGCAAGGCGTTCCACCAACCTTCCACCAGTTTCACTAACCCAGGAACTTCTGGCCAAGTGTTTTAAGGCTTAAAAGCAAATGGCCCCAAAACTATGACTTTGGAGTTTAAGAGGACAGGGTGGTGACGAGAAGTTGGCATGGGGAGGATATTGTCTACAAATTCAGACAACATTCCTCCCAATATTTAGATGTTAGGAATCCTACAAGCTTGTGTTTAATGACCCTTGGTCCCTTGAAAAAAATAAAAATAAATATAATAATAAAATAAATAAAATAAAATAAAAATTGACAACCCTTGTTTGTTTCACCATGGCGAAGAGCAATCCATTTGTTCTCGATGATAAATTCTGATTTGCATGCTGGTCGTGAGCCGACTTCCTCCCAACTTCTCAAAAGAGAACTGATTAGTGTTGATGTCTTCCCTGATCATGGTATCTAAAAACAGTTACGTAACAGCTATTATATAATAGTATTGGTGGGCGGTGTTTGTGATATCAATACTATTGGCCCATATTATGATTTTTTTAATTTAAAAGATGATGGTACCAACTCCTCGAACATTTGATATTGCACAGTACCAAAACAATACTGGGCTTTAGTCGGGAAACTTCCCAGTATCGATCGATATATTGCAATATTGTATTGTAATGTATCTGTATGTATCAATCATGATGCATCACAATGTATAATCATGATGCATCACAATTTATCAACAAATTCGCAAAAATCCTAAAAATATCTGTTTTTCTTTCTGATTTTTGCTTTCATTACATTCTTAAGGAAGTCCTTATCAATTGTTTGGAGAGAAAGGGGGATACGTCAGTGATACATGATACATCCGATATTTCCCACTCCTTTTCAACCCAAAATCAGTGATACATTACATGATATAACTGATATTTCCCATGCGATACCCTATATGTTTCCATATCCCAAGGGTGTGATATGTCAATCGATGCCAATACTAAAAACATTGACGGTGGGTACCATTATGAGTTATGGGCAGAAACAGTTCGTTACGAGGATGTTACAGCTTTTTTTTTTTTAAAGACCATAGCAGCCGTTACAGCCCATATCCTAATGGTAACGATGGTGGCCATTACGGCCACCGTTACCGTTATTAAATACCTTGTCCCTGATACACCAGAAGCAACACATGAAGGAATAAATGAAACTGAGCTCGTCCCAAAACCCAACCTCCTAGCAGGATCAGTATGCCCATAGACGTTAGATAGGGGCAATTGATAGCCGTCTTCCTTCAAGAGAATTAATTAATGATAGAGAACTCCCTAACCATTTCCTGCTACCATGTCTACTACATCAGTAAATCATGAGAACCTCCTGATCTTCCACAAGAAGGGAGAATAGACACAACACAATCCTCCAATCCCCATAGTTCTCAACCGGAGCTAATGGAAATCTGTTCGCATTTTGATTCTTGAATGGGGACAATATTGACTTCAAAATTCCCAAGAATTCCTTCACGAGCCTTGTCTGCATACTCCCTAGCCGCTGAATATTCCAAGACATGATCTTCATTGAGAAACAATGTTTGCAGTCCCCACACTCCCAATCTTTTGACATGATTTTTTAAGGGTCCCTTTTGGCGCGAAATCACCTTCGAATTTCACTGAGCATGAAAGATTCTGTGTTTCCCTTTAACGCTTGACTTACCCAATTCACTGTCATTCTGGCAGTGCTGCACATCAGGGCAGCAATTAGGAATCCAGCACCTTCTACTCTAAAGGTGGTAGCCAACTGATGAATGTTCTCAAGAGTTGCAGTCCGACAAAATGCACCCAGCCATGAAGGTCATCATCAACAGCAGCAGCAGCGTCATCTAAGCCTTATCCTATTAACTAAGGTCGGATAAACGAATTCTGTTCTACCATTCCACTCTATCAAGGATCATATCCTCAGTTAAACCATAGGTCATCAAAACTTTTCTTATTGCCTCCACCCACTTCCTTTTGGGCCTTCCCCTTACCCTTTTAGAGCCTTCCGCTTGAACCAATTCGCTCCTTTTAACCAGTGCAGTTCTTGGACAGCATAGCACATGGCCAAACAATCTAAAGGCCTATGTGGATGCGCCCTCCAAAGGGGTGTTTGAGGTGTAAATCCCCTTTGAGCCAAACCAGGGCTTTTAACGTGCATTTGGATGCAGTGTTGTCAAAATCTTACATTTTACAATTTACAATTTGAGTCGAATCTTAAGTAAAACAATTTGAATCCAACATGTGAATCCCTTTTTATATGAATCCTATGATTTTATGATTTGAATCCTACGCCTACGATTTACAATTCAAATCCTAATTTACGATTCAAATTATAATTGTTTTCTTCTATTTTAAGCTTCACTCGGCTTTCATTTTATGTTTTTTAAATTGGTGGAGGCTTTAAGGATCATTTAAAAAAATAAAAAATAAAAATAAATAAATAAATAAATAAACCTTAAAAAAAGTAAAAGGAGACTAAATGATATATATTCTCTTCAACATTAAATTGTAGAGCTTTTTCTTATGATTTTTTACTTCTTAACTGGTCAAAACACCAAATTGATATATGACTTATTTGGAATGTTTTTTGTGGATGGTTATATGTAGAATGATGGTTAGAAATCAAAATATCTTTTTTCGTCGGTCTACAAAATCAATTGCTGCTTTCCCAATGTGGTTCTACATTCATGAAAGGTAACACGAACATAAACTATTAAAGGATCCGTGAGGAAATTTTCTTGAAAGACCAAAAAAAAGAAGAAGGAAAGATAAGAATCCTTTAACACTACTATGATATGGTATTACTTGGTGCATATTGATGGCAAAAGGATGATTACTGAATTTATTTATTTATTTTTTCTCATTTATTTATATTTTTCATATTTTTAAGAAAATCATAAAAAAATCTTACGATTTACGATACAATTTGCAATTCGATTCGGATTCAACCCCCGTTACGATTTGCGATATGATAACAAACATTGTTTGGATGCACTTTGCAACCCCACGTTTCACCATTTGCTCGACATAATAGGAGCTAAAGTGATGACACACAGACTGGTTTTTTGCCAAGTCGCCTGGAAAAAGCAGGTTTGAAACCCCTAATCGCAGAAACCCTCTTTTTCTCAAGAGCGTCCAAATGGGCCGTAAGACTACCTTCCTACATCTTGTTACCTATTAATGCTACCCCAAAGTTCCCTCAGATGCATTCATTTCTAATTCTATCCTTATTCATCTTGCCATTCATCCTTCCCAACATCTCTCATTTCAGCTACACTCATCCTATGAATATGTTCTTCCTTGACTATCTAACAATTTGTCCCATCTAGCACGACTTGTATTATAGCTATCCCATAAAATCTCCCCTCCTATGAATATGTTCTTCCTTGACTATCCAACATTTTGTCCCATAAAGCACGACTCGTATTATAGCTATCCCATAAAATCTCTCCTTCTATTTGAAGGATATACATCATTCACATAGAACTTCATACTCACATCTTCACTTCATCTACCTAGGTCTAATCCTATGTGAAACATCCCTCTCAATTTTCTCCACTCCCTTGAATTCCCGAACAAGTTATAAAAAATGGTCGGTACAAACAATTTCTGATAACTTGGGTTGATAATTCATGGAAGCGGAGAGATAAAGAAGGATGTTGCTCATAGAATTAGAGCTTGGTGGATGAAGTGGTTTTAAAGGAACAAGTGATTATTATTTTTAACGGTAAAACAGGCACATCTAAGCAATAAAAGAAGAAAATGAAGAAGATAATCCTAATCCAGGACCAGCAGTATGTCTTCGACATAATCTTTGCACCACTCTAGATCAAGCAACCAGGGATTGGGGAGTAAATTTTAGCTTCCAATCAATGAAGTCAAACTCCCTCAGAAATGAAAATAACAACAGCAACATCTATATTAATTCCTGACTTCAGATCAGGGATCACAAGCTGAAGCATCCTCAGCAATGTTCCTATAAATATCTACCCCAGTCTAGAATTCTACAAAAGCTTTTAGTTTAAAAAGAAATGTAGCAAATGATGCATGGTGTGCCGTGAAGGCCGTTACGTAAAGGTAACGGTGGCAACCGTTACACGTTATGGGGTTGTAAAGGCCGTAACAGCTGTTATGAAAAAAAATGACATGTAATTGCCGTTAACGGCACGTTACATCCCCTATAAAGGCCATAATAGCTCCGTAATGGTCTATTACGGGACATATAAGTTTTTCATACTTTTTAATCAACATGACGGGGCAGATACAAGTTTTTCGGGGGTTTTTTCAATAAATAATATATATTTTTTTTAAAAGAAAAAAAAAAAGAAAAAAAAAAAAGAGAGAGACCACGACGGCTGTTAAGGGACCGTGACGGCCCCGTATCATAAAGGTAACGGTGGTGGCTGTTACGGCCACCGTTACCATTACGGAACACCTTGAAATGATGTGGTATGATGCTTAACTACGAAGAGTAAACCACTCAATTCATGGAGAATAAATCCAAACTATGACTCCTAATACATAAGAAAATCACAGCTTAGAATAAAAGTCAACTTGTAAATCAACAGAAGAAAAAAACTAAAAACCATGATGTAGACAAGAAAGGTTCAAAAAGTATATAAAAACCTTGTGGCAAGCAGCTTTCCATCATTCGAAAACGAACACCCTGAAAGTGGTCGATCATCGCCAATTTCACTACAGTCAAGGGTGAAACTGCCTGCCTGTTTCAAAACATAATCCACCTCCGCATCCAAATCTTCATCTGGGTCATCCCTTCTCCTCCTATCCCGTTCAAGCCTCGATGCAGCCCTCACGAGAGAATACTTGGCAATCTCAATCCGAGCTTCCAAGAGTTCCTTCGGGCCCTCAGTATAGAACGGGTATTGCTGTGGACCTTCTCCCTCCCCCTCTTCCCCAGCTGCTGCAGCACCAGCTTCCTCCTCCTCATGGGCTTTCAGGAGCTTCTCCAACTGCCCTTCTGTATCAAGCTTCACCATGATCGATCTCAGCCGGTCGCGCCTTTCCATCTCCCTCTCCCCAAAAAGAGTGATCGGCTCACCAAGCCGGCGGAGACGGGCCCGAACGGCCAAGTCGTTGGTAGGCACAGCCAATGCATAAGCCCGCCGTTTGTTCAAGAGATCTTGCACTGCTTTCTCATGCCGCTCTCGTAACTGCTTACTCTCTTCTGAGACCTCATAGTCAATGGGTGAGCCCTCACGATCTGAACCCGAATCCGAACCATTTGTTTCACCATTTTGGCTGGGTGGAGCAAGTGGTGGGCGGATGGCAGGGGGCCGGACAGGAAGGGGTGCTAGTGGGCGGATGACTGGGGGAGGAATGCCTGGAATGGGTGCGAGGGGACGAATGACTGGGGGTGTAGGGGCAAGAGGGGGGTGAAGTGGGGCTGGAAGAGGTGTAGGGAGAATAGGGACGACATTGGGGAGGGGAGCTTGAATAGGAGGTGGCGCAGTGGTAGAAATAGGAGTGGGATCAGTGGGTATTGTTGCAGTAGTTTCCGGAAGTGTAACCGGGACTTGGGTGTCTTCTTCCATGATGCCCTGATTGAAAAATTAAACAAATATCAGAAAATAGAAGGAGAAAACATACTTCATAGAAGCTTGCCACAATAAACACATCAATAGAAAATAAGAAAACAGAATATAAAGCCAGAGTAGAAGTAATTTCCATTGGACTTGTAGAAGCTCCTGAAAGTAAAGCTGCACCTTTTCTTTGAATTGAAAAGGAATATGGTAATCAATCATACCAACATTTTCGATGCTCCCCAGGCTCCCATTGTTTGAAACTTGAAAAAAATGGGTCCACTAAAAAATGGTTGGAGCCGTCCATACACTGGATCAGTCCGCAACCAAACGCAGGTGGGTACTATTCTGATTGGATCAAAGGGAACAACCCGAACTGCTAGTCCAGAGACCCACCATACCAAACCACCACCTATTTTCCTTTTTCTTTAAAGACTTGCAGGATCAACAACCTGAGGCCTTGGCCAGTATACTTGGGTTTTCAGTTCCAACCAATATTTTCCGTATCATTAACACGTAATGTATTGCACCCTTGGGATACAGATACATATTGTTTATTGCATGGGATATATTGGCTGTATCGCGTGATGTATCATTGTCGTTGGGAAACATGAGGAAACATTGGGAAATTGGTCGAATTTTTCAATTAAACTTTCGGGGTTTCCTTTGCATAGGATCCTAATCTATGCACTGTATAACTGAATTGATGCAAGTATATTCAAAGTCAAATCACATCATTTACAAATGTAAGAAGAAAGGTATGGAAACGTAAGCAATACATTCAAAAGCAAAGAAGTAGAAAACTAGAAATATACTTGTGAATGATGTGTGTGGTTGTGGACCCACATAGAGTTGCGCATACATTAGAAGTGGAATTTTGAAAAAAAAAAAAAAAAAAAAAAAACTCTGAAATGGGCTTGGATCGAAAGTGGACCAAATCAGCTTGGATCTTGATTCCAACTCAAAATTTGTGTTTTTCTTCTAAGGGATTCAAGAGGAAAGGTTGAAATCCATAAGAGCTTTAGTTAGAAGTGGAGAGGAATCAAGAAAAAGAATTCAGAATAGGTTTTTCAAATTTTCTAAAGAAAGCCGTGGACTTCCCATGTTTCTGTGTGATATTGGCTGATTGACCGATATCGGGGATTTTATAAAAGGGACTGGTTGTGATTTCGTGATACCTGCGATACATTGTGATATCTCTTGCGACATGAAGAATTTCATATACTACCTTGGGGTTTCATATCGCCTACGTGGGATACACGATATATCTCATTGATATTGAAAACAATAGTTCCAACAACTGCGGCCCAGTTCAGTAATCCAGGCCATTGGTATGTTGCATTCCCACCATGGATATACATACCCCAAAAAAATGTCCCAGATCACAAGATCCAAGCCACCAAATCCAGTGTTTTTCAGTTAAATGTGAACCATTTTTCTTTGGAAATTGGCTGAACATTCAACTGAAAGGGGATACATCCAACTGAAAGAAGGCAGAATAGTTTATAACCAACAACGACTTTCCACCTTCGTGGACATTAAATGTCTATCCACCTGTTTGAGTTGTCGGGAGCCAGAGCATACCAGGCATTGAATCTGAACCATTGATGTATTTCTCTCCTTAACCATATATTTTTAGGCCACAAGTCAAAAGAATTGGCAGACATGGTCCATCCATGGTAGGACACAATAGAGCAGCGGCCACTGAATACTGGGGCCCACCTGTTAGAACTGAAAACCCAGGCATTCTCTCGAGAAAGATGAATAAACACACACAAAAAACCCTATTTTGCAGAAACATGAATCCTGAAGCATTTCACCAGCACGCTTAGCAATCAATTGGACCAAACAAAAAGGGTGTGTTTGGTTGCACCAAATATCACGAAAATTCATGATATTTCACGATTAATCAGTTTAATTTGGTGCAAATTTCATGAAATTTGGTGCAACCAAACACCCTAAAACCAAAAATAAAAATAAAAATCGGCAGAAGCTAGCTGATCTAGGGTTTAACAAAACTCTAATTTTGCAGAGAATCGATTATGATAATCGATTCAAACCGAGTAGAAGTTTTTGGTTATAGAAAAGAAGGTTTTCTTCATCTCTCTTCATATGAATAAAGCCCTAGAAATAGATACGAGAGTTGGAGAAGGAAACCTGGTTTTACGTGAAGCAGACAGCAGAAGCAGCGGCAGCGGCAGCGGCAGCAGACATGAGAGGGAGAGGGAGAGGGAGAGTTTTGAGAAGCGGACTGCGTATAGAGTACTAAGTTAACTCTGTGGGGCCCACCGTGATGAATATATCTTATCTACGCCGTCCATCCATTTTATCAGTTTACTTTAGGGCATTAGCCCAAATTTTAATCATATATAAATCTCAAGTGGGCCACACAACAGGAAACAGTGTGAATTGAGAGTCTACCGTTGAAACTTCTTGTGGGCCACAGAAGTTTTGGATCAAGATGATATTTGTATTTTCCCTTCATCCAGATATCTGTGACCTTGTGAACAGGTTGGACGAAAAAAAAACATTAATCTGGGCCACAGAAAGGTTTCAACGGTCATTATCACTAATCTTTCATGAGATGTGGTCCACTTGAGCTTTGTATATGTTTCAATTTTGCGCACATGCACTACAACGATCCGGATAAACGGATGCACCGGAGTGGATAGGACATATACATCCAAAGTGGGCCCCACAGAGCTTACTCTTCCGGAGTTTGTGGGGGCCTTGTGTTTGGCGGTGAAAAGGAGAGGAAATCCAAACCGTTTATTTAAAATTTATCAGGTGGGCCACCCGTAATTAACCGAGCACCACGTTGGGGAGGGAGAGAATGTGTATCAGATCCACTCCGTCCATCAGGTGTGCCCTCCACATTTTCACTATGGATCCTTGATATCATTCTAAAACAAGACTTATGTGGGCCACACCGTAGGGAAAAGTATAAAATCATTACTCACCCTCAAAAATCACATGGTGTGGCCCACTTGAGTCTTGGAATGGTATAATTTTTGGAGAATCCATTCATCCTTATGTGACACGTCAGATTATTGGATTGGATTTCATGTACAAACCACGGTGGACACTACACACAATTTGAACGATTTAGCGGTGGTAATTCCCATACCAACTGCTCCCCATGGTGAAGCCTGCCTGAATTTTGAATCGATCTGATTTTTGGACCCTTAAGAGAACACGAGGTGACGAACCTGATGGATGGAGTAGATCTCATCCACGTGAGGTCCTCCATCCACGTCAGCGAATAGCCACACACCACCTTACCAAGTGTTTTCGTTATTTAAATAAAAATAAAATAAAATTCAACTTATCGTGGAGTTATTTGATACTCTGGCAAAGTATTATAGTTGATACAGACAGCTTGCAACGACTCCATTTAAGCCGTCCAAATTGCTGGACCCACTTACATAGTTCGTCTTCCGCAACTCACATTGATTGAACAATCCTGACCACCTATTATCGTTGTGCATTTGTTTTCTAATTATGAATTGTTAATTGCTCTTCAATCCGACCGTTCATTAGATGTCCACTAATCAACGGTTTGTTGGGAATACAATCGGCTGATACCCAGGACTCCAGCCTTTGAAGCTGGGTTCATCCTTCAAATGATCAGAACCGTTTGTACATAGAGGTGTTTTTTGAGATAACGACTTGTCAAAATACCCTCATTTGTTTCTTTAAAAACTGGTGGATTAGAGAATTGTGGGCCCATGCGTATATGCATGTGACATGGAGCTGGCAGATTTAATAACAAGGTCGCCCACACCATAAAAAGTAATAATATACACCATTCAAAAACATCTAAATCAGCCCATCTGATGATTTGATGGGCTGTATGTTTAAATTGTGCAACTAGCATGGTGTGGTGCACAGATTGAACTGTTGGATGTTATACACATACCAGGTTTGCATCACATTTCTCTTCTTATCACATTTCTAAAGAATAAACAAATCTTAGGGCCTGTTTGGCCAGGCAGATCCCATGGTATTAGGAGGGATGGGATCAATTTTAAGGTAATGATGGTGGTGTCAGTGGATTGTCTTAAGATCCATGGGATTGCTTATATCCCAGGACAAGTTCACTGGGTCTATTTGGCACGCCGTGCATATCCCGGGATTTTACCTTCCAATCCATCCAACCAAGGGAAAGGATCAATTTTAAGGTAATGATGGTGATGTCAGTGGATTGTCTTAAGATCCATGGGATTGCTCATATCCTAGGACATGTTCACCGGATCTGTTTGGCTCGTCATGCCTATCCCAGGATATTGCTGATCCCATCCCTCCTAATACCGTGGGATTTGCTTGGCCAAACAGGCCCTTAAGGAATTTCACTGTAGAAATCTCTAAAGAAGAAAAAAAATTCTTAGATTGAAATATAACCTCTTCTCCATTTGACTCTTTTCTTATAATATTTTGTTTTCGTAGACATCAAATAATGATGATAATAAAGTCCGAGGAACCTTTTGGTTGACTCCTAAAAATGAGTTCATCTCGTTTAAGTGAACCGTGATAATGTACCAAAGCTTATGATTGTTGGTTTTAAAAATATATTCTAGTCCTAATTGAAAGGAAATATGATTTTCAATACATAATTACAGTCAACTAAAATGAGATGAACTAATTTTAAGGTGTCTACTAAACAAGGACTAAATACTCTAGTCATGTTGTTTTTCGATAGTTCCTGCCCACCATTAGGATCATATAAGCATTTTGGGTGCCCAATCCAATGACTAAAGCTCTTATCCTATTGTGATATGTCAGGAAGTATCCTAGCAAGAGAACTAATCACTTGTAAGCCACTAGCATAGCAAGTGCTATGCATGTATTTTTTGCCATAAAAAATTCAAAAGAAAAAAAGAAAAAAAAAAAAAAAAAAAAAAAAAAAAAAAAAAAAAAAATCCTTCACCCCAAAGTGATTTTTTTTTTTTTTTCGTGGTTGAAAATGGACTGCATGGCACTTGCATGCAGATAGAAAAGAAATGGTTTGCAAGACGTGGGAGAAAGGGAAGAGAGTTTCATTCAGGAGGTCTACCACCCAACACCCCACCTATTGTTGCAAGATATGTGAGGACCATGGCCAGGGAAAACTGTCTTGTTTGGATTCTGTAAAACTGTTTATAAAGAAAAGCCTCACCATGGATGGGCATACCTAAAAAAGTTCTCAGATTGGGAATATTTCAACACTTCAATCACTTTTACTGTTTTCCTTTGAATATGGACTACTTTAAGCATTATTTTGTTGACAAGTAATATATAAAGTTTAGAATCCTTCCATATTGAAGATTTTCAAGGCAACCATCTCACCAAACGAACGGTTTGGATTGCCAAAAATGACCTTAGATCCAAGGACATTGTCGCAACCCATCCCAGATCAATACATTTGGATGTACTAAATCAAAAGTAGAAAGTGAGCTCTCTTTATTAGTAGATTTAGGTGAATATGGATCAAGCAGTTAGAAACAGCCAATAGCCACAATCTTTATAATTGGTTCATCACTTGGTTGGTTTACATTAATTGAGACTTCCCCATTCACACTAATCATCATCATCTAAGCCACAATCCTGTTGGCTATAGATGGAGTCGACTACACGAATTTTGTTATGCTACTACAAAATTCCTGTTGGCTCGAATTTCAGATTGTTGGGATTCAAGAGAAACAGCCAATAGCCACAATCTTTATAATTGGTTCATCACTTGGTCGGTTTACATTAATCGAGACTTCCCCATTCACACTAATCATCATCATCTAAGCCTTTCCCCAGCTAAATGGAGTCGGCTACATGAATCTTGTTATGTTTACTACAAAAATTCTGTTGGCTCGAAATTTCAGATTGTTGGGATTCAAGAGAAAACTAATCATCATCATCTAAGCCTTTCCCCAGCTAAATGGAGTCGGCTACATGAATCTTGTTATGCTACTACAAAAATCCTGTTGGCTTGAAATTTCAGATTGTTGGGATTCAAGAGAAAAGAACTGTGGCCAAATTTTAAAGTGAGCCGCCAACCCGTCGCAACCCTCATTTTATCCAGGTTAGGACCAGCAATGACAGTGCAAAACTCCTACAGGCACGGGCATGATTATGTTCCCATTCAATGGATCCACTCCAATTTGAGGCCGGCTTTTGAAATTTCAGATTGTTGGGATTCAAGAGAAAAGAACTGTCGCCAAATTTTAAAGCGAGCCCCCAACCCGTTGCAACCCTCCTTTTATCCAGGTTAGGACCGGCAATGACAGTGCAAAACTCCTACAGGCATGGGCATGATTATGTTCCCAATCAATGGATCCACTCCAATTTGAGGCCGGCTTTTAAAAAATGATGAAGATGAAGATGAAGATGTGTTTATTGGCATTTTAAGATTGTTGGTCGACCAGACACCAACGTTACCATTTTCATGGCAGAGCTCACGTTTGCTCAAGTGACTGAATACAACCCAAAATTAATTATAAAAAAGTACCTATTTCCTTGAATGTATGCTTAAAAGATTGAAAAAAAAAAGAGCCAAGTACAAAAAATGAATGAAGACAGCTGTTTTTATATGTACTTTTAAGGTCCAAAACAGCCTAACACAACAATCCACATTACTGAACTTGAGAAAGTTCCATTCCAATCCAAACCAAAAATCAGCTCAATATGTCTAAACCAAAAATCAGCTATTTTTATATGTACTTTAAGGTCCAAAACAGCCTAACACAACAATCCTCATAACTGAACTTGAGAAAGTTCCATTCCAATCCAAACCAAAATTCAGCTCAATATGTCTAAGCCTTTTTTTCTGCCTTTCCAGTGTTGCTCTCTGATTGCATCTCAAATTACCTTCACCTTCTCAAACACGTCAAAGTATGAGTCTTCCAGTCAGTACGAGTCTTTCACAGTCAGTACATTGAAGGGGATAACGGGCTCCACAGTATCGAGCGCCGGACTGAAGATTGCAGCTTCAAAACGGGCGTTTGGGTGAAATCCAAGTATCTCGGTGTACTTTCAAAACCAACCTGGAAAAAAGCAACAGGGCCATTCAAATGTCCATCACACTTTGGTAATTCAGTTAAGTATCTTCATATGTGTCATCACCAATTTGAACAGTGCCACATTAGCTATATTCTATTGTATGAGAGATAAATGATCCCTCCCTGCTACTCTCTCTCCATGTGTACAAGATCTCAGTCATTCAGCATGCAGGCCCCACCGTGCGCCCAAGGGATCAGGCTTGTCCAGTCATCAGTGGGGCCATGTGCACATTGAATGGTGGGGTCCCACCTGATGATTGGATTGGCCTGACCACCTCAGGCCATGAAATATACATGGTGGGACCCTTTTTTGTAATTAAAGTGGGTCCCACCATGTATTTTTGGGACCCACTTGATGAATGGTCAGTATTTCATGCTCAAATCTCACCCTTTTTTTTGTAATTAAAGTGGGACCCTTTTTGTAATTAAAGTGGGTCCCACCGTGTATTTTTGGGACCCACTTGATGAATGGTCAGTATTTCATGCTCAAATCTCACCACTTTTTTGTAATTAAAGTGGGTCCCACAATGTACTTTTGGGACCCACTCGATGAATGGTCAGTATTTCATGCTCAAATCTCCCCAATTGGAATGTGTAACATCAGCTATACTGCATAACGGATAATCAGATCTGCTACCCCCACATGCCAACGTGTGCACAAGATCCCAATCATTCACCAGGTGTGTCCCACCATGCATGTCCTGTGGGTCCCAAAAGTACATGGGTCCCAAAAGTGGGTCCCAAAAGTACATGGGTGGGGGCTCACTTGATGAATGGCCAATATCTCATAAGCTTGGCCTTCAAATTCATCAAAAACCCAAACAAAATAAAAAAAAAGCTCAAAAGCACACCTTTCCCTGGCTCGACGAAAGAGGAGGCGTCTTTGGTGACCACAAATCCAGTTGAGAATCTGAATTATAAAAAGAATAGAAAATCATATCACTAGAATCACAAAATAGATATGACTATAACAGCACCCGTGGTCATCTTTTACTTACTAGCATCATCATCCACTCCCAGTGTCTTCTGAAAGTAAATTGATGCAGCTGTTTGTACGTTCGTTGTGGCTGTTTGTAAGCTGATGCAGCTCTGATGGTTGTGTAGGCATTGTTCCTCTTCTATTATAGTTGGAACCCCAATGTTAGCAAACTTTGTCGGTTGATTCTTTTTCGATGCCTTATGAGAAGACAGCTTCTCCGAGTTTGTGATGTTTGCTAAGGCTTTCCGAGTGCCGGGCCCCTTCTTCTGCAGAACTTTAGACCCATGGACCCCAGCTGCACCACCTCCTAGAAAGACATAAGTGATCATTTCAGTAATTAGACCTTTGATCACTTGTATATTTATGACATTACAAAAATAGGAATTGCATTAGATCCTTGACTGCTTCAAAGTGGGGCTTGTGGTCAGGTGTGATCCAGACCATTGATCTGCTGATGCCACTATGAAGAAGGGATCATGCACCAAAAATTCTCCCCATTTGTGATTTAAAAAAAAAAAAAAAAAGAAGTCTGGATCACAGCAATGGTCCAGTCCACATTCAACAGATTAGGTCAGGATACTTCCAATTTGGTGCTTGTGAGATCAAAAGTCTGGATCACTGGACAATGGGCCCCACATGTACAAGCCCAGGGACTCAAGGAAGATATGCTTAACCTGAGGTCATGGATCATATAATTCTTCTTCTTAAAAAGATAATAGAGAATGCTGAATAAATACAGAATAGAGCAATTGCTGATGTACCTTCATTGTGGATGAGAAGATTCTGATCTTGAATTAGGGGACGGGATCTTGTAGCCATTGATGGTCTTGTGGACATCTATCTTACATCATTAACACACAAAAGGAGATATTGTAGTTAGATGCAGAACAATATCATTATTTTTGCATTTTGTTTCTGATGAATGAGAGATTTTAACAACACATCAATCACTCAACGGTGAATGATAAAAAGGCTTATTTGAAGGTGGGCCATTGTTTAAAACTTGTTTGATTCGAGTGTGACTCGGACTCGGTGGGACCCAATCTGGTTCGACACCATGAGTTACTTCCGGCTTGGGCGAGTCACTACTCAACTCACGGCTGACCGAGTCAATCCGAGTCAGTGAGTCTTTTAACCATGAATAACACCTTGATTTCGGACCTCAAAAGTTCTTTCTTTATCTTCAGTTGGTGCTCTTGTTGACGCTGACACAAGACTTTGGTATGAAATCTGCAGCAACACATTATCAACAGATCAATAATCTCTTATGAAATGAAGGAAGTTGCACAGAAGAGAGCTATTTATGACGAATTGTATGATCTGCGAGTTGTGGCACCCACAGTCCAGACTGTTGGTTGGTTTGCGGCCCACTGTGGATGGACATTTCCCAAAAATCTCATCCGAGCCAGAAGAAAAAGAAGAAGAAAATTGTAGTTGTAACTGGTTAACAATCATGATGAAGGTTTTTTTTTTTTTTTCCTATTCTAAGGAACACCTTGAGTATGTAAGTAATCTTAAAATTCGATCACATGTCAGATGAAGATTACAAAGTTACGTAGGTTGGTCTTACAAATACCAAGATCATGAAAACCTTTCCGGGGTTTAGGGGCCGTTTGGGTAGGGGACCCTCATGCCCTTCACATCACGACTTCAGCACAGTGTTTTTGTCCTCCTAATTGCAATTATCGGCATGTTTACTTTCTTTTCCCCCAAAACTTCCTTAATTTCAATCAGGCGGAGAAAAGTGGTGAATATGACTAGGAGGGATCTCCCACCCAAATGCTTCCCAGTTCCCTAAATCACAATTTGTGTCAATTATCAAATCCAAAGTCTTGACAAATCTTCAATTCTAAAGGAAAAAAGAAAAAGAAGATGCAGGGTTTCGACTAACTTGCATGATATGACTGGCCTGAAAATTTAGAGTGGGGAAATTTTCTATTTTCCATTACATTTAGGTTGCATTTGGTAGCGCCAATTTCATGATTTTTGCACCAAATTGGCCATAAAATCTCTTGATATTTGGTGCAAACAAGCACAGCCTCACCTATCAAAAGGAAGAAAAATATGAAAATTTCGACAAAATCCCAGAACCAAATTACATAGGGAAAAGGCTCCTGAAACTGTAGCGATTATTGGGATTCGATGCCATGACGACTGCAAGATCTAACCAAATATTTCTAGAACCGTTATCTCACCCAATTTTGTATTTACTCGACACAAGTGATGGAGAAATCCTAGGAAAAATAACTGAAGGACAACAAAACCCATAACCGCCACTCAACAATAACAAATATCTCTACGTTTGAATACTGAAGAATCTACTACTAGACAAGTAGACAATAAAACAACCGTAGAAATCCTAAAATCTGCAAAAAGAAATAAATTTCCTTGATGGGTTTTCTTCCAACGGCACTACCGAAATTCCATCCAAGAATAGAAAAGAAGAAAAACCCACTTCTATCTTTCCCTGATTCATCTCAAGCTTCTCTCTCCTCTGATATTCCTTCATTTTCTTGCATTTTTTTCGTTTTCTTTTTCTATCATAAAAAGGGAAAACAAGAACAAGCCCTTGATGGGTTTTCTTCCAACAGCACTATCGAAACCCCATTAAAAAAAAAAAAAAAAAAACCCTTTTTCTCTCTTTTCGTGTTTCATTTCAGGTTTCTCCCTCCTCTAATATTCCTCCATTTTCTTGCATTTTAAAGATTTTTTTAAAATCAAAAATCAAGGGGAAAAAAGAACAAGATCATCAATTAAACGGGTTGGGAGAAAGAAAACTCACAGATTTCTTGTGATTGTAGACGTTTTTCCTTGTGAAGTTTCTTTAGTTTTCCTTTCTCTCGCTTTCAAGAACGGTAGAATTTTGGGACTTTTTCTTTCAATCGGGCGCATTTATCTTCCACGGCTCCAACGGCTCTTTCTTTTCGAATTTCGTTATTTAATGGACGAAAATGCCCCACCGCGTAATTAAGAAATACACGAGGAACGGGGAGCGGATTAGCTGTTATCCGAGTTACTGTAACACCTTAGTGGGTGATAACGTAAACCTTGTGGGGCCCATATTCATATATTTAATGTATATCCATGCCGTCCATTTTCTTTAAAATACCATTTTATGACGATATACAAAACCTTAAGAATATCCAAATCTCATGTGGATCACACCACTATAAACAGTAATGAATGACAATTAAAAACCTTTTTGTGGACCACGAAGGTTTTGGATCAAGATGATATTTCTTAATTTACCTTCATCCATGTTTTATTAACATTATCAAAACGTTGGATGACAAATAAAAATTAGTAAAATCTCAATATGGGCCCCTTGGAATTTTTAATGGTGAAGCACTCAATCACCACTGTTTCCTGTGGTGTGGTCCACCTTAGATTTTGATCTACATAATTTTTCAAAAAACATACTAACATGGGATGGAGAAACTGATGGACAGAGTGGATATACAAAATGTAATCAAGGTGGGGCCCACGGTAAGGGTAACACTCACTAAGGTGTTAACCGGATGAGAGGGTATGTTGGTAATATGACACCGCCATTAGGAAATCCGAATCGTCCAAAGCGCAGGGACCGTTTCTTAATTCAATGGCTGCAATAAGATGGTTCAGATCATCCGACTAATGTGATTTTTGGGGTATGAACTGTCTACAGTGGGGCCAACGGTTTAGACGGTAAGATAAAGTGGTTAGCGATTTGAAATCAAAGGTCGAAATCAGATGGTTAAGGTTACTCGAATCAAGTCATTTGGATGATTTAGACGGCTCAGATTGATTTACATGATGCCATGTGTATGGTGGACGTGCGGCTGGCATCTTTGCATAGTACGCACGGTTTTTCAATTATGACAAGTGGGGCCATCGTTCGGCAATCCAGACCATCGGTCTGTTCAGTTCAACGGTATATATATGTTCTCTGTCTAAAAATCTTCTTGATGGGGCAATCTCAAACTTTTGATATTTGGCCTACAGATAGACCGTTAAGAAAATAAGTACAACAACGGTCGCATTGTAGTGGAATCTTCCCATCCAGCATTCATTTTAGGGCCTTCTCCATCCACCTTGGTACTCAACAGACCAAGGGTCCGGATTACAGGGAAGTCGATTGCGTCCGACCTAGCCTGGACAATAATCCATCCATACAGGGGATCCTGTGGGGCCACCATGATGTATCTGTTTATCGACGCTGTCCATCCATTTTCTCATATCATTTTAATCGTATGAGCCTAAAATGATCCAATGCTCAAGTGGGCCACACGAAATAGTGAGCTTGTTTTGTATTAAATGCACAAACCATTAAATGCAAGCATCATCTCTAGTGGTCCACTTTGGTGTTGGATCTGACTCAATTTTGAGCTCATGCATTACCTTAAAATGATATAAGAAAATAAATGGACGTCATGGATAAACAGATACATTACGGTGGACCCCACAGGAGCCCTTACATGGACGGTGTGGGAGGCAATCCACTTTCTTGGGGAGAGGATTAAGCGAGATCCAGTCCCTGTGAGACTCGTAGCGACGAATGTACCTTGAATCCACGCCATACAACCATTTTGAAAGCTCATTTTAGGGAATGATAAAATAAAAAATGGTGGATTATACTACCAGAAACGAGAACATGCCAATCATGCAAGGATTATATGTCCCTTGTTGTAGGTAGTGATTCATTTGTAACTGTGTGTACAATTCGGGGTTGTTCTGCTTTTGATAGGTTATGTATTGTTATAGAATATAAGGTGAAATTTATTCTCTAGGTACAAGTAGAATTTCATCAATTATTTATAAGTAGTGTACGTTGGAAAAATGTGTTGGAAATACTGAAAAATAAAATAAAATAATTTTTTTCACCATGTTGAATTGCGTAAATATACGCCGTCCTTAAAGTGTGATTATCCCCCTTATTAAATTGCTAATGGGTTATAGGCGAATTGCTTTCAGGATAAGACAAGCGCATTTGGATCCTGCGTTTATCAATCACAAAGGGTCCGCATAGGAACAATTTCAACACAACGGATCTTCTGGCAGAATCAAAATGAGAATGTGTTAACAGTATTTTAAAATAGAGATGCAATCCTTATAATCTGATGGATGAGGAGAGATGTGAGTTTGAGATTATGAAATTTGGACCGGAATAGTCCAGTTTATATAGGCACCAGGAAGTGGACTGTTGCTAGGTGGCCATCAATGGTTCAGAACGTTTGAAAAATGTTTCTGACCGTTGATCATTAATTTCAGTCATTTCTGGTTGTCGGATTGAAAAATCTGACCATTGGATCATCATGGCCCCTCCGTTTTCGGACCGTTGTGACTTTCAAGGCAGCTAGCCGTTTTAAAAAAACGGCTGATCGTTTCGGATTAATAATCTCACCGTTCTCAGTCGCTTATAAAGCCCTGACTCATTTCAGATCCATCGCGCCTAGGCTCATACTAGACCACTCGCACCGCAATTGCACCATCGATTCGCGTAAGATCACGAGGGAATGACCCTTCTGCGACACGATGCACACGTGCGAAGTGCAAAGTGCGTCAACTAGCATCACTACAGCCACACTGCCCACGCCCTCGCACTCGCCCTCGCCCACACCCACACCCACGCTCGTGCCCGTGAAACACGTGGCGACATCTTATTGATTTGCATGAATGTGTCACGCCAGGTGTAAACACTTTATTCTCATATATTTTGTGTTTTAAGATTATTCACAGTCGTATATATTTTACATTGAATGTAAGGGATTTTGCCAATTTGTATAGACAGTCAAAAGTGGGTCAAAGAGATGCCCAACACATTCCTCTCATCGCCATAATGGTTCCTATCTAAATTTCTGGTTGAGATCGTCTTTAAAGTCGACTTCATTGAAATCGTGTGGTTTCTAGCTTTCCACACCAACAACACTTGAAATGAGTTAGTGGCAACTCAAATCCCTCTTAAAATTTTAAATTAAGCACCACAAATCTGAGAACTCAATCTCTATAGATTGGTGACTCCGCTGGGGAAGAGAAACCCAACTCGAAACATAGCTTGAATTCAATTCTTAATAAATTCCTTCATTCATTGTGTTTCTTGAAATCATTGTGAACCAGTCCATTATCTTACCCCACCAACAGTTTTGTTGTTAATGATTCTCCGTGTTTGAGTGTTGAAATTTGGTTTTTGAAAAGTAAAATTTTTTAGAATTTTTATTTTGCCGCCAAAACGATTTTGAAAATTTTCAAATGAAAAAGTACGTTTTTTAAACTTTTGTCCCACGTCGGAATTTGAGAAAAGAAATCTTGTAGTTTATACGTGGATGTGTGTAGTATTCTTACTTGGAGTTTTGGAGATTGAGATGATCGGGTTGCGTGTTTCAGTGCTATATGCACGCACGCGTTCAGGCTAGAGCTGAAAGTCAGGCGATTGGGTTGGGTTGGTGCTCAACCTTAGCTTAACCCAAGGTTCTTATACCTCAACCCTAACCCAACCCAACCCAACCTCGGGTTGGGAATTCTCAACCCAAGCCTAACCCAAGCGGGCTCAGTCGGGTTGGTTGGATAGATGTATGTTAATATTTTCATTATTACTATTATATTTTCAATACAAGTTTTATTTTTTTACCTATAATTTTATTAATTATCTATATAGTTATTTATCGTTAAGAAGTTCATTTTATAGGACAACTACTCCTTTAAAAGTCATATTATGTATCAAGCAATCTATTTGGGAGAGAGAAATCCAGTGTATCTTGTTAACTTGAGTCATCGGAAATGACATGGACCATGAAACCCGTTGGCATTGAAATTTTCCGTGCATTCAACATAAACAATCCACACTCAATTATAATTATTTTGTAAGGAACTTATATATTGATCGGGTTTGGGTTGGGTCGAGCAACCCGAGACCTCAACCTGAGCCCAACCCAAGTTTATCAGGTTGGTGTTTGCATAGCCCAAGCCCGAGACCAAACCCGATACATCCTGCCCAAGCCCAACCCAATGTCGGGTCGGTCAGGTTGAACCTACCCAACTTTCAGCCCTAGTTCAGGCTCGGGCATGGGCGTGGGCAATGTGGCTTTAGTGGCGCTAGTTGGTGCACTTTGCACTTTGCACGTGCGAATTGGTCGCTAGTAGTCTGATATAAACCTTAGTTTTATATGCTACAGAGAATGATCAGATTATTAATCTGAAACAGTCAGCCATTTTGAGAATGGTTAGTAGCCTTAAAGGCCTAAACGATCTAAAAATGGACGTGCTATGATGATCCAATGGTCAGATCTTTCTATCCGATGATTTGAAATGACCCAAATTAATGATCGACGGTTATAAACATTTTTCAAACATTTTGAGCCAATGATGGCTACCTAGCAATGGTCCACTCCCCTGGTGCCTATATAAACTGGACCATTCCGGTCCAAAATTCATCATCTCAATCAGATCCATTCCAAAACCATTAGATCTCACAGATAAAAATCTCCTTTTAAGAATATCACAAATAGGTCCACTAAAAGAGTCTGTTAGAAGATTAATTGTGTTGAAAAGTTTCTAAGTGGACCCTTCGTGATTGCTGCACGCAGAATCTAGATAGGCTTGTCTTATCTTGACCTATCAACAATTGATAAAGAGGCGAATCATGCTTTAAAGACAACGTAATTTTTTACGTGATTCAGCTTAGTGAAACAATTGAAATAATTTTACTTTATTTATTTATTTATTTTTCGATATTTCCAACATATTTCATAATAGTGAGACCTGTAGCTGATTTCTCGATTTCAGCTTCTAAACTTCAGAGTTTAAAGTTTCTATTTTGCTGATTTTCATTCAAATGGTTTGGATGAAAATTCTATATTGTAAAACAATATTCTTAATGATACAATTTCAGTTTCCAGAGTATTCATATCTGTTAAACTATCTGCAACTTCATATAGCATATCAGATCCTATCATTTCTCATTTTAGTTCTAAAAATTCAGTTTCTTTCATTTAAGAATGTCCACTTTTAAAATAATCGTCTGTTTGTTAAAAAGGTGTAATTAGATTTGTGAGTCGTCATTCACTTTCCTTAGGCCCTGTCATGAAGCTCTTACATTACTGTACTTTTTATTTATTGTTTTCCAAATCCGTTTGTACATCAAAAACCATATCGGAAAGCTTGCATTGCATGACATACATTGTGCTTTGATTGGTAAATTTCGAGCAATTTATAAGAATTCTAGCGTGCCGCCATTGGTGTTGTAGTGTAGCATGAGCCTCCGATGAGTGCATCCATTGACTATATTGGAGGCAGTAGGTTATTTATTATTTATTTCTTTTTGTTTTATATTTTTTAATGAATCAATGTGATGCGGGGCTGAAATTGAAATCATAAGGTACATTGTCAATGGAGCCATTAGGCATTAAAAAAAAAAAAAAACAAGTTGGGAAAGAGTTCAGTAGGAGACTGGTGTATGGCTCTGCCCAAATCCGATCAGATGTGGATAGGGTGTATTTGCAAAGCATGGATGATGGCATAGATGATTGAATCAACACTGATTTTAGAAAGATGCTCCACACACAACAGGATCCACAGTTTGGATGATCTGGGTGGCTGTGCATGAGCTCCACATTTGAGGAGGATGAGACACCACTATTTTTTCTTTTCTAAATAGTGTAAAAGCAACATATGAGTCTAGCAGTATTTTCATAGGAACAGGTCATATGTCCATGAGCCCATTTGCTAGGACAATGGGCCTCATCCATTGGAATAACGCATCATCGATTGGCCATTCACATTCAACACTTCCAATCGGACCCTCTATTTTCAGTACTGGCCTGATTTGAGTGTCTCAGCTGTCTATCAGACCATTGATCTTCAATTGTGAACTGATCAGACCTTTCACCTTGGACATCAGTCCGATCCGTCCGTTCATCCTTAATATGGATCAAATCAGTCCTTTTAGCTTTGACATGAGTTCAATGGGGTTATTGATTTTCAAAACTGGCTCAATAGGATTAGTCAATAACAAAGGCTAGTGCTACAAATCTTGTGGGCCCATCAAGTCTTTTCATTCTATTCCCATCCGTGTCTTTTTTAGCTTTCCCTTTTCCCTTTTCCCTATTTAAGACATCAGTTTGCACCAACTTACTCATAACCAGTGAGGTTTTTTTTTAATTTTTTAATCCCAAACTAATTAAGTCTACTTTCTCCTGCCATACAGGGGTGTACACTAACGTAGCTAGCTCAGTTATCTCACTCGACTCGACTCGAAAAAGCTCGATTCAAAGTTGAGTTCGAGCCGAGTCGAGCTGATTTTTTGAGCTCGAAAATGAGTTCAAGCTGGTCCCAACTCGACTTGACTCGTATCAAACCCAACTCGAAAAGAACTAATTCAGTGACTCGGTTACTTTGATATTGATGTTGTCAACAAAGTGTGGCCGGTGGCAAGGAAGGTATGTATATGAAACAAATACCTTTTTTTTTTTCTTAATTTTTATGTTGCTCAGAAGGTATTTGATAAAATACCTGTAAAACTGCTGTTGTTGTTTTACATACAGTGAGATTTAGAAGGTGCAGTTCATGTGTTTGTGAAAATGCTGCACAGGCGAACTCGGCTCGAACTGGCCTGAGCCGCTGACCGAACCGAGCCGAGCCAAGTTCGAGCTGGGGTCAGCTAGTGGCTGAGCCGAGTCGAGCTGAGGCCAGCTCAACTCGGTGTACACCCCTAACCATACTACTCTGAAGCCCCCTCAAATGCATCCATTTCTAAAATTCTATCACTCCCATTTCTAATTCTATCCTTCTCCATCTTGCCAATCATCCATATCAATGTCTAATTTCCCCTGCATGGGTTTGTGCTCCCCACGAGATAATCTCGCCTTAAAATGAGGCAGATACACCCTGATGTCATTTAAAAAAAAAAAAAAAAAAAAAAAAAAATCCTATTTCAGCTACTGCCACTCATCCATATCAAGATTTCTCATTTCAGCTCTGCTTATCCATCCTATAAAATTTTCCTTCAGTTTGATTGTACACCAGTATCACATAAAACTACCAATTGCACATCTCCATTTCTTCAGCCCAGCTTGAAATTTACAGCAATTCCAGCTGTTTTGATACTGTTAGAATAAAATAAAAATTACAAAAATAGACTGCTTTTGAAAAAAAAATGTTTTAATGTAACCAAACGGTCACTTACAAGGTCGGATAACATCACTCAACAAAAATAAATTTTCATAAAATTCGGTGCAACCAACATCATTAATGATTATATAAAGTTGCTGGTTTTACAACCACAGAACAAAAACAAAAACCCACAACTCCAAAAAGAATAAAACTAACTGGATAGCATGTCCACAACACACGATATAAGTTCGCTGCAACCGTCTATGAGCAACGGAAAATAAGTAATAAACGAATAGCTAGAATACACAGATCGCTAAGATCACCTCAAACAAAGCAAAACTGACCAAAGCGCCTCAAGAAACTGGCTTCTCCCAGCTCCTCCATGCACTGTCCGACTGGGTGGGTCCATGATGAGTTACCGGCCCACAAGAACGCATTGCATTCCACTGGGAAGGGGCCAATGGACGCTTGTTTATGTCTGGCCGTTCATGAACAAAGCTAACTCTCTTCCTCCCTCTAGAGTTCCTCCCCCCGCCGTTCATTTGATAGTCATCAGCTTGAAACCTGTGAGTATTATAATGTCTGGACCCGAATCGGCCTCCCCCTTCTCTCCTCTGCCCATTACCATTCCACGTCCCCCATGGCCCATTTCTTCGGTTATCCAAATTCCTTGGCTCACTAGCATTACTCTGCCAATGTCCTGAACCCCATGAATTACCACGGCCATTTTCATGGCCATTTCCCCATGAATAATCATCGGCGGCAGCTCTATTTTCCCAGCCGCTGCAATCCCACCCATTACCCTCATGACTTCCCCAACCATCATTATCCCACACATTGCCATTTTCAGCATTGCCATGGCAATTTCCCCCAGCGGGCTCTGCAGAATCATTGATGGGTGGGACTACATTATCAACATCATCCCATCCAGTGCACACAACAGGCTGATTCAAGATGGAAGAATCCCAGCCGTTACTTAAACTGAGTTTCCCATCTTTTTTCCCATCATCAACAACGGGAGGTTGTGGGTCATCGCCCCATCCAGTGCATGGAATGGGCTGATTTGAATCCCAGCCATTGCCCAACCAACTAAGCTTCCCATCCTTCTCCTCATCATCAACAATAGATGGTTGCCGTTCCAAATCTGCCACCAGCTCAGGGTCGATGCTGCAGTTCCAGTCGACTTTGTCGATGTACATGTCCGGGTCAGGCAGGGAGATATTGCATGGAAGGCCATTAATTGTGGCCCAGAACCGGGCCTTTGCATTCTGCAATGCCTCTTCACCAGCTGAGTCATTCCAGTCGACGATGTTTTTGTAGCAATACTCCATCATTTTCTTTGTCTCGCAGAGTTTCCGCCATGGAATTGAGCACACAGAGCTGCAGAATCTCTTCTCCCATGAAGGCACACTAGGAGGCACACTAGGATGCCATGGCCCTGAAAACCAATAATCCGATATCATTGAGCAAAATAGGGAACAGAAATGAAGAACAAAGAAATAAAAGCGTCCTAAAACTCCCTGCGCTTACTGAAAACCAAAAGCAAATATCAAGTTACAAAATACTAAAAGAGCCATTTTAGATGCTCTTCCTCAGAAGGGGGTTTCCAAAAAGGGGGTCTTAAGCTTGCCTTTCCAGTCAGCTAGGCCAGAACCAATCAGACTGGTTTTTGCCAAGTTGGTGTGGCTGCTTGCACAAGTGTGCATCCAAATGCACAATGATGTCTGGCATTTGGATTAAAAAAAAACGTTTACATCTCAAACCCACTTCAGAAGGTGCATTAAACCGCCCTTCACCCATTAAAAAAAAGTAGTTGCTTAAGGGAAATCTTAAAAAATCTAATGAACAGATAACAAATCCTCAACAACTAGGAAATAGGAACTTGATCTTCTTAAACATGTGAGGACCCACCACAATAAGAGACCTCCACGGTTCAAAACTGCATAAGTTTTGGAAAGGTAACACGCATGTACGCACGATTTGAAAAAAAGAAAAGCTAACACAGGAAAAAAAAGAAAAAAAAGAAGAAGAAAAGAAGACAAAACTACACAGATTTGAAACAGCCCATAAATTTCAATCTATAAAACATATTTTAAAAAAATCCTAACTACCCGCAAACAAAAAAGTTATTTATTAGATGATTAAATAACAAGACAGCTCAAAATATTTAAATCAACATTTAATGCAAACCTTAACCTCACATGGCACATCCTATAAATGAAAACAATTTCTAAGAAGTAACATATCTCTGGAAATTAGAAGGAAAACAGGCAACCAATTGCAAAAGTTCAAGTACAGCCCATGGAACCAAATCCTCAATTGATGATAGATGAAATCTATTTTGCTTAATGAATCCAAAGTTATTAGTGTTTATATAATAGACATACACATATCAGGATAACTTTAACGTGGAAAACAGGCACCATCTTTCTACTCCTTACAACACTCCCCCAAGTGGGCATGGGGAAGCCATGAACACGATCCTTCTCTGAATCATTGAGTAGAATGGTGAATATTTAATTGATGCCTCTATTGCAAAAACCTCATCCTGCATTATTGTGTTAGTTGATTTTACATAGTGTTAGTGACCTTAATGCCTTTTTACATCATATGAAAAGTTTCTACTCTCAGCGGAAATAATTTCTATCACAACATCAGTGGGACTCTGCCTCAATGGATTTACATCCAGGCAAACCCCACACAAAGGATTTTTGAAACAAATTCTAACAACCATTCTCCAGCTCAGTCAGGAGACGACCTCGAGAAAGGACTTGTTTGGATAAACATCAGATACTAAGGATGCCCACCTATATTATATATGGAGAAAGCAGAATTTTCCTCGTTGCCTCCACAGCTTCAACAAGGTGGCCAATCACCATGCGAAATCCAACATACAGGTTTAATTACATTATCCAGATCATCCAAACAACAATTACAAAGGTATACACAGCACAACCATCCATAACCGGTAACCTAGCAATTCCAAACAAAAAAGTAGCAATTCCAAATAATGTGACAAACGATTTCCCAATAAAAAGGGCATGTTTGGTTCTGCTGCTTTATTCTGTTGGGCATTGAACCATGGGGCCCACTTGTGGGAAATCACTAGTGAGCGGGTCCACCTCATGTTTCCCTCCTTTTCCACAGCTTGAAGTTGAATTTCAAAGTTTCGAGGTTTAAATTCAATTTCAAACTTGAGATTGGTATAGGGTGAGATTGGATAAGATCGGATAACTTCCACCCTCATCCAAACCCAACCCCTTCTCTATAAAAAAATAGGGAGCTCCTTGTAGTGGTTAGGCAGACTAATGGACATGCATGGCTTTTGCGACCCATTCGCGTGATCTTTCATATTCAGCCAAACATAAATTGAATATAGGGAGCTGGGATTAGGCTTGCAATTATCACGGCACCATTGTCATCCAACTGACAATTCCAAAACCAAAATAAAGACCCAAACAATCCTTAAGAACTAAACAATCAAAACTCCCAAAAAGGTTCCAAATTTTAATAAGATATCGTTCTGCAATACCTAGCAAAACCCTAAAACAAATTTATTTCTTCCAAAAACTCCCACCCTCAAAAAGCAAATAATTCAGAATCCAAACAAACCCTAACTTAAAATTCTACACCCAGAGAACCCATTAATATAATAGAAAAAAACTATTAAAATAACTAAAAATCTCACAACTCTTCAACCACAAAAAAAATAAAATAACAATAATAAACAAAAATCCACAGAATAAAAAACAGCATGAAATTTTCATATACCTGAAGGGGGTCTTCTGTTCTTCGATCTCGAGGGTATTCTGGTAATTTCATGCCGGGAATTCATCGCTTGATTTCCTCTCCAATAATCCGTCATCTCCCTCAGTAGAGATAATCGGAAAGCGGTTTCCTGCGGAAAACAGCTCGGCAGAAAGAGAATCGGGTTTTCCGATAAAGAAAAACCGAGAAATCGACCGAATAAAGGGAATCGATGAATTGGGTTTTTCGATCTGACTCTGAAAATCGGTATGGAATCGGGTTTTGGTTGCGGGATCGATCGAGAGAAGGGAAATTTCTCACAGCAGATTGGCGGTTCGTGAAAGGTTCGTCTCTCTGAAGACTCTATATATAGAGGAAAATCTAGGAAACTGCCCTCGGTTTTCGCAAACTACTAGAATCCGACTTGGACTTGGATTTTATTACACTTGTGCCATTTGAATTTCCTTTTAAAATCCGCGTGTGATTGGGCCAGCTCAGGTCCTTTAAGCCCCACATGCGCATCTACACGTGGTCGCACGTGCCAACCACACTTGGATTTTTATAAAATGTACATGTGGCATATGAATAAATCGAATTAAACCATCCAAACGTGGGCCACAGTTCATACTCCTTAGATTACTGGACGGTTGAAGCGAAAGGCATCCAATGGTCAAAATTCACTGGGCATGTATCCACCAATCAGTGACTTTAAAATATTTAATCGATATGATTTTCATAAAATAACCTTTTGAAGATGGTTTTCGTAATTTGGATGGTTTTGATCTGACTCAAAGAATGTGACGTGTACAATTCTGAGTGCCTGCGTATCAAGCATCACACTTTCGCAGAGTATGAAATTACTCCGTCAAGTCCGAGTTGCAGTCGGATAACATTTTGCGAAAAACATTGGTACTCTGTAAGAGTGCAATTAATAATACACATGCACTCATAAATTATATAATAAACATATTATCGCCTTAAAATAAACCGTCCATATGGCCTAAAAATTTCTAGATAGATTTTATAATTAATTTTAATTTAAAATAATTTATTAAATTATAGATTTATTAGTAATCAACGAATTGACATGAAAACCAATCAATACAAAATTTCTCCTACTTGAAAACCCACCTACTATTTTAAAAATGACGTAGACGGATCGTTTTGAGTTACATTTATATGCCACGTGTACACGTGCAAGTGCCTGTATATCATATATTATACTGGCAGCTGTATCAAATAACTCAACTCTTATTTGTATCAGAATCATTATAATTTCCTGGTCCACCTGAGCTTTGGATATACTTGAATTTTGGGATCATACCTTAAAACGATGGGATAAAACGGATGAACGGCGTGGATAAGACAAATACATCAGAGTGGGCCCCACATACTTTACTTAGTACGCTATGAGTTACGCAATCCGCGTGCTTTTTTGGAAGATAATATTTGGAGAAAATTACCACTGTACCTCCACCTTTTATCCAGCTTTTTTTTTATAAAGAATACAAAACTAACCTTACCAACTTAGACCTTGCACGTACGGACGGAGCATATGAGGGCGAAGTACCATTACACTACCTATAGCTACGGTTATAATTCGTAGCTATAGGTCTTCATATTTGACAAGCAAAAATATTTTCGTCCTAAATGCTCTATCCGTACGTGAAAGGTCTAAGTTGGGAAGGTAAGGTTTGGATTTTCATAAATAACGCTTGATAAAAGGTGGGATTACAGTGGTAATTTTGTTGAGAAATAGTTTGATACTCTGGCAGTATGGTGGATGATACGCAGTCACTTAGAATTTACTTAGAAATTGCACAAATGGATTATAACTAGTCAAATTAAACCATCCAAATTATGTTAAAAGTCTATATTTTTTATCGAAATGATGATCAAGTTCAGTTTCTTATCAGAATTTCGGATTTTTGGACATTTACTGGACGGTTAGAAATGGAAAACATCCAACGGTCCTATTTATCCATGAATCATACGTTAAGATTGTTCGACCAATCCGATCTTTAGAATATGACTTGGAGACATTCGTCTGCACATTCCAGTCGGTTTTATTTGCATTAATGTATGTCAGATGTACAAGTTTCGAGTGCCTGCGTATCAAGCATCATACGTAGCCTGAGTATCATATAACCCTTCGTCCGCAAGTTTGGACGCACACGCGCATCTCTACGTGGCCGCGCAAGCTGAATTGGCACGTGTGAAAGATAGTCTGTACGTGGACGTGGTATCATGCTGCTCGGCCAAGGGTTTGCAAGGTACAAACGGATATTCGGGTGTAAAAGTGGGCCCACTGTTCAGTGATCCGAACGTTGATGGAAGGGCCCACCTTGGATGGCCCACTTCATTAAAACGTTCTCGGATTAAAAGATCATATCTACAGAACAAACAGCCTATATATCTGAACCGTTGATATAACAGTTTACTGTCTGGACCGATCAGGCTTTTTCCATCTTGAAATTTTTGGACATGGGCTGGGCAGAGTGGGGCCCACAATATCAATGGTATGGATCAATGATCTCTAGGTCCATAGGCTGTAATAAGAGTCGAGGCCCTGTATATTTCTGAGAAGAACAAAATGCTACTACTCTGAAGAGTGTGACAGCTGGTACACAGACACTAAAACATTGTACATAGCCGTGCAAATGACATAAATTAAAGCATCCGAATTGTGGAAACGGATTGGCTACTCCCCCTGACATCAGCCAATGGCTGATGGTCGGTGCTCCTTGGGCCCCACCATGATGTATGTATTTCATCCATTCCGTCCATCTATTTTAACAGATCATTCTACTGTGTCATAACAAAAATGAGTTATATACCAATCTTCAGTGGACCACATTACAGGAAACAGTGTTGAATGAGCGTTGGCCATTAAAAAATATTTTGGGACCATAAAAGTTTTGAAACAAGTTGATTTTTGTTTTTTACCTTCATCTGGGTCTGTATGACCTAATCAACGTATTGGATGTCAAATAAACAGTACAGTAGGCCTTAGGAGGATTTTAATGATGAATATCCAATCACTATTGTTTTCATGTGGTGTGGTCCACCTGAGATTTACAAACCTCTTATTTTTCGTACCAAGCCATAAAATGATCTTTAAAAATAGATGAACGGAAAGGATGAAACACATACATCATGATAGGGCCCACAGAGCACCGACCACCAGCCACGGGGCTGGTGTCAGGGGGAGTAGCCAATCCGTTTCCCTGAATTGTGTTCCCTAACTTGGATGGTAAATAAAATTTTCATAAGATGTGTGGACATTTAATGGATGGTTGTAATAAAAAAAAAAATGAATGGTCCAAATTTAACAAATGAATGTCCATTAATTGAAGTTACTTGATGGGCCATGGCCTGGCTCGGCTGTGGTCCAGCAAAACTCTGTTCGGGCTGAAAAAGTCCCATTTTCTCCGTGGGACCAGGTCTGACAGTCCGGGTAGCGTATTTCCTGCAAAAGCCTTCCGCAGGAAGTTCGTGCGCTGGGATGCCAGGTGGGGTCCACCGTAATGTTTTCTAAAATCCACCCCGTCCATCCGTTTTGGGAGGTCATTTTAGAATATGTGACCGAATATGAGATGGATCCGAAACTCAAGTGGGCCATACGAGAGGGAAAGATGGGAAAAGAGTTTCCTACCGTTGAAAGCTTCCGGGGATCCACCTTTATGTTTATATGCCATCCAAACCGTTTATGAGGTAATTCCCACTGGGATGAAGTGAAAACACCGAAAATTTATCTTGATACGTAACTTTTATGGTCACAAAATATTTCAACGGTGGTCACTAAATCCCCACTGTTTCCTATCGTACGGCTCACTTGAGTTTTGCATCCACCTCATTTTCGGCTTTATCTCCTAAAATGATCTTGCAAAACAGATGGACGGACTGGATTTCTCAAAAACAACACGGTGGGCCCCACCTATCATCCTGAAATCCGTGCCCGCTAAGAAGTCTCTTTTAGTCAACCATTCTTTATGTGCAACGGTGGCCCACTTGATAATGAACGGCCATCCATCACTCGCACGGGCATGGCCCAGGCGCTCGTGCCAAGTTTAGGGCCCCAGCCCTTATATAGTATTACGCTGGGCTAAGGTCTGGTGGGCCTGGCCCATCTTGATCTGAACACAAGGCTTAGATTTCAAGCCCAAGCTGGCTTATATCTGTTTCTTAGCCATTAAAAGGACTAGGTGGTCCACAGACATTGTGTGAATGGACTTTTGAAATCACTACTATTTGAATTACCAAATGAACGGTTCGGATCTCATTAATATATCCCAAATGTATAAAAGTTACATATATGGACTGTGGATGTTTTAGGCTGTCTATCAAACAACCTGCATTACCTAACCGTGGGACCATATATCAATGAGTTATAATCTTCCAATCAGGGAAAATTTCAACATCCACCGTCCATTATGACAATCATCAGATGAACAACGACTGAAGGGTTAGGATCTTTCACAAGTGGGTCCTGTTTAGATGCCATCGTCCAAAATCAGGATGGTATACTCATCAGATGGGCCGCGATGGACAAACAAATGAAAGCTAAGAAACAAGTGTAGCCGCTAGTTTTTTTGTGTACACTGTGGTCCACCTAATGAGTACACTTGCCTAATTCTTGGATCATGGCATCTACACTGTAGGGCCCACCTAATGGTCGACTTGGATCTTATGCAAATGTATTGAGTAGTGAGAGTTCTTTTATAGGAAGTGATTGTAATTTATGCTTGCCGTCCATCGCTTTTGTCTGCTCATTTTAAGGCATGGTCCCAAATGAGGTACCTCCAAATCTCCTAATTCCCACTCTTTAAAGCAAGCTTCACGGGGCTACAGGAGTTTTGAATCAAGCTGCTATTTGTGTTTTTATTTCACCTAGGACTGTGTGACCTTATCAATGGGTTGAATGGAAAATAAATATTATAGACTCTCGTAAGTCTTTAATGGTGTACGTTCAATTTCTACTGTTTCTTATATTGTGGTCCTCCTGAAATTTGTATATGCTTCATTTTGTAGACCATGCCATAAAATGAGTTGGAAAAATGAATGGATCGTGTGGGATGTGTCCCTTAAATATTATGGGATGCTCTGGATCAATGGTTGTCTTACCTATACACAACGAGGTGGGCCACAAACTATATTAAAGGTTTTAGAATGGGCATTCCCATCCCTAAGCGAGTGGGCTTCACCCAAGACAATATGGACATAACCACAGGACACACCTTGATGCATGTATTTTATATCTATGTCATCCGTCCATTTTGCCAAATAAATTTATTGACTGAGCCTAAAAATGAAACGGATCCAAATATTTTGTGTACCATACTATAGGAAATATTGGTGACCAACCACTTCTTTTAAGATAAGAAAGTTTTGGATTAACTTGATATTTATTTTTATTCCTTCATCCAGGTTTATATGACCTTATAATAGGTTGGATGGCTAGTAAACATTATGAAAACATTATGGTGGGTTCTAGGAAGCTTTTAATGGTGGGACCATTCAATCAACACTTTTTCCTATAATATGGTCGTAGTGAGATTTGGATATGCTTCATTTTTTGTGCTTATGCCCTAAAATGATCTGGAAAACCGGATGGACGGACCGCATGGATATAGAATACAAACATCAAGGTGGGCCCTTTCAATTGGGGCCGTGCCGTCTTAGGTGAGGTGGGGGCTGCCTAATCCGCTCCCCATCATGACTGTCCCTTGTTGTGTGATCCACCGAAGTTTTGAATCTAGCTGACATTTTGCTCCCTAGTAATATTGACAACCCAAAAATCATGATAATTGGAAACTTAGGCCGTCCACACTAAAGGAAATAGTGGAAAATTGTGCATAGGACTTCTAAATTCACTTAATATGGGCCACCTGAATTTTGGAATGGCCGATTTTTAGCCATTGGATCAATTGAACAAGACCTGATGACAAATAAATGGGTGGGTCAAGGTGTACAAGTAGTTTGGGCCAGAAATCTTGACCTTTTTAGTTAGTGGGTTCTGCTTATGACCGCCTAGCTAGACCAGACCCATTGCCACCTCTATTTTTTCAGTTTTAATTATCCATTTTTCCAGGCCATGTCAACCCTAACCATTGAACTAATCTGAATTTGGAAGCCATGGCCATCCATATCATGGTACTTAGGATGAACGGTCCTGATTATAGAACTCGTGTCCCAAATATGAGGGTCCAAAACTATTCATGTAAAGACAATACCCCTAGCAAAGTCCTCAAGATCAAGCCCACCACGGCCCACCATATTCTTAGGTAAGTGCTTTCCTTGTAGTGGGTATAAGTTAGAGCATGGCCCACTAACTCTTCTAGATAATCATAGGATCACTCCAATGAATGGTGTTCTTAGGTTGCAAATGGAAGCATAGTTTTAAAACTTGGACGCGTCTAATGTGATTTGTCTGAGTCAACTCAGACTCAGTGATCTGATCTAGTTGGATACAGCAAGTGACCCATGAAGCGAGTGAGTTCGGCAGATTTAGCCTTGACTCGAGCGAGTCGGCTCAGGGCTGAATGCGTCTCGAGTCCCGGAGTATTTTAATCATGACATGTTTGGGATCAGCCCATGAATCAAACCCGTCTGCTAGCTAATGAATCTGGGTCGGACTAGATTGGGCCCAACTGGGTCAAATAACGGGCTAAAGTGGGCTTTTATTGTCTTCAGGACCTTTTGATAAAATTCATTCCCAAACCTGGTTTAATCAAGTGCTGGGGTCTGAAACTCAGGTACAGACCCACATTGGGCCATTGGATGCGAATTTCCTGCATTATAAAGAGATCCCAAGCAACAAAAAGTTCCACGGGAACAACTGTTATGTGTGTGCGACATCCAGTCCGTTCTTCAGTTTCACTGGCTCATGTTAGGACTAGAGCCAAAAAACCAGGCCAATCTAGAACTATGCAATACGGAACAGTGTGTTAGGGAACTAGAGGTGTGCATTTGTGACTCGATCCGACCCGTTCCGAACAGAACCGACGGTCAAGATCGGGTCTGATCAGGTTGTGGTTTCCAGATCCGATTTTTTTCGGGTCAGGTTCGGATAGACCTTTGTCCGGACAAACTCGACCTGAATACCTGAACCGATGGGACCCGAACCGTACCGAACAGACCCGAACCTATAGGTGAGTGGGTAGTATAAAATATATTTTTTATTTTTTACCCTATTTTTCTTAAAAATGGATGGACGGTGTAGATAAAACACATAAATTGCATAAAATATGTTGATCAAGTCATGAGGACTCGGATGTTGGGAAAAAATAAATATCAGCTTGATTGAAAACTTTTATGGCCTACATAACATTTTTAATGGTCAAAATTTATTCAACACTATTTTCTATAATGTGGTCCACTTGAGATTTCAATATACTTCAATTTTTTTTTCTAATGATTTAAAATGATCTATAAAAATAGATGGAGGGCACGGATGAAACACATACATCATGGTGGGGCCCACTGAGCACGGACGTCGGTGGCAAGGGGAGTAGCCAGTCCGTTTCCTTTCTAGAGTACAGCTGTACTCGTCTGCCCTCTCGAGTTGCAGGCGCTCCTCGAGCTCCGTACTGTACGGACAGTTCAAAGGATATCAAAGTTATGGGCCCCACAGTGATGTATTTATCATATCTACACCGTTCATATACTTTTAGAGATAATTATAGAGTATTATTCGAAAAATAAATAATATCCAAAGATCATGTGGCCCACACCATAAATAGCAGCATAGAATGATTTTCACTGTTGAACCATTCATGTGGTCCACTCGATAGTTAGATCCATCTTATTTTTCGTCTCGAGCCTTAAGACGAGCTTGGAAAATAGATGAGCGGTTTTGATATAACACATACCCTATAATTAGATCTGCTCACTTGGATTAAGAAATCACATGTAGAACTTTGCTTGCGTGAAAGGCAAGTTGTTTATTTCGTGCATACCACGTTAATATTATATTTAATATTAAACGCTGTACACGGATCATTGAAAGTTTTTTCATAGCCATGTGGGGCTCACCTTGATGTGTATGTTTTATCTAAGCCGTTCATCAATTTTTACATATTATTTTAGCAATTGAGTACAAAAAGTAGGTATATTAAAGGTTAAAATAGACCACACCACATGAAACAATTTAATTAAATTTATATATCCGAATTCTATCCAACCGGATCCGACTCAGTTTTACTAACCGAGTCGGACACTGTTCAAGTAACAGAAACCATGCATCGGATATGTCCGAATTATGTGGCCTAGATCCGGGCACGGATCTGATCGGATTCGGGTAAAGCCTGTGAAATTTCGGATCTGGTTGAGTTGAACTTAATCCGATCCGAACAGGACCAATGCCCAGCTCTATAGGGAACCGCAAAAGCACCTAGAGATGAATCAAGCAAAGTACTCCAATCACACAACCAAGTTCAAACACAAACAAATTGGAATAATTTAATGTGGAAAAACCCTTGCGGAAAAAAACCACGGCACAAAGCGAAAAATATGCATTATGAAAGCAGAAAATTACAAGAGAGAGATTACCTGGTTCGAACAAGCCTCAAATCTCCCTTACAAGCTCTTGAAACCTTTGGAACGAATTAGAAAGCTCTTAGATATCCTTTATTCCCGCTTACAGCCATATATGTATTGATGAGAATCACAATCAAAATATGAAACAAATCCTGCACTTATGTAATTCTGTGTAATTCTGCGTGTATGTTTGATGATACCTTTGATGGCATCGATGACTTGTCGATGGCATTGAACCCCTTCGATGTTATCGAGCACAACACCAAAATATTTCAGCGATAAAACATGAATTTTTTCAGATTTTCTCGATGACATCTTTAATGGGACTTCGATGGCATTGACAATTTGTCAATAGCATTAAATCCTTTCGATGGCATCAAGCGAAATACCACAAAGTGCCCAACAACCAACATGGGATTTTCAGATTTTCTCGATGGCATTGAACAACTGTCGATGTCATCGACAACTCTTGATGGCATCGAACAATGACATCAAACGGTTTGTCAATGGCATTGAGAGGCCCTGTTTTGAAAGATTTGAGATGTCAACAACACAATGAGGATGATGACGCCCACCGTCTAAATCTTCCTAGGGCCACTTGGCAGTTTACTTGGCCTTGTCATCAGGCCCAGATCCAATCAGTATGGTTAGCACGTGCTGACAACGAAGAGTGTGAAGCCCACTGGGCCATGAGTATGGTGAGACCGATTGCCAGCCCTACATCCACAAAGAAGCTAAATTAGAGAACAAAACCAGATTTTGGGCTGAAAAGGCTCATTTGTCCATAGTGCCGGGTCGGACGGTCCACATGTATACATCAGTCCGGGCCATTCACCATTAGCCTTAGCCCCTTGGCCAGTCTTAGAGTTCCAAGCCCTAGCTTGGGTCACACAGGCCAGGTTGAGCAACCTGTAAAGCTCTAGCCTGGTCCAGCAGTGGCCCTAATTGGGCTGAAAAAAGGTCCTTGACTTATGGGTTTGGGTCAGGTCAGTCCGGCCGGATGTGATTTAAGATTTTCTTTAACAGATGTCTTTAAATTGACTATGCTCTATGTACAATGGTGGCCCACTCGATAATTGAACAACTATTCATCATTGGCATGGGCCATTTGTCACTGGCTGGCCATGGTCCTTAGGCCAAGTTTAGGGACCCAAGCTTTAGCCTTATGGGTTGAGTCTAAGCCAGGCTTCCTGGCCCATTGTCAAAACTAGGGACTGCTTTTTGGGCATGGCATTCACATGGTTCAATATGGTGCACTATAGACGTAACGAATGTATATTTGTTGATCCTAACCATTCATCTAACGGTTAGTAAATTTGCTTTAATTGGACTATCTTAACCTATTAATAAATGAACTCTTTTCTTACCAGATTGGAGCCATTTAGGGGTTGGGTTGAGCCATGGTTGACCCCGACCCAGCCCCAGAGCCCTTAGCCCTAATGGGCTAAAGAGGCCCTGACCCTAGACTTCACACTAAAGGCTGGGCCAGATAAGGGTCGGTCAAGGCCACCCGTATAAGTTAAAGATAAGTTACATGTATGCTTATATGCTATGTGTATAACTGATTTATAATGACCTTTGGTATGTTTATGAATCATTAAAAAAACATAATTTATCGGCCAAGAGTATATCCCACTCCATGATCATCCATCATATGCATGGACCTATATGAGTACATAAATATAATTTCATCATCTAAATTAGGGCCCACAATTTGGACAGTTTAATAAGTCTTTCATGGATTATCCACACACTCGTGTTTGGCAGCACATGAAATGAAAACTTAAAGATTATTGGATTAATGTATACACGTCTATAAATGTGTACACACATAGAGAGAGACACCATACATGTGCATCTATGCATCGATCGGAGGCTATTTGGAAGTCCAAAATATCCAAACAACAAATACAAACCATGGGCCTTATGGGACAATCTTAACCATTCAACTAATAGTTGTTTCATGCACCTAAGCATGTTATAATAAGCACCTGAGAATCTAAATCATGTACATGGCTTGTCCGATGAGTGAATGAACTTAATTTTATTTTCTGTTATGATCAAGAGATTGAAAGATTCTAATCTAAGATTTTTATCTATGGCTCATTTAAGGGAAGGCCTGTTAATAAACAAACGACTCGGATCATTGAAAGATAACCCCAAATCCAGTAAAAGATAAGTTTGGATGTATACTATTGCAATAAACACAAAATAATATTTTAGCATAACTGTCCAAATAATTAATGCCTCGGTCTTGCATCACACTCATTTTACGAAGCTTTAAGGAACCAAAAAAAAAAAAAAAAAACAGTGGATGAAAAAGCAAGAAAAGCAACATCTGTGATCTTTGAATCCAAAAGAGTTTTTGGGGCAGCCTCTATCCATCATGGATCCTACTTTGTCTAGACTGGGTGCCCTGACACTCTTCACCTACCCATCTTGGTTCATCAGGACTGTTAATGCTTTAAGAAAGGCATGTCAGGCCACTACACGACAATGTCCAGGATCTTTGATGGTTGTTATGCTGGGTTGATGGGCTGAGGCAGGGCCCAGTTGTATATATGGTCCAAGCTTGATCATGAATTTCAGGCCCCGATCATCAAATGGGCCAGGAGCCTGTTACTAAATTGAAGTATTTAATTAACATGGAGGTGAATGGTGAGTGCATTTGACTGAATGCACATTTTTTTGCACTAGCTTTAACACGTTGGAATTTGTCATACGTGTACTACGTCCACTCACCAGGTGTGGCGTGCAGCGATCATAAATTTCGAGCCAAATAAAATCTGGACTAACTAGAATTAATAATTTAAAATTTGTGATTAATAACAAAAACCAATCAGTTAGCATAATTGATAAAAGTAATTTTGATGGAAGGTAAGGACAGAGGATTAACTCTTACTATTTGCGGTTGTTTAAGTAGTAGATAATTCTCTTGTGAAAATACTAAATGGAGAGAGAGAGAGAGAGAGAGAGAGAGAGAGAGAGAGAGAGAGAGAGAGAGAGAGAGAGAGAGAGAGAGAGAGAGAGAGAGAGAGAGAGAGAGGCTCATGGAGGAGGAGCTTCTAATGGTAACCTATTTTCTTTTTTAAAATTTTTTGTATTTTAATATAAAAAACCTAGATCTACACAATGAACAAACTGGATTGAACCTTTCGTCCATTGTTTTTATCTATGGAAGGCTTTTGCATGAGATCTCGTGTCGTAGAAATCAGTTTTGAACAATCCAGCCATGTCAGTCTAGATTACACCAGCATTCGGGGCCAAACCATATCGGGCCCGAATGCTGGTGTAATCTAACTATTGATTGCCCACAATGATCTGTGGAAAGTATCAATACTATTAGACTATGTTGTAGAACAATTCGATCCATTAGTATTTCTAAATTTTTTAATGGAGATCATTTGATTGTTTGGACCTAATCTTTGAATTGATCGAATCCATAAAAGCCAAGAGATAGAGAAAAAACTTTGAAGTTTTCGAAAAATTAAATTGTGTAACAGAACCTAATTGACTTCGGCCGATCGATCAAACAAGCCAATTTTTATCTAGCAACCAAAGTGAGAAGTTTGTGTTATGGTTCGATTGATCAATGTCGATTTTCAATTGATCAAGGGTTTCCTCGAGTGATCCCGATAGATCGAGTATGGTGAAAACTATCCGACTACCAAATTGAATAAAATCTGGGTTTTATCAATCGATCAATGGGTGGTGGGTCCAATCAATTGAAATAGACCAAAAATGTCCAGATACTTGAGTTGAAAAATCTGAATTTTCCTGATTCATGGTCAATTGATTGGAGGTTCGATTGAGGGCTTCGATGCTGGCTCCATCGATTATATTGATTAACTATCCCTTGTTTTATTTTATTTTTTCAAATCAAGTTAATGGATTAATAGTGGGTCATGTTGTATTGATTAAAGGTGGGCCTCATTGGATGGAATAGCTCTCCAGGCCCCCGTGGAGACTTTGTTTGTGCAGGCTCGGCCTTGTTTTGCTGGCCAGGTTTCCTCGTTGTTGGAAGGCCCTGGGGCGTCAGGTTGTTATTTCCTCTGTTTATATAATATATGGATGGTTCTCATAAAAAAAAAAGTTTATTATTTGTCAAAGTATCTTAATAGGGATTTGGGCTGTAGATTCCAAAGCATACAATTATGTGATGGATTTAACTCTATTGAGAATAGGTGAGTGAATACAAACATGTCTCATACTTGTATGATTAAGATAAATGATATGATTGTTATGACTATTATGATTGCTATGATTCCCATGATTGATATAATTATTATGTTGCTATGTTAATTATCATGGTAAATCAATTCCGGAAATGTATATAATGACTGCATGCATACGATGTTGAATAGATATTGAATATGCATTATATGCATCCGTAAAATTCTTGTTCTGATTTTTCAAGGCTTACTCTAGAGGACTGCATGTATGCCTCATCCAAGTTGTGTACAAAATAAATGAACGTTTACGAAAAGCTGACCAACTATCCAATATACATGTAGCAAATGTTTTGACGTTATATAATTAATCTTTAAGAAGAGGCAACCATTATCTTTAGTTGTTTATTTTTTTATTTTTTATTTCTACATGTGTGTGTGTGTGAAGGTAGACAGTCACACCATAAACTTTATTAATAAAAAGCAAAATTACAAAAGATGGAGAGGGGCAAAGAACCTGACCTCCAAAACAATGAACAAGATCACACGAGGAAGAAGAAGTAAAAGGCAATCAACATCTGATAAATAGCTTTTCTTTTGTTTATTAGCAAAACAAAAGCTTTTATAGATTTATTGATAAAAAAGAATAAAAAAAGTACAGAAGCAACCCAATTCCTTGAAACAAAAGCAAAATAAAACCCCATCCGCCTTTTCTCATTAGGTTGGGCCATTTATGTATAAAGTGAGATATTCGGGATATGAGCAATCTTGTCCCGATCTTCTCCTCCATCTCCGTAGCGCTCTTCTAAGAGTGGACAGCGCCTGATCGTCAATTCTTGAAGCATAGTAAGTTGTTGCAACTCCTCTGGAAGAGACCCCAACCGTCCACAGGACACGATTTCAAGAGTTTGGAGGGCTTTGAGTTGTCCCAACCACCCACCAGGGAGCGATGTCAGATCAGGACTACAGCCAATCATCAAATGCTCAAGGCTGGGGAGGATTGGTAATAGCCTTCCCGATGACATCCCTTCATTTCTGAAGTTTAAAGCCAGATTCTGGAGGAGCGGTGGAAGGTTGCTGGGCAACTCCAGCTTTATGCACTCAAAAATTGTTAAGTGGAGGAGTGATGGCATAACCTCTCCATCTCCACCACTCAATTCCCACTCCTCCAAGTTTGGCATGTTCCAGAAGAGGAGGGTCTCCAGCTTGGGAAATGAGACAAGTCCGCCCCTTCCCTCATTGTCATCATCCCCTCTAAACTCACTACCCACCTTTCTCACCTCTTCCATATTTATAATTTCAAGGTATTTAAGAGACGGTAGTTTTCCAAGGCCTGGTAATTGTTTACACTTATCACAATTCCTGAGTTTCACATAGACTAGATTGCAGAACGCGGGATCCTCTATCCATTTGGGAAGCTTGGAACCTTTGTAATAAGATATTTTAAACTCTTTCAAGTTTGTGTGGGGCTGGAGGATTTCAAGCACATCCTCCATTCTCTCCACTTCATCATCCAACGGTTCAGCATCGTCATCATTGTAGTACTTGAATGATAGAGCATGAAGGTTTTGCTTCTTATCCAGTTCCGCTTCCCTAGCTTCGTCCCTGCTTCTCACATTTTTCAAGCCAGTAATTCGAAGTCTTCCTTGAAGATGATTGAGGTGTTTCAGTTCTTCACATTTACATTCTTCGTCGCCAACCCCCACAAAGAAGCGTGTTAGCGTTTGAAGGCCAGTTAGTCTACCTATACCCTGTGGTAAGTACTTCAACTCGAAAGTGCATTCAAATTCTAGATGTCTCAGGCTAATCATTTTTCTCATTTCTCTAGGCAGTTTTCTTAGCCTAGAACAACAATAGAGTCTCAAGGTACGTAAATTTCCACAATGGGTCAACTCCTCTGGCAATTCCTCTATTTCTGTACAAGATAAATCTAAATATCTCAAGTGTTTCAACTGTCCCACTGTTTTAGGCAATTTCTCAATGTTAGCATTACTCAAATCCAATGCCCTAATGCATCTCAAATGCTGAAATAAATTTTGTGGCACCCTGTGGCGTTCCCAACTGTTTCTTGATTTGATTAGCAGCGTCCGCAACTTCTGGGCCTTATGCGGGTTGGCTAAAATGGGAGCCATTTCATCAGCTTCATTAGTTTCATCACCAGCTTCATGACTGACAATTAATAAAGAATGGCGGACATTGTTTAAGTTCATTGAGAAGGCTTGCTTTCCAATCTCCACCACTGAACAGTTACTTCCCGCAACAAATTGCGCAAGATCATGAACTAAATCATGCATCGTGCACCCACATATATTCTTGTCATCATCCAGTACAGCATCTTGAAGCAATGAGCGACTTAGTAAATCATTAAAATACCTCTCACCAATTTTCTCCTCGTTTTCACTTTCATTGGAACTGATGAAACCATTTGCCACCCATAACGCGACTATAATTTCCTTATCCATCCACCAATCTTTGG
>JAJHSJ010000009.1:71389602-71452217 GCA_021015155.1 Magnolia officinalis | reverse complement strand
CCCCCGTAGTGACCTTGAGTTTATTTAAATTGGCTGATTGTAACTGGACTAATAATGGTTTGGCTAATCATGCATCCATGACATATTGGCAATGACAGGTGGCTAATTCTGGATGCTGTAGCACGTGCCTTAAGATCATCGGGATATCGTTTCGTTAACTCCCAGACCACCGACTATCGATCTATTGTTCCGACTGGATGATTTTTCAGGTCAATGATTGCATGGGTGACGAGCCCAATTTCTGCACGGATGTGCATCCCTAGGGCGATGTGCATTCACGCATTCATGCATTTAAAAATACTGCACCATGTGTTGTTTTGATTGTCTTGTTGTTTTATAACTATGCTTACCTAATGCGGCGGTGTGTAATCTTGAGGAGAATTCACACTGAGTTGGCCACTCATCTATCAAATATATAACCGTACAGGTAGCATAGGTGGCCCAGGTGACATTCATGTTTATATCGATGAGGAGTAGACTATAATTGACCAGGAAGATGATTGTAATTGCTAAGGGTTGCTACAGGATTTTACATCCCAAGATTGTTGTAATTTCTTTATTTCACATGTAATATTATTTTATTTTGTAATTGTAAAAATGGGGGAATTGGTTTGTATAAGTCATTATGGGTAGCTTCTTGTGTATTCCAAATGAAATGAAAATTTTCTTTTATGCTTACTTGTCTATTCTACGCTCATCTGCTTACCCTAAAGCTATATATATATATATATATATATATATATATATATATATATAGTACACACTCGAATTTGACCATCCTTTAAGGTTAACACTCGAGTTTTTAGGAAACAAGTCATATATTCGGGTCCTGAAAACACAGCGTTACAATCTAGGCATTGTGGCCCACCTAATGGACAGCTTGGATCACCTACCATATGCTACGACTGCTAGTATAAAATCACTTGTTGGGTTGGCTCAATGGCTTGTTCTTCTCCAACATGTTTTTGGATGGGGCACACATGACACATGTTCATATGATTCAGATGGTACATCTAGTGGACCACATTGTAGACTGTAAGGGGCAAGAAATCTTTCCATTGATGATAGTGACAATCCTCTCAGAGCCATTCTAAAACAGACTGCCGAAATAAAAACAGCTTTAGTAGCTGAATCCCATCCATAGGTTGGTCCAACCAGAAGGACGGCTGTAAATGAGTTTGGATAACCTTACCATTCGGATGGCCCAACACGCATAAGATTTGGACCGCACATCGGGTCAGCTGGGCTGGGTTCTGCCATAAGTCAGGGCCTATTTGATAACTGGTCGGAGCTGGGCCCGTGCCCAAGTCCGGTACACTCATGCCTGTTGTGGACAAACCTACGGCCAGAATTTTGTTAACGTGAGGTGGGCCAATGCCTGACTTGTGGCCCAAAAAAATGAATGGGCTCTATGTTGAATGGGCCAGCCCAAACCAAGCCCATTTAAAAAGACCTTGGCCTGGCCCTTACAGAGGGCGGCCCTTGTATTAATAAACAAATTTAAATGATTAAAGTTCAAGGTAGATCTAATAAGATTATGATTCTCAACAAAACATTTATAACTTTTGTGAGTTTAATCTTATAATAGAAATTGAAATGATTGATCAACATGACTGGCTAAACTTTTTTCACAAATCATTTTGATTAAACAATTGATTTTGAAATCAACGCCTGCATTATTTTGTAAAATCAATAGTTTAGACATGGTTTTTAGTAATCAATCATGACCACAGATATAACAGATTGAAACAATGGGCTTTAAAGCAATACGTAGAAAGGAATTGCGTACATCCATATGAAGTGCGTGTGGAAACATATAAACCGGAGTGCATTTTAGTCGGGTAAAATCATGGTTTGCAAATTAAGTAATTATGAGAATTGAAATAAAGAGATTCATCTATAACAAGAAAAGCTGGGTGGCATGGAATATAAATCTATAAATAGAAGAGAGTAACTCATGAAGCCTAGCAGAGTTTTACATTCCAAGAAACTTTCTTAAGAATGAGGAGACACCTAGGTTTTCACTTCCCTTTTCCATCTAAGCTAAGCTTTTAAGTTTATTTTATACATCCTATAAACCTAGAAGTAGATCCAATTTAATTTTAACTCATGCGTAATTATATTAATACACACTTCCCACTTGTGTTAAAAATGAGATTTTCCTCACTATATATTCAATTGTGGCCCACATGTAGGTTGGATGGTCCCAATGTTAAAAGGTTTGTTGGATGTAACATTGAATGAGCTATACAATAATTGCTGAGGACATGGTGGTCCTCAATCACAGCTAGCTTATCATCAAAATATGATAAAAGTCAACAATTTAGGGAGAGAAAATTCCATGTATAAGGACATTAGTTTGTTCTACCACAGCTTGCTTTATTATTAAAATATAATAAACATGAGGATCGAAATTGATAAACCAAGGTTTGGGAAGAGAGAAAATTCGATATTGCTCATCGAAGTTCAGGCCAGGTTTGACCGGCCGGGGCACCGACACTTAAGACCCAAGGCCTGAGCCTAGGCATGGACCTAGCACAGCAGGTCCAAGCCTGAATCTGAAATTTTTGGTTGCGCCTCTGAACCCAGCTCGATCGAAATTGATATAAACCACATTTCCCGCTTGTATGTTCATAATCCATCTCTTGATCAAGTGAAACATGCTTAATGAAATTGATATTCAAAGGAATGAAAAACCAATGGTCTTCTTTCAAGATACATGATTTTCCTGACAAGGATTGAAATGGCATATTTTTAAGATGTAACACATACATATGAAGTCAGGTTGCGCCCATATATACCTAGCCTGAAATTTAATTGGGACTTACACAACAGGCACAAGTCTAGCCCACGGACACAAGCTAATGAGTCCAACCATATGGGCCAAAGGACACCTCTGGTTCATTGCAACCCTTACACATGGAGAGAGAGAGAGAGAGAGAGAGAGAGAGAGAGAGAGAGAGAGAGAGAGAGAGAGAGAGAGAGAGAGAGAGAGAGAGAGAGAGAGAGAGAGAGAGAGAGCATTATGGAGAGATCAATATGTGCATTTTGCTGAGATTTTTATATTGTATAAGTCGACTCATGTTTCAGCTGGATATGGACCCTGGACCCATAATAGGCTGATGTAAGGATGTAACGGATCAAGATGGGTCTTTAACAGGCCAAAACATTTCTTCTGCTTTAAAAAAAAATTTAAAAAAAAATAACCATTACAGCCCCTATCTTAACAGCAGTAAGGTAAATCATTATGGTCATCATTACCATTATTAAATAACTTGTGCTTGACCTGGTAATTTGTAAATTTTTCTTGGATTTCCATATTGTATAAGTGGACCAATGTACTAGCCCAACATGGACCCATACCAGGTTGATATAGGGCTATAATGGATCAATATGGACCATAACGGGCCAATATTATCATGGTCCATATCTTAATGGCTATACAATTAGCATCTACAGCCATCATTGCCATTGCCATTATGGAATACCTAGCTCTTGATTTGAAATGTTGCAGTTGTTGAATGACTTGTGTTTGATATGAGAATATAATTTTGATGCACCAGATAATCCCAGCCATCAAATCTTTAGCCTGTTTTGCTTTGAGCATTGTAAAATAAGCTCCTTCTACAATACTTATGTTAGTCCCTCAATATATATTGATACACTATTCTTCTAATGGGTCGCGCTTTCAGAGAAATGGTTATTTGACAGGGTATCAGTAGCAAATATGCTTCCCTAATATATGGGGGGATTGTTTATGGTGTCACACGGGGAGAGTGTTAAAGTCCCTTAAAATACTACATGCCATCTAACCTACACATAAAATGAGACCCATCATAATATTGATGATTGTATTACACGAAATCAGAACTATCCATCATCAGGTGGTCCACAGCACGGAAAACAGTGGACATCTAACAAAAAGAAAAAAGAAAAAAAAAAAAAAAAAAAAAAAAAAAAAAAAAAAAAAAAACCTCCAAATTCATAGGGCTCACATGATGGTTTGATAGGTGACCTGACCTAATGGACGAATTGGATGTCATGAACATCGAAGTGGGTGCGTGCCATATGGAAAGTGTTGTAGAATAAACTCACTGTACATAGTTACAAGGAGGCGAGCTCTTTCTCCAGAGCAGATTCAGTGAAGCAGGTAAAACACCAACTTTAGTGAGGCCACGACTGTAGGGCCCATCTTGATATGTGTTTTATATCCATGTTGTTCATCCATTTTATTAAATCATTTCAAGGCATGAGACCATAAATAAAGCATGTCAAAATCTCAGGTGGACTACACTACAGGAACAATGTTGATTAAACTCCCACCATTCAAAACTTCTAATGTCACCATAAAGTTTATTTGTCATCCAACATGTTCATGAGGTCACATGGATATAAATTAAAGAAAATCACAAATATCAACTTGATCCAAAACTCGTGTAGCCTCCAATAATCTTTTAATGATGAGTATTCAATTACCATTGTTTCTTGTAGTGTGATCCACCTGAGATTTGGTTCTACTTTATTTTTTGGGCCATGCCCTAAAATGATCTTAGAACATTGATATAAAACAAATACATTACAGTAGGTCCCACAATCACGGATTTGTTTTTGAATCCACGTCCCAGCCCTCTACTTCAACAACCAACATTTGTCAGCCATCTAATACGTACGCTCCCACGTAAATGAGTTCCACATGCATACAGACCACATACTAAGCAGCATACCTATTAAACTCCGTGGGGCCAGTTTCTTACCTATGTTGTACATCTGTTTTGACGGCTCATTTTAAAGTATAATCTTAAAATTGAAGATATCTAAAGCTGAAGTGGACCACACCACAGTCAACAGTGAGAATTGAATACCTGCCGTTGAAATCTTTTTGAGGCCCACAAGTTTTGGATGAAACTGGTATTTATGTTTTTACTTCATCCGTGTCTGTGTGACCTCATGAACGGCTTGGATGACAAATAAATATGATTGTAGGCCTTAGGAAGGTTTCAACGGTGGATATCATTATCCCAACTGTTTCCTGTGATGTGCTTCACTTGATATGCTTTAATTTTGGAATCATACCCTAAATGATCTTAAAAAATGAATGGACGGCGTGGATGAGACACATACATCACGGTTGGCCCCTTAGAGTTTACTCAGTAAACAATCTGTGTCCGTTTCACATGACCAATCAACAGGCAAGAACTAAAGAATGAAAACAACCAATTCTGGCGGAATTCATGACTTGTCTCTTTCAATACGCTTTCGGTGGCCCCACTCGTGTGCGGGACATCTCTACCGTGTGGACCCTCGGGTGATGATGACGTGGTGTAAACTTCACGTCAGTCAGCTCATCAGCCGCCCCAACGGATCTGCATTGAACCTGGACCGTTGGCAAGCTTTCCTAACCGTCCATTGTTTTCATACACGGATTGGTCCTGCCTGATGAGTGGTCTGGCCTGATTTTGCGTAAGATCATCTGCAAGAATCACTCCATCTTTTACACGGCTCAGATGTTCTAGACACGTGCTACGTCCAAACCTCTTGAAACGTGAAGTTCTTGCAGTGTTCATGCATCCCAATGTAGGCAGTATCCTGACAGTTCATACAAGTTGGTCACGTTGTCTGATGATCCTACCTCTTGATCTGATGGGCCCAATCATGAATCGGGCCCAGATTGTAGCATCCAAACTCTTCAATCCATGAGCGGTTATGAATGAATACAAAAGTGGTCTAAAACTTTCAATGACCGGATGGTTAGGATCTTCTAATTTTGTGCTATTCAACATTCACAACAGAGGCAACCAGATCAACGGTTTGGATCACCTAATCATGTATTCATCTTTGAGGATTCTGTGTCATGACATTATTCACATCTTATTAAATTACGGTCCCCTTGTATCCAATGGGTGAGAGGGGGAAAGCCTGGTTAAATGACTGGGCCAGTTTGGTTGACTTGTGCAAGTTAGAATTGAATGGACAGGAGGGAATGACTCAGTCACTCGGTGACTCGGCTTGACTCATGCAACCCTGAGTTGAATCAGGGACTGACTCCTCCGACAGGACTCAGGTACAATGGAATCTGAGTTGACTCGAATAAGTCATGTCTAACTTGTCTGAATTTTAAAACTCTAAGAAATACTACAACTCAAAAGAATGTGTCCACCTCCTTTTGAGGCAGGACTATTCCCTGCAAATACACAATCACCTGCCATCCACATGCATCAAGTAATCCATGGAGGGAATGACTTAGTCACTCATTGACTCGGCTTGACTCGTGCAACCCCGAGTTGAATCAGGAACTGACTTGTTGGATGGGAATCAAGTACAATGGAATCTGAGTTGACTCAAATAAGTGTCCAACTTATCTGAGTCTTAAAACTCTAAGAAATACTCCGACTCAAAAGAGTGTGTCAACCTCCTTTTGAGGCAGGACTATTCCAACACACGCAATCACCTGCTGACCACGTGCATAGGTAATCTACCGAGGAGAAAATCGAATTCATGTTTCAAAGAGTCACGAAACTTTACATTTTAAAAGCACATCTAAAAGAAATTTCTAACATAGGGATATTTGGATAATTTGCATGACTATAAGTGCTTATTAACTAATGGTTTGAATTTTATTTGCTCATCTCTTGAAAGATGCCAATTATATCTACTTTGGGGCATTCCAAACATAGGATAGGACATGCTCTTACAATCAATGGATAACCATGGCATGTAGGTGAGCCTGGCCAGCAAGTAGCTTAGCCTGATTTTAGAAGGGTAATCTCCATGGTGGGGCCTACTATTTTCATTGCATCGTTGTTCTTGTTCCACATGAGACGCATGTTGGCGAAAGGATAAAAGCATAATTCAATGGACTATATTATAACCAACCGCGGATCACTAAGGATAAGTGTTGCCGATGGCTGTACCAAGTATCGTCACATATTATTTGAAAATTCATGGGTTTGTGTTTTGGAGTGTATTATCACATATCATTTATATTTATTTATTTTTTCATTGGTACTTTGGTTATTACTGGTTAATTATTAATTGTACATACAATGAATGAATATAAGTGTATGCATGTGTAAACATTGACTGGAAGTAGGAAGTTAAGTTGGATTTCGTTGTCTGGTACTAAGTACATTTCTTATGTTTGTTGTGCTTTTCTTCATACTTGAGAAGACCTAGAGTCGTGGTGTATATTTAGGTAGTACATACTCATAAAGACGACCAAATCAAAATACATTTGACTGGCCAAAGTCCAACAAGTATACTGTGAGTGTTACTTACAAATTAAGTATTTACGACAATTGATCTAAAAAAATATACTCTAAAAAGAAAAGCTAAATGAGATAAACTACAAGTTAAGATAAAATGTTGGAGGCCTTGCACAAAACCTTAAGATCTAACCTCCCAAAACAAACCAAAATTATGGGATAAAAAATAATGAAATAAATCAAAGCACAAACCACACGACACGAGATTTTTATATGGAAAACCCTCAAAGAGGTAAAAACTACGGGACCTCGTCTAGATCAACAATCCACTATGAAGTAGAACGTTACAACCTTCTTCGCTCAGCAGGAGTGGATAAATAATAAGAGAATAAAAGAAAAACAGAGAGATCTCACCGATCACTAGAACGTAAAAGCGTTGAGATGTCGAGTGCACAGTAGATCACCTCTACGAGCATAACCTCCCTTCCCCAAGCTTCTTCTCTCTCTCTCTCTCTCTCTCTCTCTCACACACACACACACACACACATCTTTAATAGCCCTAAACCCTTTAGCAAACCCTTGCAAAGCTTTAGAAAACTCTCTTGCATTACTTAGAAAGGCCCTAGGCACCCCTATTTATAGTTTAAGAAACTCCATTTCGCACCCCTTGCAAAAGGGCCTCAGATTTCCGCAGTCCGCGCAAGATCCGGACTCAAATCTGTGTAACCTCGACTGGTCGATCAGAGTCCTCGACTGGTCGAGACAGTTGACTGGTCGAGCCGGGCCCTCGACTGGTCGAGCACTGTTCACTGAGCTCGCTGGACTTTGAGTCGAGTGACCCTCGACTAGTCGAGCACTGTTCACTCGACCGGTCGAGCAGTGCTTTCGACTGGTCGAGCAGCGTGATGATTCCACTGTTTGTGGCATCCGAACCGCACCACATCTCCTCTGACCTGAGGAGGAAAACTCCATCAAATCTCTCCATTTCCGACTCTGGAGGAATTCACATTCTTCAAGCCAGCCTGGTTTTTACAAACCTTAAATTTACCCTTGAGCAAAGCGTTGGTCATCATGTCTGACCTATTATCGTCCATGTGGACCTTCTCAAGCTGTAACACCTTTGTCCCAAAATATCCCTGATCTAGTGATACCGAATCTCTATGTGTTTCGACTTGGAGTGCTGACTTGGATTCTTACTCAAGTGTATAGCACTTTGACTATCGCAATAGACCACGTGCTGCTCCTGCTTCAAGCTAAGTTCCTATAGGAACCTCTTCAACCAAAGCATCTCTTTACATGCCTCTGTGACTGCAATGTACTTGGCCTCTTTGGTCGACAATGTTACGACCTTCTGTAGCTTGCTCTGCCAAAAAACTGCTCCCCCTATAAAGTAAACATTAACCCCGATGTAGACTTCCTGGAGTCTATGTCGCCTGCCATATATGCATTTGTGTAGCCCTCTAACACAGGTTTTCTGTCACTATAGCATAGGCTCAACCTGGATGAGCCTATTAGATACCGCAGTATCCATTTCATCGTTGCTCAATGCTCTTTGCCAGGATTGGAAAGATACCGGCTGACAACACCAACCGCATAAGCTATGTTTGGGCGTGTACACACCATAGCATAGATCAAACTTTCTACAGCTGACACGTATGATATTTTCTGCATCTCTTCCACATTTACCTTCGTCTTGGGACATTGTCTGTTGCTCAATCTAAAGTGACCGTCCAGTGAAGTACTGACCGGCTTCGCTGCATTCATATTAAATCGCTTTAAGACTTTCTCAATATACCGCTCTTGTGACAACCAAAGCTTCATACTGCTTCTATCACGGGTTATCTCCATTCCTAAGATCTGTTTAGCTGGGCCTAAGTCTTTCATCGCAAACGACTTGCCCAACTCCTGTTTCAGTCTGTCGATCTTCTTGATGTCTTTTCCCATGATGAGCATGTCATCAACGTATAACAGCAGAACTAAGAAATCACCATCTGAGAACTTACGTGTAAACACACAGTGGTCCGACTCCGTTCTGTCATACCCATGCTTCAACATAAATGAGTCGAACTTCTTGTACCATTGCCATGGACCTTGTTTTAGCCCATACAAGCTCTTCCTCAGCCTACACACCATATGTTTTTTGCCCTTGACTTCAAACCCCTCTGGTTGGTGCATGTAGATATCTTTTTCCAGGTCACAATGGAGTAAGGCAGTTTTAACATCTAACTGCTTTATCTCCAGATCCATGCTAGCCACCAACCCAAGTAACACCTGTATGGATGTCATCTTCACCACTGGTGAAAATATCTCCTCGAAGTCTATGCCTTTCCTCTAACCAAACCCTTTCACCACAAGTCTGGCCTTGAACCTCGTCTGTGAATTCTTCTTCTCAACCTTCTTTCTGAACGATCACTTGTTGTTCAAAGCTTTTTTACCCTTAGGTAATTTCACCATATGATAGGTGTGGTTCTTATGCAAGGATTTTATCTCCTCTTGCATAACTTTCAACCACTCTCCCTTATGCTCGTTGGGTAGGGCCTCAGAATAATCTTCTGGCTCTCCCCCATCAGTGAGCATAATGTGCTCATGCGGCAAGTACTTCTTGGACGACTAGTTGTTTGTCCCTAGATGACCTCCTCACATGTGGCTCAACAGGTGGATAAGTGGGGCTGCTCCCCCGGTCCATCTTTTATAAGAACTCCCTCGTCCTCTGCACCTTTTTGTACTCCCCCATCATCAGGCACCACGGGAGGAATAACCAGATCTATGTCCTCTAGCTCACCCGAACTAGGCTGGTTCTTCTCTGACTTACCAATGTCTTATATACATTGATCTTCAAAGAAAACCACATCTCTTCTCCTGACAAGCTTCTTCTCGGTCGAATCCCACAATTTATAACCAAACTTTTCATCACCGTACCCCAAGAACATACACTACCTGATCTTCATATCGAGCTTGAACCTCTCGTCCTTTGGTACGTGAACGGATGCCCTGCATCCAAATACCCTGAGATGACTATACAATAGATCTTGTCTAGTCCACACCTTCTCAGGCACTTCTCCATTCAACGGGGCTGATGGAGACCTGTTTATCAAATACACTGCCGTGTGCATTGCTTCTCCCCATAACGTCTTGGGTAATTTCGCATGGGATAACATGCATATGATTCTCTCAACAATGGTGCGACTCATTCGCTCAACTACACCATTATGCTGGGGGGTCTTGGGAACCATCTGTTCATGTCGTATACCCAGGGACTTACAATACTCATGAAAGTCACCAATGTATTCACCACTATTGTCACTGCGGATGCACTTCAATGATCTACCTGTCTCTCTCTCGACCATAGCATGAAATAATTTAAACACACCAAAGACCTCATCTTTGGATTTCACAGCATAAACTCAAACCCTCTTAGATGCATCATCTATAAAAGTGACAAAATACAATGCCCCACCCAAGGTTTTTGTCCTCATAGGACCACAAACATCAGAATAAACCAAATCTAATGCATGCACTTTATTAACATGAGAAACATATTTAACGAATGAAACTTTATATTGTTTCCCTGATAAACAATCAATGCAAGTTTTGAGAAGTATACTTATCACGTCTGGAAGGATCCGCTTCCTCGCTAGTAGTTAAAGCCATTTTTCACTCATGTGGCCTAGACGTCTGTGCCACATGTCAATAGTTGAATCTTCCGATGCGTTCAACCCAACCTTGCACATACTAACACTTGCCTTATAAATGGTGCAACACTTCTTTTCTCTGGCTGCGATCAACGAACCCTTGATGAGCTTCCAGCGCCCACCAGCAAACTGGCTTTCATAGCCATCATCATCCAACCTTCCAGTTGACATCAAGTTGAGGCGAAGGTCTGGGATATGTCTCACATCCCTGAGAACCAATGTGCAGCCCACATCAGTTTTCACACAAATATCATCGACCCCTACGATCTTCGATACACTAGAATTTTTCATCTTCACAATCCCATAGTCACCTGACTTGTAGCTTGTGAAGAAGTCTCTGTGTGGAGTCGCATGAAAAGAGGCTCCCGAGTCAATCATTGAGTCGGTGTCCTAACTCGTAGCCGTGAGACAAACATCATGATCTACAGAAAGAATAACTACAACGTCGCCATCTAAAGCGACCACAGTAGAATCTGATTCATCTTTCTTCTCATTTCATTTTCTTTTCTTGTCGTTCTTATTCTTACGACATTCATGCTTATAGTGGCCCTTCTTGCCACAATTCCAGTATTCAACATCCTTCCTGGTACTCAACTTGCCTCTTGATTTATCTCGGGCCTCTCCGCCCTTCATGTTCTTTCCTCTTCCCTGTTCCTGTGTCACAAGGGTCTCTTGCTGAGTAAACCCCTGAGACTTCCTCCTTGTCTCCTCATTGAAGAGACAACTGGTTACCTGTTCCATGAATACCTTTCCGTCTGGTGCGGAGTTACATAGAGACACCACCAATGTCTCCCAATTGTCAAGCAATGAATTAAGCAATAGCAAAGTCTGCAATTCATCATCCAGGACCATCTTCATAGCGGAGAGCTGGTTCACTATATTGCTGACCTCATTCATGTGCTCAGCCACAGAACCACCATCTTTGAACTTGAGATTCACAAGTCATCGTATCAAGAGAATTTTATTGTCGGCTGTCTTCCTCTCATACAGCCCTTGTAATTTCAGTCATAGGCTAGCGGCTGAGGTCTCCGTAGACACATGGTGGAATACGGAATCGTCCGACCATTGTCTAATAAACCCCACCGCCTTCTAGTTCAATTTCTTACAATCATCATCTGTCATATCCTTTGACTTTGTTGATATGCCTTGAATTGAAGAATACAAGTCCTTACAATAGAGCAAGTCCTCCATCTTAACCCTCCATATGGTCCAGTTAGAACCATTGAGACTGATTATCCTTGATGAGCCACCTTCCATAATTCAGAACCGATCCTACTTCGTTCAATGAGCTTAGCTTTGATACCACTTTGTTGGAGGCATTGCACAAAACCTTAAGATCTAGCCTCCCAAAATAAACCATAATTATGGGATAATAAAACAATGAAATAAATCAAAGCACAAACCACACGACATAAGAGATTTTTACGTGGAAAACCCTCAAAGAGGTTAAAACCACGGGACCTCGTCCAGGTCAACAATCCACTATGAAGTAGAACGTTACAACCTTCTTCACTCACGCAAGAGTGAATAAACAATAAGAGAATAAAAGAAAAACAAAGAGATCTCACCGATCACGAGGACGTAAAAGCGCTTAGATGTCGAGTGCACAGTAGATCACCTCTATGAGCATAACCTCTCTTTCACAAGCTTCATCTCTCTCTTTCTCTCTCTCTCTCACCTTTGATAGTCATAAACCCTTTATCAAACCCTTGCAAAGCTTTAGGAAACCCTCTTGCATTACCTAGAAAGGCCCTAGGCATCCCTACTTATAGTTTAGGAAACTCTCTTTTCGCACCCCTTGCAAAAGGGCCTCGGATTTCCACAATCCGCACAAGATCCGGACTCAAATCTGCGTAACCTCGACTGGTCGAGCAGAGTCCTCGACTGGTCGAGACTGTTTACTCGACTGGTCGAACACTGTTCACTGAGCTCGCTGGACTTTGAGTCGAGTGACCCTCGACTGGTCGAGCAGTACTCTCGACTGGTCGAGTAGCGCAGTGATTCCACTATTTGTGGCATCCGATCCGTACCACATCTCCTCTGACCTGAGGAGGAAAACCCCATCATAAAGTAGCTTAGTAAACCTCACAAAGTTTTTTGCTCCAAGAAAATTTTTTGAGGATGAATATAGACCGTAGGGTGGTAGTTCATTTAAGAAGGAGAGAGATCGGGAGTGCCAATTGTCGTCACTAACTTTATTACATCGAAGGCATAGTTTTAAGTTCATAGGGCTCACATGATGGTTTGATAGGTGACCTGACCTGATGGATGAATTGGATGTCATGAACATCGAAGTGGGTGCGTGCCATATGGAAAGTGCTGTAGAATAAACTCACCGTACATAGTTACAAGGAGGCGAGCTCTTTCTCCAGAGCAGATTCAGTGAAGCAGGGAAAACACCAACTTTAGTAAGGCCACGACTGTAGGGCCCATCTTGATATGTGTTTTATATCCATGTTGTTCATTTTATTAAATCATGTCAAGGCATGAGACCATAAATAAGGCATGTCAAAATCTTAGGTGAACTACACTCCAGGAGCAATGTTGGTTGAACGCCCACCATTAAAAACTTCTAATGTCACCATAAAGTTTATTTGTCATCCAACATGTTCACAGGTCACACGGATATAAATGAACGAAAATCACAAATATCAACTTGATCCAAAACTCGTGTAGCCTCCAATAAATTTTTAATGATGAGTATTCAATTACCATTGTTTCTTGTAGTGTGATCCACTGAGATTTGGTTCTACTTAATTTTTTGGGCCATGCCCTAAAAGGCTAAAATGATCTTAGGACATTGATATAAAACAAATACATTCCAGTATGCCCCACAATCACGGATTTGTTTTTGAATCCACGTCCCAGCCCTCTACTTCAACAACCAACATTTGTCAGCCATCTAATACGTACGCTCCCACGTAAATGAGTTCCACATGCATACAGACCGCATACTAAGCAGCATACCTATTAAACTCCGTGGGGCCAGTTTCTTACCTATGTTGTACATCTGTTTTGACGGCTCATTTTAAAGTATAATCCTAAAATTGAAGATATCTAAAGCTGAAGTGGACCACACCACAGTCAACAGTGAGAATTGAATACCTGCCGTTGAAATCTTTTTGAGGCCCACAAGTTTTGGATGAAACTGGTATTTATGTTTTTACTTCATCCGTGTCTGTGTGACCTCATGAACGGCTTGGATGACAAATAAATATGGCTGTTGGCCTTAGGAAGGTTTCAACGGTGGATATCATTATACCCATTGTTTCCTGATGTGCTTCACTTGATATGCTTTAAACTAATGCCTTAAATGATCTGAAAAAATGAATGGACGGCGTGGATAAGACACATACATCACGATTGGCCCCACAGAGTTTACTCAGTAGGTAATCTGCGTCCGTTTCACATAACCAATCAACATGCAAGAACTAAAGAATGAAAACAACCAATGCTAGCTGAATTCATGACTTGTCTCTTTCAATACGTTTTCGATGGGCCCACTCGTGTGCGGGACATCTCTACCGTGTGGACCCTCGGGTGATGATGACATGGTGTAAACTTCACGTCAGTCAGCTCATCAGCCGCCCCAACAGATCTGCATTGAACCTGGACCTTTGGCAAGCTTTCCTAACCGTCCATTGTTTTCATACACGGATTGGTCCCGCCTGATGAGTGGTCTGGCCTGATTTTTTGTAAGATCATCTGCAAGAATGACTCCATCTTATACACGGCTCAGATGTTCTAGACACTTTCCACGTCCAAGCCTCTTGAAATGTGAAGTTCTTGCAGTGTTCATGCATCCCAATGTAGGCAGTATCCTGACAGTTCATACAAGTTGGTCACGTTGTCTGATGATCCTATCTCTTGATCTGATGGGCCCATTCATGAATCAGGCCCAGATTGTAACATCCAAACTCTTCAATCCATGAGCGGTTATGAATGAATACAAAAGTGGTCTAAAACTTTCAATGATCAGATGGTTAGGATCTTCTAATTTTGTGCTATTCAACATTCACAACAGAGGCAACCAGATCAACGGTTTGGATCACCTAATCATGTATTCATCTATGAGGATTCTGTGTCATGACATTATTCACATCTTATTAAATTACGGTCCCCTTGTATCCAATGGGTGAGAGGGGGAAAGCCTGGTTAAATGACTGGGCCAGTTTGGTTGACTTGTGCAAGTTAGAATTGAATGGACAGGAGGGAATGACTCAGTCACTCGGTGACTCGGCTTGACTCATGCAACCCTGAGTTGAATCAGGGACTGACTCGTCCGACAGGAATCAGGTACAATGGATTCTGAGTTGACTCGAATAAGTCATGTATAACTTGTCTGAATTTTAAAACTCTAAGAAATACTACAACTCAAAAGAATGTGTCCGCCTCCTTTTGAGGCAGGACTATTCCCTGCAAATACACAATCACCTGCCAACCACATGCATCAAGTAATCCACGGAGGGAATGACTTAGTCACTCAGTGACTCGGCTTGACTCGTGCAACCCTGAGTTGAATCAGGAACTGACTCGTTGGATGGGAATCAAGTACAATGGAATCTGAGTTGACTCAAATAAGTGTCCAACTTATCTGAGTCTTAAAACTCTAAGAAATGCTCCAACCCGAAAGAGTGTGTCAGCCTCCTTTTGAGGCAGGACTATTCCAATACACGCAATCACCTACCAACCGCGTGCATAGGTAATCTACTGAGGAGAAAATCGAATTCATGTTTCAAAGAGTTAAGAACTTTACATTTTAAAAGCACATCTAAAAGAAATTTCTAACATAAGGATATTTGGATAATTTGCATGACTATATGTGCTTATTAACTAATGGTTTGAATTTTATTTGCTCATCTCTTGAAAGATGCCAATTATATCTACTTTGGGGCATTCCAAACATAGGATAGGACATGCTCTTACAATCAATGGATAGCCATGGCATGTAGGTGAGCCTGGCCAGCAAGTAGCTTAGCCTGATTTTAGAAGGGTAATATCTCCATGGTGGGGCCTACTATTTTCATTGCATCGTTGTTCTTGTTCCACATGAGACGCATGTTGGCGAAAGGATAAAAGCATAATTCAATGGACTATATTACAACCAACCGCAGATCACTAAGGATAAGTGTTGCCGATGGCTGTACCAAGTATCGTCACATATTATTTGAAAATTCATGGGTTTGTGTTTTGGAGTGTATTGTCACATATCATTTATATTTATTTATTTTTTCATTGGTACTTTGGTTATTACTGGTTAATTATTAATTGTACATACAATGAATGAATATAAGTGTATGCATGTGTAAACATTGACTGGAAGTAGGAAGTTAAGTTGGATTTCATTGTCTGGTACTAAGTACATTTCTTATGTTTGTTGTGCTTTTCTTCATACTTGAGAAGACCTAGAGTCGTGGTGTATATTTAGGTAGTACATACTCATAAAGACGTCCAAATCAAAATACATTTGACTGGCCAAAGTCCTACAAGTATACTGTGAGTGTTACTTACAAATTAAGTACTTATGAAAATTGATATAAAAAAATATGTACTCTGAAATAAGAAAAGCTAAATGACATAAACTACAAGTTAAGATAAAGTGTTGGGGGCCTTGCACAAAACCTTAAGATCTAACCTCCCAAAACAAACCAGAATTATGGGATAAAAAATAATGAAATAAATCAAAGCACAAACCACATGACACGAAATTTTTACATGGAAAACCCTCAAAGAGGTAAAAACTACGGGACCTTGTCCAGATCAACAATCCACTATGAAGTAGAACGTTACAACCTTCTTCGCTCACGCAGGAGTGGATAAACAATAAGAGAATAAAAGAAAAACAGAGAGATCTCACCGATCACGAGGACGTAAAAGCGTTGAGATGTCGAGTGCACAGTAGATCACCTCTACGAGCATAACCTCCCTTCCCCAAGCTTCTTCTCTCTCTCTCTCTCTCTCTCTCTCTCTCACACACACACACACACACACACACATCTTTGATAGCCCTAAACCCTTTAGCAAACCCTTGCAAAGCTTTAGGAAACCCTTTTGCATTACCTAGAAAGGCCCTAGGCACCCCTATTTATAGTTTAATAAACTCCATTTCGTACCCCTTGCAAAAGGGCCTCAGATTTTCGCGGTCCGCGCAAGATCCGAACTTAAATATGCGTAACCTCGACTGGTCGATCAAAGTCCTCGACTGGTCGAGACACTTGACTGGTCGAGCCGGGCCCTCGACTGGTCGAGCACTATTCACTAAGCTCGCTGGACTTTGAGTCGAGTGACCCTCGACTGGTCGAGCACTGTTCACTCGACCGTTCGAGCAGTGCTCTCGACTAGTCGAGCAGCGCGATGATTCCACTGTTTGTGGCATCCGAACCGCACCACATCTCCTCTAACCTGAGGAGGAAAACTCCATCAAATCTCCCCCTTTCCGACTCTGGAGGAATTCACATTCTTCAAGCCAGCCTGGTTTCTACAAACCTTAAATTTACCCTTGAGCAAAGCCTTGGTCATAATGTCTGACCCATTATCGTCCATGTAAACCTTCTCAAGCTGTAACACCTTCTGTTCCAAAGTATCCCTGATCTAGTGATACCGGATATCTATCTGTTTCGACGTACTTGAAGTGCTGACTTGGATTCTAGCTCAAGTGTATAGCACTTTGACTATCACAATAAACCACGTGCTGCTCCTGCTTCAAGGTAAGTTCCTATAGGAACCTCTTCAACTAAAGCATCTCTTTACATGCTTCTGTGACTACAATGTACTCGTCCTCTTTCGTCGACAATGTTACGACCTTCTGTAGCTTGCTTTGCCAAGAAACCGTTCTCCCTACAAAAGTGAACATGAACCCTGATGTAGAATTCCTGGAGTCTATGTCGCCTGCCATATCTGCATTTGTGTAGCCTTCTAAAACAGGTTTTCTGTCACCATAGCATAGGCTCAACCTGGATGAGCCTATTAGATACCGCAGTATCCATTTCATCGTTGCTCAATGCTCTTTGCCAGGATTGGCAAGATACCGGCTGACAACACCAACCGCATATGCTATGTTTGGGCGTGTACACACCATAGTATACATCAAACTTCATACAGCTGACACGTAGGGTATTTTCTGCATCTCTTCCACATTTACCTTCGTCTTGGGACACTGTCTGTCTCTCAATCTGAAGTGACCGTCCAGTGAAGTACTGACCTGCTTCGCTGCATTCATATTGAATCGCTCTAAGACTTTCTCAATATACTGCTCTTGTGATAACCAAAGCCTCATACTGCTTCTGTCACGGGTTATCTTCATTCCTAGGATCTGCTTAACTGGGCCCAAGTCTTTCATCGCAAACGACTTGCCCAACTCCTGTTTCAGCCTGTCGATCTTCTCGATGTCTTTTCCCATGATGAGCATGTCATCAACGTATAACAGCAGAACTAAGAAATCACCATCTGAGAACTTACGCGTGAACACATAGTGGTCCGACTCCATTCTGTCATACTCATGCTTCAACATAAAGGAGTCGAACTTCTTGTACCATTGCCATGGAGCTTGTTTCAGCCCATGCAAGCTCTCCCTCAGCCTACACACCATATGCTCTTTGCCCTTAACTTCAAACCCCTCTGGCTGGTACATGTAGATCTCTTTTTCCAGGTCACCATGGAGGAAGGCAGTTTTAACATCTAACTGTTTTATCTCTAGATCCATGCTAGCTACCAACCCAAGTAACACCCGTATGAATGTCATCTTCACCACTGGTGAAAATATCTCCTCGAAGTCTATGTCTTTCCTCTGACCAAACCATTTCACCACAAGTCTGGCCTTGAACCTCGTCTGTGAATTCTTCTACTCAACCTTCGTTCTGAACGACCACTTGTTGCTCAAAGCTTTCTTGCCCTTAGGTAATTTCACCATATGATAGGTGTGGTTCTTATGCAAGGATTTTATCTCCTCTTACATAACTTTCAACCACTCTCCCTTATGCTCGTTGGGTAGGGCCTCAGAATAATCTTCTAACTTTCCCCCCTCAGTGAGCATAATATGCTCATACGACGAGTACCTCTTGGACGGCTAGTTGCTTGTCCCTAGATGACCTCCTCACCTGTGGCTCAACAGGTGGATCAAGTGGGGGCTGCTCCCCCGGTCCATCTTTTATAAGAACTCCCTCGTCCTCTGTACCTTGTTGTACTCCCACGTCATCAGGCACCACGGGAGGAATAACTGGATCTATGTCCTCTAGCTCACCTGAACTAGGCTGGTTCTTCTCTGGCTTACCAATGTCTTCTATACATTGATCTTCAAAGAAAACCACATCTCTTCTCCTGACAAGCTTCTTCTCAGTCGGATCCCACAATCTACAACCAAACTTTTCATCACCGTACCCCAAGAACACACACTGTCTGATCTTCATATCGAGCTTGGACCTCTTGTCCTTTGGTACGTGAACGAATGTCCTGCATCCAAACACCCTGAGATGACTATACAATAGATCTTGTCCAGTCCACACCTTCTCAGGCACTTCTCCATTCAACGGGGCTGATGGAGACATGTTTATCAAATACACTGTCGTGTGCATTGCTTCTCCCCAGAACGTCTTGGGGAATTTCGCATGGGATAACATGCATATGATTCTCTCAACAATGGTGCGATTCATTCGCTCAACTACACCATTATATTGGGGGGTCTTGAGAACCGTCTGTTCATGTCGTATACCCAGGGACTTACAATACTCATGAAAGTCACCAATGTATTCACCACCATTGTCAGTGCGGATGCACTTCAATGATCTACCTGTCTCTCTCTCGACCATAGCATGAAATAATTTAAACACACCAAGGACCTCGTCCTTGGATTTCACAGCATAAACTCAAACCCTCCTAGATGCATCATTTATAAAAGTGACAAAATACAATGCCCCACCCAAGGTTTCTGTCCTCATAGGACCACAAACATTAGAATAAACCAAATCTAATGCATGCACTTTATTAACATGAGAAACAGATTTAACGAATGAAACTTTATGTTGTTTCCCTGATAAACAATCAATGCAGGTTTTAAGAAGTATACCTATCACGTCTGGAAAAAGCCGCTTCCTCGCTAGTAGTTAAAGCCCTTTTTCACTCATGTGGCGTAGACGTCTGTGCCACATGTCAATAGCTGAATCTTCTGATGCGTTCAACCCACCCTTGCACACACTAACACTTGCCTTGTAAAGGGTGCAACACTTCTTTCCTCTGGCTGCGATCAACGAACCCTTGATGAGCTTCCAGCGCCCACCAGCAAACTGGCTTTCATAGTCATCATCATCCAACCTTCCCGATGACATCAAGTTGAGGCGAAGGTCTGGGATATGCCTCACATCCCTGAGAACCAATGTGCAGCCCACATCAGTTTTCACATAAATATCATCGACCCCTACGATCTTCGATACACTAGAATTTTTCATCTTCACAATCCCATAGTCACCTGAATTGTAGCTTGTGAAGAAGTCCCTGCGTGGAGTCGCATGAAAAGAGGCTCCCGAGTCAATCACTCAGTTGGTGTCCTGACTCGTAACCATGAGACAAACATCATGATTTACTGAAAGAATAACTATAACGCCGCCATCTAAAGCGACCACAGTGGAATCTGATTCATCTTTCTTCTCATTTCATTTTCTTTTCTTGTCGTTCTTATTCTTACGACATTCATGCTTATAGTGGCCCTTCTTGCCACAATTCCAGCATTCAACATCCTTCCCGGTACTCGACTTGCCTCTTGATTTATCTCGGGCCTCTCCGCCCTTCATGTTCTTTCCTCTTCTCTGTTCTTATGTCACAAAGGTCTCTTGCTGAGTAAACCCCTGAGACTTCCTCCTTGTCTCCTCATTGAAGAGACAACTGGTTACCTATTCTATGAATACCTTTCCATCTGGCGCAGAGTTACATAGAGACACCACTAATGTCTCCCAATTGTCAAGCAATGAATTAAGCAATAGCAAAGCCTGTAATTCATCATCTAGGACCATCTTCATAGCGGAAAGCTGATTCACTATATTGCTGACCTCATTCATGTGCTCAGCCACAGAACCACCATCTTTGAACTTGAGATTCACAAGTCGTCATATCAAGAAAATTTTATTGTCGGCTGTCCTCTCATACAGCCCTTGTAATTTCAGCCATAGGCTAGCGGCTGAGGTCTCCGTAGACACATGGTGGAATACGTAATCGTCCAACCATTGTCTAATAAACCCCACCACCTTCCGGTTCAATTTATTCCAATCATCATCTGTCATATCCTTTGACTTTGCTGATATGCCTTGAATTGGAGAATACAAGTCCTTGCAGTAGAGCAAGTCCTCCATCTTAACCCTCCATATGGTCCAATTAGAACTATTGAGACTGATCATCCTTGATAAGCCACCTTCCATAATTTAGAACCGATCGCACTTCGTTCAATGAACTTAGCTTTGATACCACTTTGTTGGAGGCCTTGCACAAAACCTTAAGATTTAGCCTCCCAAAATAAACCAGAATTATGAGATAATAAAATAATGAAATAAATCAAAGCACAAATCACACGACACAAGAGATTTTTACGTGGAAAACCCCCAAAGAGGTAAAAACCACTGGACCTCGTCCAGGTCAACAATCCACTATGAAGTAGAACGTTACAACCTTCTTCACTCACGCAAGAGTGAATAAACAATAAGAGAATAAAAGAAAAACAGAGAGATCTCACCGATCACGAGGACGTAGAAGCACTGAGATGTCGAGTGCACAGTAGATCACCTCTATGAGCATAACCTCCCTTCCACAAGCTTCCTCTCTCTCTCTCTCTCTTTCTCTCTCTCTCTCTCTCTCTCTCTCACACACACACACACACACCTTTGATAGCCATAAACCCTTTATCAAACCCTTGCAAAGCTTTAGGAAACCCTCTTGCATTACCTAGAAAGGCCCTAGGCACCCCTATTTATAATTTAGGAAACTCCCTTTCTCACCGCTTGCAAAAGGGCCTCGGATTTTCGCACTCCACGCAAGATCCGGACTCAAATCTGCGTAACCTCGACTGGTCGAGCAGAGTCCTCGACTGGTCGAGACTGTTTACTCGACTAGTCGAGCACTGTTCACTGAGCTCGCTGGACTTTGAGTCGAGTGACCCTCGACTGGTCGAGTAGTACTCTCGACTGGTCGAGCAGCGCAGTGATTCCACTGTTTGTGGCATCCGATCCGTACCACATCTCCTCTAACCTGAGGAGGAAAACCCCATCATAAGGTAGCTTAGTAAACCTCACAAAGTTTTTTGCTCCAAGAAAATTTCTTGAGGACGAATATAGACCGTAGGGTGGCAGTTCATATAAGAAGGAGAGAGATGGGGAGTGCCAATTGTCGTCACTAACTTTATTACATCAAAGGCATAGTTTTAAGTTCATGTTAAATCATGCAAACCTAAAAGTAGGTCCAATTTAATTTTAGCTTTGCATTTGCGATGTATGTTTCTCACTTGTGTAAAAAATGAGATTTTCTTCACCACTCAAATGTGACCTACATGTAGGCTGCAGATGGTCCCAATAAAAAGCTTTGTTGGATGTAAGATTGACTTGGCATGAGCCTCTGCACAATAATTGCTAAGGATATGGTGGTCCTCAACCATGGTTAGCTTCTCATTAAAATATAATAAAAGTATATCATTTAGGAAGAGAAAATTCCATGTATAAGGACATAAATCCCTCAACCACATCTTGCCTTATTATTGATATCTATTAAACATGAGGATCGTATAGAAAGAGAGAAAATTTCATGTTTATCTAAAGTTATTGAGAGAGAGAGAGAGAGAGAGAGAGAGAGAGAGAGGCACATGTGGTCTGGGGGCATGTGGGGGTGTTGTAAGAAATTGAGTTAGTCATTGTGGGGGCTTTGAAATGGAAGTTTGAGTCTCCCAATGAGAAAATGTGGTGTTAGTCATTAAAGGGGAGGGATTTAAAAAATTTTAAAATAAAAAATAAATAAATAATAAAAAGAGGAAATGTGGGGAATAGATGGATGATATGAGAGTGTGGTGGAGAAAGAATAAAGTGCAATTGGGTGGATGCAGTCAGAAGTCACTGTATCAAATGGAAATACAGCTGTTTGAGGGCTCCAACTCTCCATCACTCGTCAATGCATATTTTCCCCAAATTCCACTAACACCCCTACCTAGTAATAAAATACCGACTCTCACAAGCAAAACTTGAAAGCAACACTCATCAACCAATCCTAACCGTCCGTTTTGTAGCTATTGAATGGATGATGGGGATTACACATATATAGTGAGTGAACGTACGGTAAAAATCATGTGGTTATTATCATCTGCTCAACTTGGTTTTTGGGTTCTGATCCATCTCTAATCAGGTCAACAATAAACTGTCTAGATTGCCTGTGTGTGGTCCATTCAACTATCCCCAAAGGTGGATGACTGGCCACCATTTTGACATGGAGATGAACTATGGTCAAGGATCATGAGAGTGTAGCACTATCAACTCACACACGGACGGATATTTCTGGAGATCCTAATTTCCACTTTTGTTTGTGAAGATCAATAAGGTTGGAACCAAGCTCCCATAGATATGATGTTTCAGTGCTGTTTGATTTTTTATTTCTCTATAAAATGCTAAGTAAATGAGTAATTATTGTTATTTTCAAGCATTTTTCTAAATAAGAATTATGGCTCGTAAATTAAGAGTTAAAGGAAATAGATAAAACGTATTGTAATCACTACATTTTTATATTATAAAACAATCAATTTTATGATAATTTTCCGTTAAACAAAACAAACAAGGTAGCAAAATGATGGTGGCAATCAAATGTATTTGCATGTTTAGATGACAAAGTTCCATGGTAATGTTGTGTAAAACTCATTTCATTACTCTTGTAGGCCATTGGATAAAATATACTGTGAAATCATGAGTGGAGGTGCGTTGATGTGGCATAGTTTTGTGGGACCCACCATGACGTATGTGTTATATCAACACCGTCTATTCATCTTGTGAGAAAAGAAACAAAAATGAGTTGCATACAAAACGGAAATTGATGTTGCTCGAAAATGAGCTGATTTTTTGACCTCAAAAATGAGTTCGAGCCGAGTTCGAGTAGGCCCCAGTTCGACTCGACTTGGATCAAATCTAGCTCGAATCCAGCTCGAATCAAACTCGGATCAAATCAGTTCGGTGACTCGGTTACTTTGCCATTGATGTTGCTCACCAAGTGTTTGATAAAATGACTCAACGATGTATGGCCGGTGGTAAAGAAGGTATGTACATGAAACAAATACCCTTTTTTCTTGGTTTTTCTTGGTTTTTATGTTGTTTAGAAGGCGTTGGATAAAATACCTGTAAAACCATTGCTTCTGTTTCACATGCAGAGGGATTTGTAGGTGCAATCCAGGTGTTTGTGGAAATGCCTCAATGGCAAACTCGGCTCAATCTTGACTCGAACTCAGCCCGAGCTGCTGATCAAACTGAGCCGAGCTGGCCAATCAGGCTCGAGGACCGAGCCGAGCCGAGTTGAGTTCGAGCTAAGGTCAGCTAGTGGCCGAGCCGAGTTGAGCTGAGGCCAGCTCGACTCGGTTCGACTCAATGTACACCCCTAGTTAGGATCACTGACAAAAGTTAATTTTAACCCACATTGTGAAATCTAGATAAATGACCGGACCATTTATAATATGAATAAATATGAATCATTCATTTTCCAAGCCTACGAGAATCACTGGACAAAAGTGATTTCTAAGAGGTATGGTCAATCGAAAGTAGGACCCACACGATGGATTTATTAGTCACTGAAACCATATATAGTCACCCCTCCAAAATAGGAAGCAGATTGCGTGGTGTGCCACAACCCACTCACCTCCGTGGTGTACGTTGACGTGGGCCCACCATAATGTATAGGCTATATCCAAATTGCATATTCATTTGTCAGATCATTTAGGTATGAGCCCAAAAATGAGACAGATCCAATGCTCAATTGTACCACGCAACAGAAAGTGGTGAGATAATGATTCCCACTGTTGAAACTTTTATACAGCCCACCATCATGTTTATGTACAGCCCACCATCATGTTTATATGCCATCCAACGTGTTAACAAGATTGCATGGACGTGAATGAAGGGAAAAAAAACAAATATCCGATTGATCCAAATTTTGTGTCCGCTAGAAATTTTGGACGGTAAATATTCATTGCCAATTGCTTTGGTGTCATCTACATAAGCTTTGGATATATCTCATTTTTGTGCTCAACCTTAAAACGATCTCGCCAAATGAACTTAGTTAGGGGTGTACACGAACCAAGCTAGCTCGGTTAGCTCGCTCGACTCGACTCAAAAGAGCTCGAACCGAGTCGAGCTGATTTTTTGAGATCGAAAATGAATTCGAGCCGAGTTCGAGTTGGCCCCCGCTCGACTCGACTCGAATCGAACTCGAACGAGCCAGTTCAATGACTCAGTTACTTTGATACTGATGTTGCTCACCAAGTATTTGTTGAAATGACTCAAAGAAGTGTGGCTGGTGGCAAGGAAGGTATGTATATGAAACCAACACTTTTTTTTTCTCTTGATTTTTATATTGCTTAGAAGGTATTTGATAAAATACCTGTATACCCATTGCTACTATCTCAGATACTGTGAGATTTTAAAGGTGTAGTCAAGGTGCTTGTGAAAAATGCGTCAATGGAGAACTCGACTCAATCTTGCTCGAACTCAGCCCGAGCTGTCCCGAGCTACAGACCAAACTGAGCCGAGTTGGCCAGTCAGGCTCAAGGATCAAGCCGAACTGAGTTCGAGCTGAGGTCAGCTATTGGCTGAGCCAAGTCGAGCTAAGGTCAGCTCGAGTCAGTTCAACTCGATGTACACCCCTAAACTTAGTTATAATATATACATCATGATAGGGCCCACAGTACCCACATTACTTGGTGATGTCAACACACCACCATCACCATGGTCGGTGATGCGTAGCACACAATCCGCTTGGATAGTGACCCTCCTCTAGCACTATATGCCCTACCATGATGTATGTGTTTCATCTAAGCCGTCCTTCCATTTTTCCATGTCATTTAATTGTATAAAAAAAAATGAGGTTGATCCAAATCTCAAGTGGACCATATTAAAGGAAACAGTGTTGATTGGACGTCCACATTTTTAATGGGGTCATGAAAGTTTTGGATTAATCTGATATTTGTTTTTTCTCTTCATCAGGTTTGTATGACCTAATCAACAGGTTTGATATCAAATAAACATTACGGGAAGCCCAAGGAGATTTTTAATGATGGACATTTAATCAATATTGTTTTCGTGTGGTGTAGTCCACCTGAGATTTAAATCTGCCCCATTTTTGGAATCAAGCCCTAAAATGATACGAAAAAACAGATAGACAGCATGGATAACATACATACATTATGGTGGGTCCAAGAGAGCACCGACCACTAGCCAAACCGCATAGTATTCAAACACAATAACTAATTCCCTCCCATTACAAAGCTCGGCTATTGCGGTATCTGATTCCTGAAATATGTAGGCCATATTTGGGTCCCCTCAATCCAAACAAAAATGATTCACATGTAATACGTGTGAGAATATTCACTCTCATGCAACCGTGTGCATTCACTGCCGTCGGTATCATGCGTGTGAGGCTTCTAATTAACCATGACATGGCAAAAAGTTTGTAATATTATTCACTCATTAGGGGATGTGGATTGCATCCTACGGCTCTGTGGGGCCCACCATGATGTAAGTGTTTTATCCACTCCGTTCAAAGTTTTTATCAGATCATTTTAAGGTATTATCTAAAACATGAGTTAGGTACACATCTCCAGTGGACCACATCAAAGGAAGTTGCACTGATAATGACACCCACCGTTGAAACCTTTCCCAGGGCCAACTTGATGTTTTATTACCATCCAACCTATTAATAAGGTCATGTAGACGTGGATGAAGTGAAAACACAAATATCAGGTTGATCCGAAACTTCTCCATCTCCCAATAAGTTTTTAATGGTGGACGTTCAATCCCCACTTTGTGGTCTACTTAAGCCTTGTACCTGCCTGATTTTTCTGTTCTTATTTTAAAATGATCTAATAAAAGCATTTAACAGCGTGGATAAAACATTTACATCAAGGTTGGCCCTACAAATCCCTGACTGGATGGATTACTGTCCGCGCAGGGTAGGACGCAATCAGCGTCCCTCATTAGGGACCCAGCTATATATTAAGTTGTGCCATTGGGTGCCTATTTACGGCGAAAGTGTGACCAGCAGGCCATTTTCATATTGCAACCCACCCTTTTGGGTGGCTTGGATGGCCCACAAATGGTGAAGCCCGCTGGATCTTTTGCTTGCGAAGTTGGATCAATAGAAAATTTATGTTTTTTGCAATTTGATTGGGCCACGTCATCACCACTGCATCTAACTTAGCAGTGTATTTTCATATTGCAATCCACTCTTTTGGGTGTCTTGGATGGCCTACAAGTGATGAAGTGGGATTTTCTGCTTGCCACAAATAAAAAATTCATATTTTAATTTTAACAATATGATTGCCACATCATCACCACTGCATCTAAGGTAGATGTGTATCTTCATATTTCAACCCACTCTTTTGGGTGGCTTGGATGGCCTACAAGTGAGGAAGCCCGATTTTCTGCTTGCCACAACTAAAAAATTCATGTTTTTTATAATTTGATTGAACCACATCATCACCACTGCACTAACTTACCATTGTATCTTCATATTGCAACCCATTCTTCTGGGTGGCTCGGATGTCCTGAAAATGGTGAAGTCAGATTTTCTACTTGCCACAAATAGGAAATTCATATTTTTTGCATTCTGATTGGACCACATCATCAAATGTAGTAGTGTTGACCATATCAGTGATGACGTGGACCAATTAAAAGGTAGGAAAATAAAAATTTTCTGTTTGTGAAAAACAGAAGATCTAAATTACTAAATGATATATTGGTGAGAAAATTCACATGCAATGACACTCTCGTATCATTAGATAATGAGATTAAATGGAAACCATCTCCACCAGCCATTTGACACTCACCAATGGACCCAGACCGTCCAATGGTCCAAATGCATTACAATGGAATCAGCACAAAATAAAAACTATACTTGTAAGCAACTAACTGAGTCGACTCTGATGGGTTATTTTGACCCATCTTCGACTGGTCGAGAGCCCTGCTCGACTGGTCGAAGGCTGGTGGTCGACCGGTCGAAGGTTCGAGTCGAAAACTTCGACTCAAAGTCCAGCGAGTAATTTTGTTGTTTTTTACTGTAGCTGGGACTGGTCGAAGGAACCTTCGACTGGTCGAAGGGGGCCTACGACTGGTCGAAGGTATGTCTCGACTAGTCGAAGGTTACGCAGTTTGTTCCGCGATTTTGCGCGAAACTGCGGATTTGAGTCCTTTCGCAACTGGGATGCGGAAAGGAGTTTCCCAAAACTATAAAAGGGGTTGCCTAGGGTTTTTCTAGGTATCACAAAATAGCAAGAGGGTTTCCTAAAGCTTTACAAGGTATTTGCTAAAGGGTTTAGGGCTATCAAAGGTAAGAGAGAGGGAGAAAGAGAGAGAGGAAGCTTATAGAAGGGAGGTTCTGCTCGTGGAGGTTCTCTACTTTGCAATCTACATCTCAGCGCTTCTATGTCCTCGTAATCGGTTAGATCTCTTCGTTTTCTCTATTTCTCTTATTGTTTATCCACTCCTGCGTGAGTGAAGAAGATTGTAACGTTCTACTTCATAGTGGATTGTTGATCTGGACGAGGTCCCGTGGTTTTTACCTCTTTGAGGGTTTTCCACGTAAAAATCTCTTGTGTGGTGTGTGATTGATGCTTTGATTTATTTCATTGCTTTATTATCCATAATTCTGGTTTGTTTCGGGAGGCTAGATCCTAAGGTTTGTGCAAGGCATCCCAACAAAGTGGTATCAAAGCTAAGTTCATTGAACGGGTAGGATCGGTTTTGAATTATGGAAGGTGGCTCAAGGATGATCAGCCTCAATGGTTCTAACTGGACCATATGGAAGGCTAAGATGGAGGACTTGCTTTATTGCAAGGACCTATATTCTCCAATCTTAGGCATATCAGCAAAATCCAAGGATATGACTGATGATGATTGGAAGAAGACGGACCGAAAGGCGGTGGGGTTTATTAAACAATGGTTGGATGATTCTGTGTTCCACCATGTGTCTACGGAAACCTCAGCCGAAAGCCTATGGCTAAAATTACAAGGGCTGTATGAGAGGAAGACAGCCGGTAATAAGATATTTCTGATAAGGCGACTTGTGAATCTCAAGTTCAAGGATGGTGGTTCTGTGGCCGAGCATATGAATGAGGTCAGTAATATAGTGAACCAACTCACCTCTATGAAGATGGTCCTGGATGATGAATTGCAGGCTTTACTATTGCTTAGTTCATTGCCTGACAGTTGGGAGACATTGGTGGTGTCTCTAAGTAACTCCGCGCCAGACGGAAAGATATCCATGGAACAGGTAACCAGTTGTCTCTTCAATGAGGAGACAAGGAGGAAGTCTCAGGGGTCTACTCAGCAAGAGGCTCTTGTGACGCAGGAATGGGGGAGAGGAAAGAACAGGAAGGGCGGGAAGGCCCGAGATAAATCAAGAGGCAAGTCGAGTAACAGAAAAGAGGTTGAATGCTGGAACTGTGGCAAGAAGGGCCACTACAAGCATGAATGTCGTATAAGAAAAATGACAAGAAAGGAAAAGGGAAGGAAGATGAATCAGATTCCACTGCGGTCGCTTCAGATGGCGACATGGTAGTTATTCTTTCTACAGATCACGATGTATGTCTCACGGCTACGAGTCAGGGCACCGACTGGGTGATAGACTCGGGAGCTTCTTTTCATGCGACTCCACACAGGGACTCCTTCACAAGCTACAAGTCAGGTGACTATGGGACTGTGAAGATGGAAATTCTGGCGTATCAAAGATCGTGGGAGTTGGTGATATTTGTGTGAAAACTGATGTGGGCTGCACATTGGTTCTCAGGGATGTGAGGCATATCCCAGACCTTCGCCTCAACTTGATGTCGACGGGAAGGTTGGATGATGATGGCTATGAAAGCCGGTTTGCTGGTGGGCGATGGAAGCTCATCAAGGGTTCATTGATCGTGGCTAGAGGAAAGAAGTGTTGCACCCTGTACAAGGCAAGTGTCAGTATGTGCAAGGGTGGATTGAACGCAGCGGAAGATTCGGCTATTGACATGTGGCACAGGCGTCTAGGCCACATGAGTGAAAAAGGGCTTCAGCTACTAGCGAGGAAGCAGCTCCTTCCAGACGTGACAGGTATGCCTCTCAAAACCTGTCTTGATTGTTTATCAGGGAAACAGCATAGAGTTTCATTTATTAAAACTGCTTCTCATGTTAATAAAGTGCATGCATTAGATTGGTTTATTCTGATGTTTGTGGTCCTATGAGGACAAAAACCTTGGGTGGGGCATTGTATTTTGTCACTTTTATAGATGATGCATCTAGGAGGGTTTGGGTTTATGCTTTGAAATCCAAGGACGAGGTCTTTGGTGTATTTAAATTGTTTCATGCTATGGTCGAGAGAGAGACAGGTAGACCATTGAAGTGCATCCGCACTGACAATGGTGGTGAATACATTGGCGACTTTCACGAGTACTGCAAGTCCCAGGGTATACGGCATGAACAGACGGTTCCCAAGACCCCCCAGCATAATGGTGTAGCTGAGCGAATGAATCGCACCATTGTTGAGAGAATCAGATGCATGTTATCCCATGCGAAGTTGCCCAAGACGTTCTGGGGAGAAGCAATGCCACGGCGGTGTATTTGATAAACAGGTCTCCATCAGCCCCGTTGAATGGAGAAGTACCTGAGAAGGTGTGGACTAGACAGGATCCATCGTACAGTCATCTTAAGGTGTTTGGATGCAGGGCATCCGTTCACGTACCAAAGGACGAGAGGTCCAAGCTCGATATGAAGATCAGGCAGTGTGTGTTCTTAGGTACGGTGATGAAAAATTCGGTTACAGGTTATGGGATCCGACCGAGAAGAAGCTCGTCAGGAGCAGAGATGTGGTTTTCTTTGAAGATCAGTGTATCGAAGACATAGGTAAGCCAGAGAAGAACCAGCCTAGTTCAGGAGAGCTAGAGGACATGGATTCGATTACTCCTCCCGTGGTGCCTGAGGACGGGGGAGTACAGCATGGTGCAGAGGACGAAGGAGTTCCTTCAGAAGATGGACCAGGGGAGCAGCCCCCACTTGATCCACCTGTTGAGTCACAGGTGAGGAGGTCATCTAGGGACAGACAGCCATTCAAGAGGTACTCGCCGCATGAGTACATTATGCTAACCGATGGGGGAGAGCCAGAAGATTATTCTGAGGCCCTAGCCGACGAGCATAAGGAGGAGTGGTTGAAAGCTATGCAAGAGGAGATGGAATCCTTGCATAAGAACCACACCTATGACATGGTGAAATTGCCTAAGGGCAAGAAAGCTTTGAGCAACAAGTGGGTGTTCAGAAAGAAGATTGAGCAGAAGAATTCACAGACGCAGTTTAAGGCCAGACTTGTGGTGAAAGGGTTTGGTCAGAAGAAAGGCATAGACTTCGAGGAGATATTCTCACTAGTGGTGAAGATGACATCCATACGGGTGTTGCTTGGGTTGGCGGTTAGCATGGATCTGGAGATAGAGCAGTTAGATATTAAAACTGTCTTTCTCCATGGTGACCTGGAAGAAGAGATCTACATGCACCAACCAGAGGGGTTCGAAGTCAAGGGCAAGGAGCATATGGTGTGTAGGCTGAGGAAGAGCTTGTATGGGCTGAAACAAGCTCCACGGCAATGGTACAAGAAGTTCGATTCGTTCATGTTACAGCATGGGTATGACAGAACGGAGTCGGACCACTGTGTGTTCACGCGTAAGTTCTCAGACGGTGATTTCTTAGTTCTGCTGTTATATGTTGATGACATGCTCATCATGGAAAAAGACATCAAGAAGATTGACAGGCTGAAACAGGAGTTGGGCAAGTCTTTTGCAATGAAAGACTTGGGCCCGGCTAGACAGATCCTAGGAATGGAGATAACCCGTGACAGAAGCAGCAGGAAGCTTTGGCTGTCACAAGAGCGGTATATTGAGAAAGTCCTAGAGCGGTTCAATATGAATGCAGCGAAGCCGGTCAGTACTCCACTGGATGGTCACTTCAGATTGAGCGACAGGCAGTGTCCCAAGACGAAGGAAGAGGTGGAAGAGATGCAGAAAATACCCTACGCGTCAGCAGTAGGAAGTTTGATGTATGCTATGGTGTGTACACGCCCAGACATAGCATATGCGGTTGGTGTTGTCAGCCGGTACCTTGCCAATCCTGGCAAAGAGCATTGGGCAGCGGTGAAATGGATACTACGGTATCTAAGAGGCTCATCCAGGTTGAGCCTATGCTATGGTGACGGAAAACCTGTGTTAGAGGGCTACACAGATGCAGATATGGCAGGTGACATAGACTCCAGGAAGTCTACATCGGGGTTCATGTTCACGTTTGCAGGGGGAGCGGTTTCTTGGCAGAGCAAGCTACAGAAGGTCGTAGCATTGTCGACGACAGAGGCCGAATACATTGCAGTCACAGAAGCATGTAAAGAGATGCTTTGGATGAAAAGGTTCCTACAGGAACTTAGCCTAAAGCAGGAGGAGCACGTGGTCTATTGCGATAGTCAGAGTGCTATACACTTGAGCAAGAATCCAAGTCAGCATTCCAAGTCGAAGCACATAGAGATTCGGTATCACTGGATCAGGGATACTTTGGAACAGAAGGTGTTACAGCTTGAGAAAGTCCACACGGACGATAATGGGTCAGACATAATGACCAAGGCTTTGCTCAAGGGCAAGTTTGAGGTTTGTAGAAACCTGGCTGGCTTGAAGAAGGTGGATCCCTCCTGGGTCAAAAAGGGGGAGATTTGATGGGTTATTTTGACCCATCTTCGACTGGTCGAGAGCCCTGCTCGACTGGTCGAAGGCTGGTGGTCGACCGGTCGAAGGTTCGAGTCGAAAACTTCGACTCAAAGTCCAGAGAGTAATTTTGCTGTTTTTTACTGTAGCTTGGACTGGTCGAAGGGGGCCTACGACTGGTCGAAGGTATGTCTCGACTAGTCGAAGGTTACGCAGTTTGTTCCACGATTTTGCGCGAAACTGCGGATTTGAGTCCTTTCGCAACTGGGATGCGGAAAGGAGTTTCTCAAAACTATAAAAGGGGTTGCCTAGGGTTTTTCTAGGTATCACAAAATAGCAAGAGGGTTTCCTAAAGCTTTACAAGGTATTTGCTAAAGGGTTTAGGGCTATCAAAGGTGAGAGAGAGGGAGAAAGAGAGAGAGAAAGCTTATAAAAGGGAGGTTCTGCTCGTGGAGGTTCTCTACTTTGCAATCTACATCTCAGCGCTTCTATGTCCTCGTAATCGGTTAGATCTCTCTGTTTTCTCTATTTCTCTTATTGTTTATCCACTCCTGCGTGAGTGAAGAAGATTGTAACATTCTACTTCATAGTGGATTGTTGATCTGAACGAGGTCCCGTGGTTTTTACCTCTTTGAGGGTTTTCCACGTAAAAATCTCTTATGTGGTGTGTGATTGATGCTTTGATTTATTTCATTGCTTTATTATCCATAATTCTGGTTTGTTTTGGGAGGCTAGATCCTAAGGTTTGTGCAAGGCATCCCAACAACTCGACTCTACGAGATTTTGAGTGTGGTAACTCAATTTTCTTTATATATAACTACTACGAATATGGCGGACATCTCCACCATTCAAATTCAAGTATAGCGGACATTTCCTATAAAATGCTAAGTAATGGAGGCATTATTATTATTTTCATGCATATGTCTAGATAAGAATTATAATTTATAAATCAAGAGTTAAATACACTTGTAAAAGAAATAGATAAAACAAATTTTAATCCATACATTTTTTATATTATAAAGCAATCAATTTTACCAAAAAAATTTCTAATTAAACCAAACAAACAATGCAGCAAAATTATGGTTGCAATCAAATGTAATTGCATGTTTGGATGACCGAGTTCCATGATAATGAGGTGTAAGGCTCATTCCATTACTCCTTGCATGAGATTGGTTAAAATAAGCTGTCAAATCATATTAATACCCATCCCACTTAAATGGGCCGAGGTACATTGATATGGCATATCAACACTATCCATTCATCTCGTGATATCATTTTATACAAACAAACAAAAAATGAGCCACATTTAAAATGAAAATTGACCACACCACAAGAATAGTCAGGATTGAACGCATGCCATTAAAAACTTCCTGCAACCCACGGAAGTGATGGATGAAGCTGATATTTGTGGTCATACTCTAAAATGATATTGCAAAATAGATGGACGGTGTGGATATAACACATGGTAGGCAAGTTATATCAACATGATTCTAATCATGTGAGTACATTACATGCATGTCAAAAAATCAAAGTTACCACTTACCATATATTAGTATTATGGCTTTACTTCGGAATACTGTGGTAGTGATACCACGCGACATTACCGTGGAACTCTACCATCCAAACACACCCCAAGTGATGTCACCACCAAATTACGAGTGTACGTAATCATTACCCATTAAGATGTAGTTATAAAGATAGATCATCACTATCATGTTTTTTTTTTTTCTTTTTTCTAAAAATGAGTTGGTTTCTTTCCAAATCTCTAATAGCGATTGCCCCTCTCCTGAGAACGATGGACAATCTAAAGTATAAAAGTATGACCAAAGTGATTTTTTAAAAAGGAACGGGAATCAAAGGTGGGATCCACACCATGTATGGTCTAAATCAATGATAACACCATTTCATTAGATGATGAACATGTACCATTCATTTCCCTTGCCATTGATTGGATGACTGGGACTACCCAAACTAAGTGATTTTTGAGAGGGGTGAGCTGATTTTTAAGAGGGATGAGGGGGAGAGACCGAAGTGATGGATGGTCTAGAGCTAAGATTGGACCACCCTATTTAGAACAGTCCATTTCTATAGGTGTTGAATGTACAAAAAGTATCATCCAGTCAAAGTGATTTTTTAAAGATGAATGGGCAATTAATCATGGATGAGACCCACGTGATGATTGGTCTAGATCAATAGCAGACCATTTGAAGTATGATGGACATGCACCATCCATTTCCCTAGGCATTGCTTGGAATATTAAATCATCAAACCAAAGTGATTTTTCTAGATGGATAGGAATCAAGGATGGGAAGATGAATGGTCTAGATTAGCGGCTTAACTGATCTTGTTATCATCAATATAGGCCATTCATTTAGGGATGGAATAGATGGTTAGGATCATTCTACGGCAGTAATTTTTTTAGAGCAGGAGCAATCAACGGGGGGTTCCACATGAAGGATGGTCTGGATCAATGATTAGGCCAGTTTTTTTTTTTTTTTTTTACCAATGTTGAACATACATATTCACAACTAACAAATGGACGGTTAATATCATTGAAAAAAAAAAAAAAAAAAGTTGTGTTTGCACAATGACAAGCATCAAGGGAGGAACAAATGATGAATGCTATAGATCATTGATCCAACTGTTAGTAGTATGACTGATATGGGCCGGCCATTTCCCTAACCATTGAATCAATGATCAGGATCATCCAAGAAAAGTAATTTTTATAATGATGGACAATCAAAGGTAGGATCCACATAATGGTTGGTCTAGATCAATAATTAGACCTGGATGAAGGAAAAAATCTAACTACTGAATGGACTGTTAAGATCACTGACAAAAGTGATTTTTAACCCTCATGGTGAAATCTAGATAAATGACCGGGCCATTTATAATATGAATAAATATGAGCCATCCATTTTCCATGAGGATGATGTATGGTCAATCAAAAGTAGGACCCACACGATGGATTTGTTGGTCAGTGAAACCATAGTCACCGCTCAATATATAGGTTTGATGTCAAATAAACATTACAGTGGGCTTAGGATATTTTTAATGGTGAACATTTCAATCACTATTGTTTTCATGTAGTCCACCTGAGATTTAGATCTGCCTCGGGATTAAGCCCTAAAATGATATGAAAAAATAATAGACGGCATGGATAAAATACATACATTATGGTGGGTCCAAGAGAGCACCGACCACTAGCCAAACCGCATGGTATTCAAACACAGTAACTAATTCCCTCCCATTACAAAGCTCGGCTATTGCGGTATCTGATTCCTGAAATATGTAGGCCATCTTTGTGTCCCCTCAATCCAAACAAAAATGATTCACATGTAATACGTGTGAGAATATTCACTCTCATGCAACCGTACGTGTGCATTCACTGCCGTCGGTATCATGCGTGTGAGGCATGGCAAAAAGTTTGTAATATTATTCACTCATTAGGTGGGCTACATGCTATATATTAAGTTATGCCATTGGGTGCCTATTTATGGTGAAAGTGTAACCAGCAGGCCATCTTCATATTGCAACCCTCTCTTCTGGGTGGCTTGGATGGCCTGAAAATGGTGAAGCTGGATCTTCTGCTTGCCACACATAGAAAATTTATATTTTTTACAATTTGATTGACCCACATCATCACTAGCGCATCTAACATAGCAGTGTCTTCATATTGCAATTCACTCTTTTGGGTGGCTTGGATGACCTGCAAACGATGGAGCAAGATTTTCTACATGCCACAGATAAAAAATTCTTATTTTTTACAATTTAATTGGGCCACATCATCACCTACTACATCTAAGGTAGATGTGTATCTTCATATTGCGACCACTCTTTTGGATAGCTTGGATGGCCTGCAAGTGATGAAGTCCCATTTTCTGCTTGTCACAAATAATAAATTTATGTTTTTTTGTAATTTGATTGAACCACATCATCACCACTGCATCTAACTTACCATCGTATCTTCATATTGACCCATTCTTTTGGGTGGCTTGGATGTCCTGAAAATGATGAAGCCGGATTTTCTATATTAGAAAATTCATGTTTTTTGTATTATGATTGGACCACATCATCACCATTGCATTTAACGTTAGTAGCGTTGACAATATAAGTGATGATGTGGACCACTTAAAAGGCAAAGGCAGAAAAAATAAAAAACTTTATTTGTGAAAAGCAGAAGATCCAAATTATCAAATGATATATTGGTGAGAAAATTCATATGCAAAGACACTCTGGTAACATTAGATAATGAGATTAAATCGGAAACCATATCCACCAGCCATTTGACACTCACCAATGGACCCAGACCGTCCAATGGTCCAAATGGCTTACAATGGAATCAGCACAAAATAAAAACTATACTTGTAAGCAGCTAACTGAGTCGACTCGACTCGACTCGACGAGATTTTGAGTGTGGTAACTCAATTGAGTCACCCTTCCATTGTCGTCGCTTATTTTCTTTATATATAACTACTAAGAAGTACGGCGGACATCTCCACCGTTCAAATTCAAGTACGGTCTTGGGGGAGGTGGTGGCCTGCCTTCCCATTGGAAGAAGAAGACGGCTTTCTCGACACCGCAAGGTGCACTCCCGGATCCTTATGAGTGCACGAGCTGCCGAAGATAATCGAGTTATTCACGCTCTGCACATTGCTATTCACGAAAGCCGTCATTGGAGGAGTAGCTGCAGCTTTCTCATCTTTCTCCATCTTGCTGCCATGCTTCCCTCCAGACTCATTTCCATGGTCAGCATCAATGGGTGTGTTTCCATTGTTCTTTTTCTGTTGAAGATGGCCATTGTTATGGCTGTGGACGATGATAGGCTTCTTGTTTGATGAAGAAGGAGAACCCAATTCCATGAAAGCTCCTTTGTTCTCGCCAGCTAGCGTTATCACCCTCATCATCCCCGCCTCTCCAGAGGGAGAGTGAGGAACTGACCTTGCGGTAGCTCCGCCGATCTTTTTCAGCAGTTCATCTTTTCCTTGTGTGGGCATTGGTTTCTTCTCGTATTCTTGCACGAGAACAGTTTTCTGCTCTGCTTCTTCTTCCGTCGTGAGCGGCTTCAGCTGGGCTGGTGGTAACTGCATTGGAGGAGGAGCTTGAAAGGTGGTTCTCGGAGAAGATTGTGTTGAGGCGAAGGAAGGCTTCACAACCTTCTTGGGAGAAGGTTGAGGGGTGGTGGAGACGGAGGCTTTAGTAGAAGGTGCTGATGGTCTTGGAGAAGCGGGTGTGGAAGAAGCAAACCTTGCTGTAATAGCAGGTGCAGGAGCTGGCGGTGGTGGTGACCGTGGCTGTGGTTGAGTTGAAGTAGGAGCAAGAGTCGGTGAACGAATTGGAATTGGCTGAGGAAGCTGTGGTTGAATTACAGTAACAGACTGTGGCTGAGTTGTAGTTGGAGGCTGTGGCTGTGGTTGAGTTGCACTAGGAGGCTGTGGCTGTGGTCGAATTGTAGGAGAAGGTGGTGGTTGTGGCTGTGGTTGAATTGTAGGAGGAGGCTGTGGCTGTGGCTGTGGCTGTGGGCGTGGTTGAAGTGTAGGAGAAGGTTGTGGCTGTGGCTGTGGGCGTGGTTGAAGTGTAGGAGAAGGTTGTGGCTGTGGCTGTGGGCGTGGTTGAAGTGTAGGAGAAGGTGGGGGCTGTGGTTGAGTTGTAGGCGGAGGTTGGGGTTGTGGGGTAGCCATACGGAAGCTAGGAGCTCTGAGTAAGGGTCTGAGCTGGAGTGGGGCTGGAGCTGGAGGGGCTTGAACCGTTGGTTGAGCCGGTGGTAGGGCTTGCATTGTTGTAAACCGGAACCTGGGCCGACCGGTGGCCGTGGCTTGGTTTTCCATGATTAATGAAATGAAAGATACAAGAAGGATGCTTGATTGGCTGACGTGGTATGGAGGTTGGGCTATTTGTAGGTGGAAAAAGGGAGGGAGAGGTATCGACTCAAATCTCGGCTTGCATTTGGATGAACGTAAAAGAAGAAAAGTGAAAAAGGGTAGGGTATCTGATTCATGACCGAGACAGGAGGCAATCGACGTTGGAAGATTGGTATCTGAGGCAGCTGGCTCGTTGTTGCTGCATGCGTATCATCTGTCTATCGCTGGCAGATTATTAAATGGAATGGGTTCGTACCCGCAATTCTATACAATATATGTTGGTTTGTGGGGCCCACCATGATGTATATGTATAATCAAATCCTTTTATCAGGTTCTATACTTGATTTTATGACTTGGGTCGAAAAATCAGAGATATCTACAACTCATGTGAGCCACACTATAGGGAACAATGGTTCTGCGGCAATGTTTACTTGTGGGCCTCCCATGTTGTATATGTAAAATCCACTCCGTCCATCAAGTTCTATTTTCGTTTATAGGACTTGGGTCTTTAAAAAATTGAGTTAGATCTACTACTCAGTCGGTACACAACGCAGTGAATAATGGGAATTGGACGCCAACCGTAGGTTTGTTTGTGGGGCCACCATGGTGCATACCTTTCATCGAACCTGTTAATCAGGTGTAACTCACTGGGAGGGAATGAAAAAGAAAAAATCAGTCTGACCCGAATATCATCCATGCTACCTCTTGTGAAGTTAGAGGTTTTATGAGCAGTTCTACATTTTTTTTTACATTGGTGGGGTCCATCAGTTTGTTATCAGGCTAATATTTTTTTAATAAACGATTCAAATAATGGTTCTCACCTGATGGACGGAAGGGATTTACATGTAAAACATATCAGCCCCCTCGAAGCTTAGGATTTGAGATTTTGTAACAATTCCCATCCTCCATTTCTGTCATAGTGTCTCAAGAAATTCCTTCGATCGACAGGAAGCCAGGTGGGGCCCACTGTGATGTTTGTGAGTAATTCATCGGTCTATTCGTTTTGCCTGATCACGTTACACGTGAACTAAAAAAATGGGGCCAATAAGCTCAAGTGGAGTAGATTACAAGAAAAAATTAAGTAGGGAAATGCATGCTGTTGAACCGTCCCTGGTATCCAACGTGATGTTTATAAGCCATCTATACCGTTCATAAGGTCCCTTCCTATTGGGATAAACTGAAAACAAGAAAATATTAGCCTGATTTAAAACTTCTGTGGCCCATGAATGTTTCAATGGTGGATATTCAATCTTGACTGTTTACTGTTGTGCGGCACACTTGTTTTGAATCCGCCTCGGTTGCGTTGTAACATGATATGGAAAAACGGACGAACCGGGTGGATTTATCACAGAGATTACGGTGTGCCCCACCTAACTTACTGCCGTAGGACGTTCCTGCCAACAGGCTGTCGCAGGCAATTGGCGTCCGTTGCTGTATCTTCCTTCTAACTTTTCGTTGGAATTCTTCCTGCTGACTGTACTTGGGGTGAGTGTCATTCCTTCTCTAGCATCGCGAGGGATAATACGCAGGCACAGCAAACAACTGACTTCTGTCTTCCACGATCAGAAATTTTTTACTCGTTGCAATGTGGTTAGGCGACATCATCGCTAACCACATTTAGAATCGAGATCTATCGATTGCTATAATTAGAGAAATCATATTTCCCTATATTGTGATTGGTTCATGTTATCATTGATATTATCAGCAATGCTACGTTAAATGCAATGTGTGATGATGTGACCTAATTAAATTGCAATAAGTGAAATTTTTTATCCGATTGTGACAATCAGAGGATTTGAATTCCCACGCTTAATACTTAATGCAGTAGTGATGACTACATCAATGTTGACATGGACTAATCACAACAGGGAGGAAATCTATGCTTGTGGCAAATAAAGGATCCCAGTTCATCCAAATTATGGTTACGATGAGTTTAGATGCATCATGCAATAAATAGGATTGGCTACAGATTAGGTAGAAGAATGGTCTTGGTAGGAATGTATGTGTTTTATCCGTACCATTTATCTATTTTGACTGATTAATTTTAGATACGAGCTCAAAAAAGAGGAAAATCGAAGGCTCGGGTGGAGCACACCAAATAAAGCAGACATGACAATGACTTCCATCGTCGAGACTTTCCTAAGACCCACCGTGATATTTATTTGCCATCTAACTTTTTCAAAAGGTTGATAGATCAAGATGAAGGAAACGATATTCGCTCCATCTAGGCATTCATTCCTCGTATCTTCTTGGGGTGTGATCTACTTGAGACTTTGATTTGCCTCCCTTTTGTGCTCATGCCCTAAAATAATGGTTCAAAATGAATAGCCAGCGGGGAATCGAACACACAATTTGTGGTGGGCCCTATAGAACGCTTGTCTACATCTCTTGCTAGGGAGTCAACAAGATGTGGCCCTTAATATGAGGCCCACTTTGATGTATGTATCCTATATCCACACCATCCATCCATTATTTCATATCATTTTAGGGCATGACCCCAAAAATGAAACAGATCCAAATCTTAGGTAGCCCACAATATAGGAAATAGTAGTGATTGAACAATCCACCATTAAAAACTTCCTAGGGCCCACCATAATGCTTCCATAATGTTAATTTATGCCATCCAACATGTTCATAAGTTCCCACGGGTTTTGATGAAGGGAAGAAAATAAATGTTTGCTTGATCCAAAACTTTTGTGGCCAACAAGAATTTTTGAATGGTTTCCTTCCATGTAGTCCACCTGAGATATGGATTTGTTTCAATTTTTGAATCATATTTATTTGGGTTTTGGAATCATTTCCTAATTTTTATCAATTTTGGAATCATATTTATTTCGGTTTTGGAATCATTGCCTAAAATGATCAGGCAAGAATGGATGGACGACGTGGATATAGAATACATACATCAAGTGGGTCCCATGCTAAGGGCCGCACCGTTTACGGTGAGCCCAGGGTTCATCTAATCCAATTGGTCCTGGGAGTAGTACCTCTGATAGGCCAGGGTCTGCTCATCTGATAGATGAGTTGGATGGCATATACATATGATATTGGTGAGCCCCACTTAACTTGGCCGTATGGGAGCTTCATATACTTTTGAAAGTAGATGGTTATTCTCAGGACCCACGCAAGGAGAATGTGAGCTTCTGACCCGATCAGGTGAGGTGGACCACTTCATTGGCCCATCAGACCCACTTTTAAAAGGTTGTCAGGTTGAATATGTCTAGCAAGCCAATGAAATGGTAATACATCATACGGCTCCATAGAACTCTATTCCATGGCATTTGGAAACTGACTGGACACACTGACGCTAGCCACTTGCTAATGGAGGTTGTTCCGTGGGCCCCACCATGATGTTCGCATTTTATCCATTCCGTCCATTTTTTATTTTTATTTTTTTTTTTTTCAGATCAGTTTAGGGCATGAGCCCAATAATAGGCTAGGTCCAAATCTCGAGTTGAAGATATCATAAGAAATTATGGTGATTGAACGTCCATCTTTAGAAACTTCTCTAGGCCACAAAGGTTTTGAATGAAGTTGAATTTTGTGTTTTCCCTTTATTTATGTCTATGTGACCTTATCAACAGATTGGATGATTAGTGGATCTTAAGAAGTTTTTAACAGTCAATCGTCCAATCACTGTTTTCCTCACACGTTCGTCCACCTACGATGTGGATGTGCCTCATTTCTTAGATCATGCCCATAAATAAGATCCAAAATGGATGGATTGTATGGATAAACACACATTATAGTAGGACCCGTGGCACCATCCACTAGCTACTGAAAATGTTAGTATACAATAGGCATCTAACATCTATAACCAGATTTGATAGAGCCTACTATAATATTTTTGTTTTATTGACATTGTCTATCCATTTTGGCAGCTCATTTTAGCACGTGAACCCAATATTTAAGCATATCCAAAGCCCAAGTGAGCCGCACCATAGGAAGTAGTGAGGATTGAATGCTTAAGGGTACACAAGTTTTGGATAAAACTAATATTTGCATTTTCCGTCCACAACCTATTGAATAGATTGGATGACATATAAACATTATGCCAAGCCTTAGAAAGGTTTCAATGGTTGACCTAATTACACAATTATTTCTTGTGTCGTGGTGTACTTGAATATATATATATATATATATATATAGGGCTATTTACGAGTATTTACGAGTCGAGCTAGCTCGAAAAACTTGTTCGACTCAGCTCAAATTAAGTCGGCTTGAATGGCCGATTTGGGCCGAGTCAAGTTAATTATTTGAAGTTCGAGTTGAGTTCGACCAGGGGACATTTCAACTCAACTCAACTCGAACTCGACTCGACTTGAAACTCGAACTCGAGCTCAACTCAGCTTGATTAATAAATATATTATATATTATATTAATATAAGTTTTAACTTTTAACTTTTAAAAAAAAAAAAAAACCCTAGAGTCATTACCCGACCACACGCATCCCCTTTCCCTTTCTTCTCTTTCTCTACCTGCTGCAAGCCACATGCCCGCCCGACCGCCCGGACCACCACCACCAGTTTTTATTTCAGCTTCATAATAGTATGATTTCAATCTCTTGAGATTTACTTCTTGGGCGAGAAACCCAAGAAATTCAAGGTGGGTTCTTCTCAGATTTGTTAAAGCTTTAAGGAAATCCAATGATCTGATTAACTAGAGCTCTTTACTTGGATTTCTAATTTGTGTTCTGTTCTGTTTCTTTTTTAGTACTTGGATTTTTGCTGGTGGAAGAAGATCAAGAACAGATCAGTTCTTACAGGTTTCCTCATCCGATTTGAAGCTTTGTTTGATTTTTTCATCGAGTTTTGCTTTGATTTTCCTAAGATTTTTGAACTTTTCATCAATGGAGGAGGATCAAGAACATAATCCATTACTCTCTCACCCAACAAACTCGAGCTCGACATCAAGTCGAGGTAAACTCGACTCAACTCGAACCACTAACTCGACTCGAACTCGACTCGACAGCTTTGGCAAACAAGCCAAGCTTCAATGTTGAGATCGAAGCCGAGCTCGAACTTGAACTCGAGTACAACATGGACAAGCTGAGCCGAGCTTGGCCCACCTCGACTCGACTGAGCTTGATGCCCATATATATTCCAATGCTATACTTGTGTCCTAAAATGAGGGGGCAAAATGAATGAAATGCCGACAGAACACATACACCACGGATAAATATTGGTGGTGTTTGGGTCACTACCAGATGGGACCATCCATCTAGTGGGCCCAATCGCAGGTTAATATCACGTGGAGAATCAAAGAAAGAAAAGTGCCTGTGTCGGCTGAATTCAATGGCTTGTCTCTTTTAAAAGTTAAAACGATTTGAAATGCAGTATCAGCTGGCCCCACGTGACCCTTTACATGTATCACACGTGCCAACATGGAATATATGTGGGACATCTGACCCGTGCACTAGAAGTCCCTCAGTGTGGTGATGACGTGATACAAACTTCAGGCCCATCCGCTCATTTGCCAGACCACAGGACTGCATTGAATGTGGACCGTTTGCACTTTCTTCCGAAACCGTCCATTTTTTCCATACGGCGATGGTCTGTTTAATGAGTTGCATGGCCTGATTTCCCATCAGATCATCTGAACGAAACCCGCATCGTATTGGATTGAGGGACACTTCTTGAATTGTTGAAGTGAAGAAATCCAATGGTCCAATTTCAACAAACAATGTCCACAGATCAGTAGTTATGATTGTTCACTCAATCTGATTTTGGGTTTGTAACTTAGAAACAGTGGTTTCCACAATTTAATCGGTTTAATTTCAGATCATTTACGTGACCTATGCAATTTCCAAGTGCCTGCGTATCAAGCGTCATACGGTGCCAGTGCATTATATAACTATCGGGTGTGATTGATGCGGTAGCAAAGTAAATGCTATGTATGGTAATTAGCATATATTCGAGCTGATATGCGGCCGTGGTAAAGTTCATTGGGTATCTAAGCCATACATCGAGTGATATGCTTCATTTTCACCGTACATTATAAAGAAAGGATAAATCCGAAAATCATGTGCACCACATCAAAAGAATAACTGAAAATAAAATTAGGCCTAAAACGTCTAAATTCACGTAGCGTGGCCCGCCTGACTAATGGACTGGCCCACGCTCTTATTGCCCGTTCATTATACAAGTCACGGTGGGCCCGGCAGTGAGCGTGGAAGTTTCTATGGTGGGCCCCCTTCCTATTGTTCCCTGCTGTCAATGTGGTGTGGCCCACCTGATGTTTTATGTGGCTGATATTTGGGGTCTGTTCATCTGATGGATGGGTTGGATGGCACAAACAGATCATGGTGAGCACCACACAACTTGACCGCATGGAAGAAGACACACTAACTATGGAAGATGATTGAGTGGTGTTTAGAATCGGAGTGGGTGGTGACTCCGACACCATGGTAGGCAGTAGCATCCTGACATTGTCGTGATTGAATGGTCCTTTGTAGGGCCCACCATGATGTACGTGTTCCATCCACACTGTATATCCATTTTTTCAAATCGATTTAAAGTATGAGCCCAAAAATGAGGTAGATCCAAATTTCAGATGGACTACACTATAGGAAACAGTAGTGATTGAACCCCGGATATATGAAACTTCGGGTTATAAAAGTTTTGGACCAATCTGAAATTTGTGTTTTCTCTTCATCAAGGTCCATATGACCTTATCAACAAATTGGATGGAAAACAATAAAACATTACAATGAACCTTAGAAAGTATTTAATGGTAAGCGTCCAATCACCAGTGTTTTTCTATGGAGTGGTCCACTTGAGATTTAGATGTACTTCTTGTTTGAGATCATGCCCAAAAATAATTATCCAAAATGAATGGACAACATGGATAAGATGCATGCAGAGTCACTATGCAAGCTGCATACAATACCTCTCATTTTCCATTCATTGTGAAGCTTGTTGTAATGCATCTGTTTTACCAATGCCACCCATCCATTTTGGCAGCTCATTTTCATGCATGAGCTTAAAATTGAAGCTTATTCAAAGCTCAAATGGATCATACCGTAGAAAATAGTGAGGACTGATTGCCTATAATTGAAAACTTCCTAAGGGTATAAAAGTTTTAAATTGTGTTGATATTTGTATTTTCCCTTCCCCTAGTCAATATAACCTTATGAATAAGTTGAATTAGTAAGGTTTCAATTATAACAGTATTATCTCCATTATTCCTTGCGTTTTGATCTAAGGAGCTTTATATATACTTTCATTTGAAACCCTTTCAACGTTGAGGGAATGGGTTCAAGTGATGTAGATTTCATGACTTTCAACACTAAGGTCATGGGTTCAAGTGCTCACTGTAGTGTGTGAGTGCCCATCCGTCTTAGTAGACCAACCAAAGTTAATTTCAATGACTTGTCTCTTTCAAAGAAAAACGTTTTGGCTGAATTCAATGAATTGCCTCTTTCAAAAGTTAAAGGCTTTTATTGTTTTCAAAGCTGGTTAATACACTCACCGTCACTTCACACTTCACTGTTAGCCATCTTATAGGAATCGATGCCAAGATATCATTATGAAACGAGATATCTTTCACTCAGTCTACCACTTGATCTATGGATCCAAGTGTAAGTTAAAGGCTATTTGCTCCACATTACCCTTTGCATGTGCCACACGTGCCAACATGGCACATACGTGGGACATCTGATCCATGCATGAGTCCCTCGGTGTGATTATGACGTTGTACAAAATTCAAGCCCATCTGCTCATCTGTTAGACCACAGGCCTGCATTGAATGTGGACTGTTGGAAATTTCTTCTAAACCGTCCATTTTTTTCATACGCGGATGGCCTGGACTGATATCCCATCTTATCATCCTTACGGAGGGTCCACCTTATGCACGGCTCAGATGTTCTCGACACGTGCTAGGTGTTACCCATGCGTGCCGCGTGTGGAGCATGCAGACGTTGACATGGGCTGGTGCTATGAGGTTAGAATATCATAAGGTGCTGCTGCATCCCAATTTGCACACCGTCCTGTAAGTTCAGACAAGTGGGCCCGGTTTTCTGATGATCCTGATCGTTGATATGCCGGGCCCAATCATGGAACAGGATTTCCCAAGTAATCTTCCAGATCGGGAAAAGATTATGACGTTGGAGAAAAGGGATAAAGATTGGATGGATAGGATGTTCTAATCTCGATGAATTTTGATCATTTACCGTATGAAATATCGTACGATCAGATCAACCGTATGGATCACCAAATCGTGGACCCCATCTATGAGTATGCTGCATCAGGACACTATTCATATTCTGTCGTGTTGCATCAGGATACTGTTCTTCTCCTCGAAGTTATTATACGTCCCATCCAAACTTACGTTTAAGGAGTTCACGTAAAGAATTGTTTGATACTCGGTAGAGTGTGATGGACGATACGCACGCATAAAGAAATTTCTTAGAAATGACTTATTTAGAACATAAATAATTCAATTAAACTGACAAAGTTATGGTTCGGAGCATAGATTTATCATGAGGCAAATATTATACTTATTTAATTATTTGGATATTGGATTGATGGACATTTATTGGACGGTTAGAAATGAAAATTATCCTACAGTCTTGTTTCCAGAATCAACCATCCACGAATCAGTGGCTAGGATTGTTCGAACAATATAATCCTGGTACTATAAACTAGATATCGCGGTTACACAATTTAGTCATTTTAACTTGAGTTAAAATATGCCACGTGTAAAAGTTGGAAGTGCCTGAGTATAGGCGTCTTCCGTAACCCGAGTATCGTATAACTTCTCATTCTCGGCATTGTGTCAGACCGTTGTTTGGTTGTTAAAGCATCTTTGCTTTAATGGTAGAGAAAAAGTTAGATACTCCGGCAGAGTGTGTTGGATGATACGCAGGCGCTTAAAATTATTTAGAAATTGCAAGCTAGGAATACAATAATTCAAATTAAACTGCCCAAATTATGGGTATTAGCTTGATTGTATTAAGACCCAAAAATTACGCTTACCTGATAATATGAAAATCGGATTGGTGGACAATTATCAGAGGTTAAAAATAAAGAACAATCAACGGTCCCATTTCACCAAATAAGTGTCCAAGAATCAAAGGTTAGGATTGATAAAACAATCTTATTTTAAAACATTGACTCAGAGACTGTGATCTCCACAATTTAATCGGTTTTTTTGAGTTAATGTATGACACAGATATAACTTATGATTGCCTGTCTATGAAACCTCCTACTCAACCGGAGTATCAAGTAACTCCCTTTTACGGTCACGCGCTACTAGCACGTGCGAGCGACGACGTATAAGTACCGTTGTTCTGAGTATTTTATATATTTGGAGATGACCACATCCAACCGGTTGGACCACTAATCTCTATCCAGCAGTCATATAATTTCAATTATTTTATTTTTTTGTAAAATCCAACCCATCCAAATAGTTGGACTTATTATTAGGATCTTTTTTCTGAAACTTTAGATTGATCCACTCATCAAGTGGGCCACACATGTATTTTTTATTTTATTAGTGTTTTATCCATCGTTTTCTATGTTGTGGGCCATGTAGTGAGTTAATCATGATAATTTTAGAACTGGATTATCTTCATGGTGAGCCCAACCTATCAGATGGGTTGGATATTGCATACCTATTATAAGCAATTAGATATCGCTATGGATACTCATGCATTTAGATTTGAAATTTCAAGATCTTGTGTAATTCCCAAGTGCTGGATATGGAAGTGCCTTCATCAATCAAGTCCTGCCAGCATGAAGGTTGTCAATTTTCACAAAGTAAACTTCAAATAAGAATGACAATGAACGAAACACATTGATACAGATTGTACAGTGGTTGTCATTGCTATAACGTGTAAGGATGGCAACATGGAATGATGCCTTTGGATATAAAAATTAAAGAATTTTTTTCCTTTATCTTTTTTGGGCTCTTTTATATTAAAAAGGAGGTCTCATTTAAACGTAAGAATCTTGACAAAATACATTGAAGTTGATTGTAACGATGATATATCACAGATAGTGACAATAACGATGAGCGACATAATACAGAATCAAGTAATGGTGGATTTCTATCTAAAAGTTCAGGTGTTTGTGTATTTTCCACTTGTGTTAGAAATGGGATTCCCATTCATACATAAAGCATCTTTACTTCGAAAATCAGCCCATAAGTAAACAGTGCATCTCCCAAAAGTAGCAGTTCTTTTTTGGATGTAGCATTGAATTGGGGTGTTAGTGTCTGCACGATTTAACTCGTAAGTATATGATGCTTTCGTTGACAATTGCTTAGATTATTATTATAATATATGGTAGAAAAGGAGGACCATCATAGGAGATGCAAAATTCTAAGTTTCTTAGTTGTTACGTGAGAGTGAGACCATTACAAAGATATCAGATTCGATGTTTCACTAAGGTATTAGTTGCCTGTTGTAGTTGTGCATGCACATGAGAGAGACGTATCATGTAGATGCATGTGTCTACGGGAGAGAGAGAACCCTACACAAGAAGAGAGACAAATTCCATGTTTCACTAGTGTGTTTGCGAATATGAAAGAGAAGACTCATGAGGAAAGGACAAAATTCTATGCCTCACTGAATATGTGTGTTAGAGATGAATGACAGCCTCGCTGGGTGGGCCCACAAGATTGACAGCCTATATAATCTTAGAACCTTCGCACAAGTTGAAGATGGACTATATGCATTAAAGAGGTATTACATTAATTAGATTGTTAAGAAACAGGTAAGATTGACAAATTAGGTATAAACTCTTAGATTATACCTAATTAGTTATAAACTCTTAGATTGATAAATTAGGTATAAACTCTTATCCTTCTTTTCTCTCCCTGTGACCTTTCGTTTGAGTATTTTGTTGGATTATTGTGGTGAAAATAGGTAAACAAAAAATCCAAAAATAGAAATTAAAATAAACAAAAATTAAAGAAGGAAGATTTATTGTTTTAAGTCAAGGCGTGACTAAGTAACTCGACTTAAAACCAATTACTTATTGCGCAACACGCCAATAACACAGTGAGCCTAAATCCAATCTCAGGCCTCATCCACAAACGATAAACAGGAAGAAATATAAACTAGAAAGGAATAAAAGCATTCAAACAAACCACAAGACAAGATATACGTGGAAAAACCCCAAACTAGGGTAAAAAACCACGGATGCAAAATTTCACTCTGAAGAGAAACGAAGATTACAAGGCAATATATTAACCTCTCCTTTGGAAGTATAGAGAAAATTCCTTGCCCACACCTTAGAATAATTTCCTAATATTCACCTTAAACCTAGAATAGCTCTAGGGACCCTAATTTATAGTTTTGACAACTTCCCTTTCCATCCCAGTTGCGAAAGGACTTGCGACACGAAATACGCGCATGTAGCTCCACTTCTCAATAATCAATAATCTCCAAATTGGAGACACATCGCCATAAACCTTTGTCTTCTTCATCCGGAGTGTACCACCTCCCCGTCTTTAAGCCTGAAGACCAATCAAAGCTGAACAGAGCTTCAGCTTCTCCCTTGTGACCGCCTTGGTCAGCATATCAGTAAGATTCTCACTTGTATGAATCTTCTCTAGAGCAATCGATCCATCTTCCAGTAACGAACGTATGAAGTGATATCTGATGGCAATATACTTGGTCCTTGAATGAAAGGCTGAATTCTTAGTCAAGTGTATTGTACTCTGACTGTCACTGTACAACTTACAATCTGCTTGCTTCTTACCCAACTCTTCCACAAAACCTTGCATCCACACCATCTCCTTGCATACTTCTGTAGCCGCAACATATTCTGCTTCTATCGTACTGATAGATACTATCTTTTGTAACTGAGAGACCCAACTGACTGCAGCACTACCCAGAGTAAAAACATAACCTGTAGTGCTCTTCTGCTGTCGATATCTTCTGCCAAATCTGAATCCACGTAGTCTTGTAACTTGATTTTCGATTCACCATAACTCAGCCCTACGTCCTTAGTACCTACCAAGTACCTAAGGATCCACTTCACAGCTTCCCAATGTTCCTTCCAGGGTTGTTCATGAACCTGCTAACAACTCTCACTACTTGAGCAATGTCTGGCCTCGTGCTCACCATAGCATACATGAGACTCCCAATAGCTGACGCGTATGGAACTTTAGCCATGTAGTCTTGTTCCTCATGCGTCTTTGCACCTTGCTCCTTAGATAGCTTGAAGTGGCTGGCTAATGGAGTGCTAACCAGCTTAGCACCACTCATATTAAAACGATCAAGTACCTTGGTTATGTACTCTATCTAACAAAACTAATTTCTTGTTTTTCCTGTCACGCTTTATCCTCATGCGTAGGATTTGTTTTGCAGCTCCTAAGTCCTTCATGACAAATTCTCTAGACAATTGTCTTTTGAGATCTGAGATGTCCTTCATGCTTGAACCGGCCACAAGCATATCATCAACGTACAGAAGAATGATGATGTAAGACGTATCAAACTTCTTCAAGTAACAACAATGGTCTGCATGACATCTCCTAAAATCGTTTCCCGACATGAAACTGTCGAACTTCTTGTACCACTGCCTCGGGGCCTGCTTAAGGCCATATAGACTTTTTTTCAGTCTGCACACCTTGTTCTCATTACCTGGTGTCACGTATCATGTCGGCTGATGCATATATATCTCTTCTTCAAGGTCCTCATGAAGAAAGGCTGTCTTAACATCTAGCTATTCTAGATGTAAGTTCTTTGAAGCCACTATACTCAAGACCATGCAAATCGTAGACATTTTCACTACCGGTGAAAATATTTCAGTGAAATCGATACCTGCCTTTTATTGAAACCCTTTCACAACCAATCTAACCTTGTACCGTTTCGAACCATCGTGCTCCTCCTTCAGTCTGTAAACCCACTTGTTATGAAGAGCTTTCTTACCCTTGGGTAGAGTGACTAGCTCCCATGTACGATTAGACTCAAGAGAGTCCATCTCATCATCCATGGCCTGCTCCCACTTAACCCGTATATCTAACTGTAACGCCTCTTCAAAACACTCTGGCTCACCATTATCTGTCAATAGTAGATAATGTAAGGAGGGTGAGTATCGGACCGTGGGTCTCCTCTCCCGAGTAGACCTCCTCACAACCGGTGTATGCGGCTCTGCCTTATCGTGTGGCGCTGTAACACCCATGTCCGGTAACTCTTTCAACTCTACGAATTCTTTTTTCTCGACCTTATTTTCCTTCACACTGTCCTTATGCATCACTTTTTCATTAAAGACTACGTCCTTGCTTCTGATGATTTTCTGTTTTCTACATCCCAGAACCTGTAGCCAAAATCATGCTGCTCATAGCCTATAAACATGCACTTCCTGGACTTCGCATCCAGCTTGTTTCTATGATCTGCATCAATGTGAACATATGAAGTGCAACCGAACACTCTGAGATGTGCAAGGTTCACTTCCTTCCTAGTCTACGCTTCTTCTGGTAGCCCACCATCCAATGGTGTTGAGGGACTTCTATTGATGAGATATGCGGCAGTATTCACAGCATCTACCAAAAGGTCTTGGGCAACTCTGCATGTAACCTCATGCTCCTAACGCGCTCAAGGATGGTCATGTTAACGCGCTCAGCCACACCATTCTGTTGTGGTGTCCCTGGAATCGTTTTCTAATGTTTGATTCCATTTGCTGCACAATACTCCTCAAACCTCTTATCACAATATTCTCCCCCATTGTCAGATCTGAGACACTTTACTGTTTTACCTGTCTCATTTTCTAACATAACTTTCCACTTCTTAAATACATCAAATACATCAGATTTATGTTTTAAGAAGTAGACCCACAGTTTTCTACTAGCATCATCAATAAAGGTAACAAAATAACTTGAGCCACCAAGATATAATACCTGTGCCGGTCCCCACACATCAGTGTGTACAAGCTCCAACAGATGTGTCTTTGGAGCCCGTCCCGTCTTCTTGAAGCTTACCCTCTTCTGCTTGCCATACACACAGTCCTCGAAGAATTCCAAGTCAATAGACTTCAGCCCTGGTAGCTTCCCTTTTAACAATAGCACTTTCATCCCTTTCTTACTCATATGTCACAGCCTCTGATGCCATAACTGCTCATTCACTCCAGTTGATGCGACTGCGAGTGAACTATACGATCCTGAAGTCACGTACAAAGTACCTTCCTTTTTGCCTCGAGATATTACCAAGGCACCTTTTGTGATCTTCCAAGAGTCACTGGTGAATGTCATCACATAACCGGTATCGGCCAACTGTCCCATTGAGATCAGATTGCATTTCAAACTCGGTACATGTCTGACATCCTTCAATTTCAAGACCGTTCCATCTTTCTGATTTACATGAACATCCCCCTTTCCAACAATATTGCACGACTCATACATCATCACTCAGGTAGACTCTCCCAAAGTCACCTGACACATAATAACGCAGAACTTCCTTACACGAAGTGGCATGAAACGAAGCGCCCGAGTCTATAACCCAAGACTCATTCCTCGCATCAAGAGACAAGATCAACGCCTCTGTGTCGCTCTCCTCAGACAGATTCACTGAATCTTTCCCGCCTTGAGAGCTTCATTCTTGTTTCTCGAGCGCCCTGCAATCACATTTCATGTGTCCCTTCTTGCCGCAATGCCAACACCCGTCTTTGTCTTTCGGTCCCTTGGACTTCTTCCTCGACTTAGAACGTCCGTGTTTATTGCCTCCTTTGTTCAGCGATCTTCCTCTTCCTTCAACGTTTAGAGCATTCCGTGAGTCCCCTGAAACTTGTGATGCCTTCCTTCTAGATTCTTCGCTGAGAATTAGACTGGCCACATTATCAAATTTTAACTTTGTCGACCCTGAAAAATTGCTCACAGGAATCACCAAACCATCCCAACTGTCTGGCAAACTGGATAAGATCAATAATGTCCTGACCTCATCCTCAAAAGCAATGCCAACGGATTCCAACTGGCTCGTGACTGTATTGAACTCGTTTAGATGTTCTGTCATGCTCCCACCATCTGACATCTTCATGTTGAATAGTTATTTCATAAGATGAACCTTGTTGGATGTTGAGGGCTTTTCATACATGGTGGCTAGGGCTTCCATTAATTCTTTTGTCGTTTTTACTTTGGATATATTGAAGGCGACGCTCTTAGACAAAGAGAGTCGGATCGTTCCTAAAGCCTTCCTATCCAGTAAAAACCATTCATCATCTGTCATCTTTTCTGGTCTCTTCTTTTTTCCGCATAGAGGAATATAGAGGTCCTTCTGATACAGATAATCCTCCATCTGCATCTTCTAGAAGGTAAAGTTTGAACCATCAAACTTCTCAATTCTAGTTTTTCCATCTTCCGTCATCGCTCCCAATAGAACTAAACCAATAGCTCTGATACCAGTTGTTGCGCAGCACGCCAATAACGCAGTGAGCCTAAATCCTATCTCAGGCCTCACCCACAAACGATAAACAGGAAGAAATATAAACTAGAAAGAAATAAAAGCATTCAAACAAACCACAAGACAAGATATACGTGGAAAAACCCCAAACTAGGGTAAAAAATCACGGATGTAAAATTCTACTATGAAGAGAAACGAAGATTACAAGGCAATATATTAACCTCTCCCTTGGAAGTACAGAGAAAATTCCTTGCCCACACCTTAGAATAATTTCCTAATATTCACCTTAACCCTAGAATAGCCCTAGGGACCCCAATTTATAGTTTTGGCAACTTCTCTTTCGCATCCCAGTTGCGAAAGGACTTGCGACACGAAATCCGCGAAACTCCTTTCGCATCCCAGTTGCGAAACTCCTTTCGCAGACTTGCAACACAAAATACGTGCATGTGGCTCCACTTCTCAACATTACTTAGCCACCTGAGCCAGTTAAAAGGTCAATTTAGTCCACTCTAATTGATCTTTGTGACAATCCATTCACCCACTCACCCAACTCAAATTAGTTTCATTCATATTTTCTTAAGCATTACACATCGTATATTTCCTCTCAACCCTCCTACTTTAGTAATCTATCCAAGTGTATGCTTTGCAACTTACCATAGTCCCGGATCCTACCCATAAAAAACTTGATTTGATGAGACTTATTTTTTTACCATTGCAAGTCAAACCTTGCATTCGCATCACTCTTACATCTCATATATCTACATATCTTGCCTAACCATGCATGTTAGTCAATTCAAGTGTATGTTCTGTGGCTTACCAGTTTCTCAGATCCTCCCTATCAAAAACTTGAGTCAACTAGAGCTTTACCACTTCTTCGTATATGGGAGTTTAGCTAAAAAGTTTCTCCCAATTTCTGTCCCAAATTAGGCATTGTAATACTGCATTGCATACCATCCATTCCATTACACCATTCGAACGTAAGAACTAATTACCAAATACCTTATATTTTACCTAGTTATATGAAGTAGATATCGTACATTAATTAGTAGATACCTAGCACCTTCCTTCTCTATCACCATAATCCCTTACCTAAGATTCCATATGCAAATCATGAGTCATTTGGACAAGAGAATCCTACACATTTTCTTGTTTATAAATTTTACAGAGTATAGCCAATGGGAGAAATACAAGTAATTGGCTAGTGGGGAGTCAAGTCAGAGATACATAATACTTGAGTCATAACTATACAAGAAAGCCGCGATCTAACATCCACAATCTTCTATTGAATTTTAATTGCAAATTTAAAATTCAATTTCAAACTGCAGAGAGAGTGGAAAGTTCAAAGGCAATCTCATATAATACCCACCCACTAATGGTTGCCCACAAGTGGGCCCCATTGGCCCATATCTAATAAAAGAGATGTGAGATGGTGGGTAATAGGAGATGTGCACGTGGGGTGCCCTTGTGTGTGCGTGTACATGTGTATACCTTACTCTTGTCCCAACAGTGGACTCAGAAGTAGGGTCTTCAAATAAGGTTCTTACTCTTCCATCTAAACTACTCTTGCCCCGGTGATAGACTCACGAGAGTTTCAACGCTCGGTCCAGGGCTTGAGTACCCATAGGTAGTGAAATCCCACTACCTCATAAGTGTGTGGGTGTGGGTATTCAATCTCCTCTGTGTGGTCAGCTTAAGCCTGGGATCTGCCTATTTTCTGGGCTCCTGCCCTAAAATAATCTAGCAAAATGGATGGATGGAATGGATAAAAAGTATTCAATCTCCTCTGTGTGGTCCACTTAAGCCTTGGATCTATCCATTTTCTGGGCTCATGCCCTGAAATAATCTAGCAAAATGGATGGCATGGATAAAAAGTATTCAATCTCCTCCGTGTGGTCCGCTTAAGCCTTGGATCTGTCTATTTTCTAGGCTCATGCCCTAAAATAATCTAGCAAAATGAATGGATGGCATGGATAAAAAAGTATTCAATCTCCTCTGTGAGGTCCACTTAAGCCTTGGATCTGGCTATTTTTTGGGCTCATGCCCTAAAATAATCTAGCAAAATGGATGGATGGCATGGATAAAAAGTAATCAATCTCCTCTGTGTGGTCCGCTTAAGCCTTGGATGTGTCTATTTTCTGGCTCATGCCCTAAAATAATATAGCAAAATGGATGGCATGGCATGGATAAAAACATACATCATGGTGGGACCCACATAGCCCCTGCCTGGACCAAGTCCATCCGGGCAGGGAGAGGACGCAATCCGTGTTCTTTTCAACGTGGGTTCCACACGTATGCGAGCATATGCACGATATAGTGCCCTTGGGTGGATGCGTCACTGTTAGAAATTGAAGCACAGCTGTTTGAAGGCCCCAACTCCACATGAGTTGTCCAAACACACCTCCCCTATTTATACTTACACCCTTCCTTAAAACAAAACCAGAAGTGATCATACACCGTCGACTGTACGGTACACTTGTTGCACATGTGTCATGAATGCGTGATAGTGAGCGGGACCCCCAAAAAGTCAGGCCAACCCAACCTTCAAGTGGGCCATTCCATGAAAATGAAGGAAGTGTATTGGCTGGTGTACCACACACCATGGATGTGGCTGGTGTGTTGACATCACCAAATTCTGTGGGTCTCATCATTGGGCATGAGTTATATCCAAACCTTATATCCAAACCGTCGGTCTACTTGATGAGCTTGTAGTAAGTCTTGAACCCAAAAATAAGACAGATCCAAAATCAAGTGGATCACACAGTAAAAATAATAGTGGGGATTGAACGCCTGCCACTAAAACCTTCTTGCTTCTCCTCAGTCCATCTAACTTTATAAACAGATTAGATGGAAATTAAACATTATGGTGGGCCATATGAATGTTTTAACAGTGAGAATCATTGTACCCACTGCTATTTGTAGTGTGGTCCACTTGAGCCTTGAAAATTTCTCATTTTTGGATCAACATCTTAAATGATTTCTCCAAGTGGATGAAAAGTGTAGATATGATAAATATATCATTGTGGAGCCATGTAACTTTGATCTCTTTTGAACCGTTCGTACAACCCGGAGATCAAGAAGCGTGAGTGCTGTCTTCGCACAACACGTACCCACACCAGTTAGGTTGGTGGTGTGTGGTACACCAAGTTGTATCTACCAATACGCTTGTTTTGTCTGAGTTTTGAGACGACCCATTTTTATGGTGGGGTGCACCTTTTATTTTGAGTATAATATCAAGATGCACTAGAATCGTTTATAGTATACCTTTATGCAGTCCTAAAAGCCCCACTCTTTGGGACCAATCATGTTTTATACTTGAAATCCACTCCGTTCATCAGGTAATGACCCTTTATTTTTATTTTTCTATGTATAAATAAGATCAGCCCAAAAGTCATGTGGGCCACACCAATGGGTGCAAGGCAAAATTGCGCCTATATCTTCTACGTTCACACGCCCATGTGAGTTTTGGATCAAGCTGGTTTTGGTATCTTCCGTTAATCCCGGTGAATAAGACCAGCTGAATGGGTTTGATGAAAGATACGCACCATGGTAGCTCCACACAAAAACATATGTTGGTTTTCTGTTCCCATTGTTCCCTGTGGTGTGGACCATCTTAATTTCAGATCTGGCTGATGTTTTGCCCCAAGGCCTATCATCTAAGACTGCACCTGATGGACGGATTTGATTTCATATAAATAACATGATGGCCCAAAAGAGCCTGGATGTTGCCCTTGCCTAAAACTGGTATTGTAGAACATTTCCGGTCAAGCTCAAACACACTGCACCTGCACTGTCTCTCTCACACGTAGAAAGTCGTACCCCTCACAAAGTACTAATGGTAGTTAATAGTTATTACTATTTTCATAGTAGTGATTGACTCACATATCCAAACTGAACGCAGATCGCCTGCCAAAGCACTCAGCAGGAAATTCCTGCGACGGGAAGTTAGGTAGGGCCCACCGTGATGGTCGTAAGAAATCCACTCATCCATCTTTTGCCAGATCATGTTACGACATGCCCTAAAAATAAGCCAATCCAAAACTCAAGTGGGCCTCCTAACAGAAAAAAGTGAGGATCTAATGTCCACCGTTAAAACTTTCATGGGTCCATATGAAGTTTTGGATCCGCTAATATTTTTGTTTCCTCCATTTATCTCAGTACAAATGACCTTACGAATAGTATAAATGGCATATAAATATCAGGATGGATCCAAATAGGTTTCAATGGTGGAAGTTAAATCCTCACTTTTTTCTGTTGTGGGGTCACTTAAGTGGTCATTTGGCACCATGAATTTTGGAAGATTTGAAGGGGTTTCTGATTGTTTGGCACTATGAAAGTAATTGGGTGTTTCAAATTTTGAAATCCACATGGAAAGCTTGGATTACATCTAAAATCTTTTCAAGAGTTGTATGTGTAACATGTGTGTCTAGACTATTAATATATTGGATACATGGCCCACTAATGATATCCCAAAATAATTAAATTATCAATTGCATCACCATAATTACTTTAATACAATGATCAGCGGCCGTCCAAACATTGTCCATATAAATGAATGGTTAAAAATCGTTGGTTAGTCACGCGAACTTAATCTTGTGCTTTTGGCCCATCCGAGACTTAGAATTTCATCATTTCGGGCAAAGTATATATTTCGGCAAGCTTATTACAACCATTATGTCAAACATTACATATGTTCACAAATTAGAGATATTAAAGTTGAATAGTAATTAAATTCAAACCCCGTAAATATATTATGCATATCTACTTTTGGATTAAAGTTGATTCTGAATCTAGGGTTCATCCAGACCAACTAATTTGTGAGGGCACATCACAGATGGGCAAAGCTCAAAATTCACGATGGCTGAATTCAATCATAATGTGAGCATTCATTGGTAATGACCATCACTACCAAAATAGTCCAAAGTAAAGCCCAACGTTGTAGCTTTAATTTTTTGATATGCATGTAATGTATCGGTGTGTGTGGGTGTTGTGTGTATAAAACTTATCTAATATGTGTTATGTCCATGCTGATGATTCATTTTGCGATATTATTTTAGGCAATCACAGCAAATATTAGCTTCATCCAACACGGTCTGATCGGTCGCAGGAAGCTTTTAATGGTAGTCATTAATCCCAACTGCTTTATTTGGTGTGATCAATTTTCATTTTGGACGTGCCTATTTTTTGTCTCTTTCCATAAATGATCTTTAAAGATGAATAGATGATGTATATACAACACATAAATCAGGGTAGGTCCTACGAAACCATGCCACCTTAAGGCACATTCACCTGTCCAAGTCTTATTGTAATTTGGATGAATTACTATAATTTGACAGCTTGATTTATCAAATCAACTATAAAAAAAAATAATGTGAGTTTTACATCACATTGCAGTGGAATCCATCCTTCCAAACACGTACGCCCTAATAGAACATTCCTAACCACTGGCTATCAATGGGTAGTCAAAAGTAAAATATTAAGTGGTCCAACATGCAAAATCATATGGTTACTATAATCCACCCGGCTTGATTTTTGGGCTTGCTCTATTCATGATTGCCAGCAATTTGAACCGTCTGGATTGGGACACGAATTTCCTGTAATCTAGGCTCAAAGAAAAAGCGTGCACATCATATGGGCCCCGTAATGTAGTCATGCTGCTAGCCATTTATAAGGTGGATGAGTGACCGCTAGTTCACATGTGATGAACAATCACGATATCAACTCATGTGATGGTACATCAGTCTTTAACCGTGCAAAAGGTAGATCACACCATCAAGATCACATGGCAGAAAAATCAGACAAATCCATTTATTAGGTAGGCTACAGCTATTTGCAAAGTCATATCATGTCTATACTTATATGGACTGACTATATTTGTTGAAAGAGTGTCTTTAATTTCTTCCAGAAAAGTATTTTTTCCGTTTGACCTGTATCTCTTTGGTTCAACCAAATTATAAATGAGATCTTTGGTTACACCTTATCTACTTTTGTACGTTTTCGGCTTAGCTGATGCATGAGTCGGTTCCTTCCAGTCTACTCGAAGGTCCCATCGGTCCATCGATGAAACGCATAGTTTAAGTGCGGGTTTTTGTTTTACATTGAGTACAAGAGTATATATATATATGAGCACAAATATTAAAGGGTTTTGAAGGGAAAATTAAGATTTCTAGCGTAAGTTGTCCCATCTTTTGTAACATTCATCTAATTATAATAGGTTGATTATTGCTTTATACTATATTTTTTTACTTTTTCACAAGGACTTTTCATATAAATATCATATGTTTTCTACGTTTGTTTGGATTTTTCGTTTGTTTGATTTTTATCTAAAATTACTTTTACAACCAACAAGTGATATCAAAGCTTGCTATGACTCTGAGTAGCAACATGACTATGACATTCTACAAGGATGTGGAGCTCATCCATAGCTTGACAACATCATATTGTATATATGAAAATGATAATCAATCACAAGGTTATAGTGGTCGAAAGCTACGGTGTGCGTTTAAACTGTTTTTGCCATAGTTTGAGTTTCCTGACATGCTTTCTTTCAATATTCCTAGCTGTCTATGGAGTCTCTACCACATTTAGACCATAGTTTTAAAACATAAAAACTCAACTAGACTTAAAAGCTAATTGAATCGAGTTAAATACAAATTTTAGGCAAGTTTCTTAAAAACTCATATGAGATTTTCTAAGTTCTCTTGGTATTATTAAATAATTTAAAATATAAATAGTACATAAATAATGCCAAGTTGCTCCAAGTCAGTATAGTTTTATTAAATTTTTCTTGAGTTCCATTAAGTTAGGGTTTTCCCAGGTGATTGAGTCATGATAGATGAAGTTTTTCTTAGGTCTGAGTGAAATCTGGTTGACTGGAGTTAAATTTTTTTAACTATGATGTAGACTATATTAGAAGCCATCCCTACGATCTCCCATCAATTGTAGAACATCCAATCAATGTGGGGGCACTTCTTAAATTAGAACTAGCACAAAATTCAAACCATAGCTCTAACTCTTGGTGACTCAAACTTGAAACTCACTGAGTCAACTCAGCTTTGACAAGATTTCAAGCGAGTCCTAGAAAGCTTGCGGGTGAGTGTGACTCAGTTGAAAATTTTAACAAGACTCAGGGAGTACTGGTTGGTTGACTCAGTCAACCTTTTTTTTTTTTTTATAACACATGCACACACAGCCCCACACGCTCATGCCGTAGTGAGATTTCACTGCCTGTGGATACTCAAACCTTTGACCGGGTGTTGGAACTCCTGAGAGTCTACCACTGGAGCAAAAGTAAGGATCCAAAGTTGACTTAGTCAGCTTGACGAGACTGTCGGTATCTTGATCTCAATCACTAGCCTGCTTCTCTTTTCCTTCATAAAATTGAATGTTAGACAACACATCAAATGCTCATAACCAATGCAACTAATGTGTGCACGGTACGATATATATTTTTTTTTTTTACAATACTTAAAATGGAGGAGCATGTACTTCTAAAAAATCTTTCTTACTCTGCCCTACCCTAATTAAAATTGCACATGTAGAGATACGAGTATTTACAAATGTTTAGTAATATGTTTGGGTACATTTTGTGGGGTTTTTGTACTATTTTTTAATAAAACTCCCATGTATCATACCATATGTATAGGGTTCCACATTCTAGTTATTTTATTTATTTTACCTAAAGATGGCTATTCGAAGTTTTTTCTTATAATTTTAAATATTTCAATTTTATTATTATTTACAAATAGATTCAATTAAAGATTGGGTGAGTTTTTTAATGGACTTGACCAGCCTGGAATCTGATATGAGCTTTTGGGGTTTTAATCTATGATCTACATTGATCGATCAATCCTAACCCTTGTTTTTGTGTGGTTGCAAATAGCTTTTGGAAATCGTTCGAAGGCGGAATATTTGATGGTTAGGATCTTATGATTGCCTCTAATTTCAGGCTAAGGCCACTAATTAGATAGTTTGGGTCAATGGGGGTAAAATATCACTAACTTCGATTAACGGTCAGATTTATTATGACCAATTTGACGAATGTCACTTCTGATGCTCTGGTACCGATGATAATCACGGACCCGATCGATGTGAACCGTCAATTAATGATGATAGAATGCAAGAGGGTTTAATTGGGTTGAATTAATTATGTTTTTAATCCCTTTTTCATGTATTCATATAGATGTAATGTCCTCTTAATTTGCCAGTTACATCCCACCGTTGAAATGGCCCTCATTAATCGACAATTAACTTTGAATCGTCCATAAACCTGTTCTTCAAACTGCAAAGGGGGTGTGATAATTCCTAATTAATAGGATTAGAGAATTTAATTTTGGCCCGACGAACCACCCATAACAACAGATCACATTAATCACATCCAGAAGGATGTTGGCCACACCTGGTCTAGTGCCACGTGGGCGTATCATGTGTGGGGCCTACGATGAAAAAGTAAATTTTAAACCAGCACAAGGAGAGCTTGTTTGGATACCACCAAATAAGTTACTTTTTAACTTATTGAGTTATTTTTTTTCACTTAAGTTAGTATGAAAATATGGTTGCAAAAGCTACTATGTGTTTAAAGCTAATTATTTTCTTTTTTTTTCTTTTTTT